>CM029599.1:56576426-57008635 GCA_017311375.1 Mytilus coruscus
ATTATGTGACTTGATGACTACCACTTACAAATGGTATTATTATATTTGGTTTTAGTTTGCACAGCTGTTATAAAAGGTTTTCTGCATTTTCGAAATTGTTCAGAGTAAAACTAAGTCTACCAACGAAGGTTTTATTGGTCTGCATATTGGCGCTTAAGTAAGGACACTCAGTAAGTATAAAAAGAATTTTTTGTTATATCATATTTGAATTGGTTGGGCAGCTCTCAAGTAACATCTTTGCTATTTAAAGTCAGGGAATTGTAATTTTGGCTTCTGGTCATGCATCTTATCTGTTTTAACCAAAGAAACAACCTTGTGTGGAAGGAGCATTCTTTCAAAGCTTTCTCGCTTGTTATAGTGGTGAAAATGAATCATGTACTTACAACATGCGATAGACGATTGCTCCAAGTAATGGAAAGCAATCAAACATGAAAAGTGACCAAGTGATTGAACATTATATACAAAGCACTGATCTAGTATACATTATTGTTTAGGGACCAGCTGAAGCCCGCCTCCGGGTTTGGGATTTCCCGCCGTGTTGAAGACCCATTGGTGGCCTTGGGCTGTTTTCTGCTCTTTGGTCAGGTTGTTGTCTCTTTGACGCATTCCCCGTTTCCATTCTCAATTTTACTATAGCAGAACATTTTTTTATCATTTGTTGTTCAAATGTTTTTAATTTACTAAAAATAGATTACTCTAGAAAAAAATAATACTAAAGTTGAGAAACCATTAAAGTTTCAAATAATTTATTAGTTCTTGCTCTTTTGAGTACCAGTATGAATAAATATATGTATATAAGAAGCAGCGGTTGGATTTCAAAATATTTGTATATGCTTTTCACTACTTCTTTTTTTCTGTATCAATTTCCATTAGTTCATCTATAGTCTTACAGTCCTGAATATCATACGAATTTATTATTTTATTCTCTGTCATTTATTCTATTCAATACAATTTGCTGTCAAAACATTTTCTGTGGAACAATTGCAAATAGTGTGATTTCGAAAATTGGAAATTTGATGATGGTCTGGTTGATAAAGATCTCTCTGAATCTATATGTAAACAAATCTTAACCCTTACAAAAAAGTATTTAGGTCATTTTTTCGAAAGAAAGATCTCATGACTACGCAATTTTCTGGTTTTAAAATTGTCAATTAGAAAAAGAAGAAGATCCATTGAAGCTAATTTTATAATTAACTTGTAATCTAAATTACAAACCAGTTTTGGTCTTTGAAGCATGCAAACCTAATGAAATATATGCATGAGAAACTATCAGTAGAGGAGGATTATAATAGGATTAAAACTAATATATTGGCTTCATTTGATATTAACGGATGATGTAAATACCTAATGAAGATTGTCCAAACGATATCAAATATCTTGTAGAAAACTACTGTTATTATTTGTTAAAAATCAGGAAGTTTGCGAAGTCAATTAAAGTTTGATGATTTCGAGAAGGAATCATGAGGATAAACAAAATATTGCATAAAAAAGATATAAAACCATAATTCCGAAAAACAGTTATCCATAAAATAATGATAAGACTGACTCACACAAATCTTGTTTTAATCCGGGACAGAGCTCATGTGTTCCGGAGGGTATGAATTTCATGCTTCTTATCTCACGTGACTTTCCTTTGGTAAATACTAATATGTATAATTTATGATTACAAGATACTAAACCCCTAACGGGAGAAATGTGGTTAATGTTCATAATGATGAAGACATTATCTTTCAATCAGTTTAATTGAAGTTTGGAGCTGGCATGCCAGTAACTTCTAGTAGTCCTTCGTTAATTTATGTTTATTTTGGTCATTTTGCTTAGTTTCTTCTGTTGCCTTTTCTAATATCGGACTCGAACTTCTTTTAAACTGAGTTTTACTGTGTGTGTGTTTCTTTATGCCATATTGGCTTATTAGTATAGGGGAGGGTTGATATCTCAGAAAACACTGTTTAACCCCGTCGCATTTTTTGCGCCTGTCCCAAGTCATGAACTTCTAGGCTTTGTTAGTCTTGTGTGTTTTTTTTTAAGTTTTTAATTCATTTGTATGTTTCGGAGTTTAGAGCGGCGTCCATTTCTATCAACGAGTATACATTATTGTTTAGGGGCCAGCTGAAGCCGGCCTCCGGGTGCAGGATTTTTTGCTGCGTTGATGACCAATTGGTGGCCTTGGACTGTTTTTTGCTTTATGGTTGGGTTGTCTCTTTGAAACATTCCCGTTTCTATTCTCTATTCTATGATAAATATTGAAAAGTAATTGACTAGTTGAAAGGAAAACGGAATGTTACTTTCAAAATATTTAGTAAAATAATTAAAAAGATTCATGCAAATTTTGAAGAACTAATGAAATGGCTTTTGTCAGCTCTCTATCTTCTGCACGAAGACTTGCAGAAAAAAGAGATTAAATCATTCGCTGCTGACTTCGTAGTGCAACACCCTTTTCAGTTAAATTAGAAATTGGACAAGAATTCGGTTTCTTTTCTGAAAACTTTCAACCTATCGATCATGGACAATATTAAGAACCTCTATAAAAACATAGTCACAAGAATCAAGCTCGAATCTTTCACAATTTAAAGAATTATCATTTTTAATGTCAACGTCGAAAATAATAACGCACTTCATATTCTCAATCGGTTAGGAATTTGGTAAGTTTAAGGTAGAATATGCAATTCATGATCAGTACCATATCCGAAATCTAGAGGCACCTGTTAAAAAAACAATCATTTAATGTACTAAGTCAAATAAAAGAATCAAGTCCTCGATTAACATTTATAAGTTCAAAAATACCCTGTTCTGTCTATACGAAGGGAAAGCTCATGATAAAAAGGATCTGATAATCTGCGTACTCAAGGGACTAAAAAAGATACAATATTACAATCTGATAAGAAAGAATTTGTGTTTTACAATAGATGGAAAAGAGTTAACAAAGTAAATCATGGCATCTGTTTTTTCTGAAGACATTTGAAAGATCTCTGAGATTGCCAGAAGAATGATGATGTCTACGTTTATAATGATTGATGCATTTACCATGTGAGCTCTGATTACGATTTTTGTTGGAGACCATTGTCCATAATATCTATAAATAATGTTTAAGATATGTTTCTTTGTCCCATGATCCCATTTAGACCGATGTGAAATATTATTTGAGAGTGTTTTTGTTTAACCAGGAAAGTTCAAAAAAATTTCTTAACTTTTTTACCCATTCATAAGAGTAGTCTCATTCGGGGTCGTTGTTGGGGCTAAATTAAATTTACACAAACTTTAATGCACACAATGTAAATATTAAGTTCTCTAGAGATTAATACATCAAATTACAAGTGAAAGTTGGAATAATGAGTTCTATAAATAATGATATATTCTACGCATACGAATCACCATATTTACAGAAAACCGATTCTAGTTAAGATAAGAAAGTGGACATTGCCAATTCTATTAGATTATGCCACCGATAATCGTAAAAACATATTTGTCTGGATAGCTTTTTCGTCAAAAATGAAATATTTAGGATGCAGTGTTATTACATTTCGCACTATCAAGTTTCATGCTATCAGTAATTTCACACCTTCGTATATATAATAAAAATATTCATCTTTAAAAAAAACTTTAACCTCCCGAATGTCAAAAATGATATTCTTTAATAGAAAATTCTACAATGACTACAATACACAATCCCTATATTCATTGACCAATAAAGCATCCAAGTTAATAACTACTTTATGAAATACTAAAAAGAGGTGGAAAATACAAAGGGGACATTCAAAACTCATAAAACGAATTCATATAAGGGCAAACGACTCAGTTACAGGGGAGGTAATGACGTTGCTAACATAAAATTTTATTTTTCGCGACGTCTATCTGTGACATATCGGGGAAAAGACGCATTTTTCGACTGATTTTAATCATTAGCTTGAAAACAAGTACATTAAATTGGAAAAGTATGTTATAACGGTATGTAAAAACAAAAATGATTTCTTATGTATATATTTTTTTAAAACAGAAATCTTATATGTATATCTTTGTTTGAAGCAATAAAAGGTTTACAAGGTCATCTGGTCTTCTGTATATCAAAATAGACTACAGTGCAGGGGGTAATAAATTTTAGAACAATATATTTGAAAAAATCTGACACTTTAGCTGGGCTAAGTACAAAGCGCTTTCGCAACAATCCTACTAACACTGCCAAACAAAAGATGCCTTTATACTACTGTCATGGAAATATTAAACTGAAATGTTTTATGGTCATTTTTATGACATCATTTTGATAGGTATTACTTCAAAAAATATACAGACCTGCCAAAACTGAACCCTCAAATAAAATAATGAGGCAATTATCTATTTTATATTGAAAATCTTAAATCTGGGACACTTTATACTGATCACGAAACCCAGACTTATATAGGGCCATAAATTGTCCAGTACTGATATCAAGAACGAACCTGTACATATAATTCTTTTTTTCACAAGGATTTAATCCTTGCATTTGTATATAAATTTACACAATTTCATGGGAACAACTTTCATATAGGAACAGTGTTAAATTGAATGAAAATGCGGAAGTATTAATGGCTATTAACCATTTGCATCTGTTTGATTGTATTTGTTTGTGATGTAGATACTTGTGATGTACACAGGAAAAAAATAGCAGGGTTGATTATCTGGATGTTTCTTACAAGCATGTGTATTACCAAGCCAAGAAATCTCATATTTTAAGTATGTGTACGTAAATTTAAACGGCTGTTTTACGGGCGAAATTTGATGACAAAAACATAATACATTGTATTGATGTCAAACAGACATTCAATGAATTTTGTACCATAATCCATTACCTAATGCAAAATTTAATATTTTTTACACGTTTTACCCATGTTTTCCGCATGTTTACAAGGTCTTTGAAACGTACGATTTACATGCGAGTGAAGAAACATACGTCTAACATGCATTTAATCAAAAGTGAAGTAGGTTTCAGGAGTCGGTTTCACAAAAAAACTTACGACTAAGATTGATCGTAAGTCATGAACAATTCTTATTCGAAAATTTTTTTGTGAAACCGACTCCAGTATCAGTACTTTTTTATTGGTAATTTATAATTGATCACTCATTTTAATAGAGAGAGAGAGAGAGAGAGAGAGAGAGAGAGAGAGAGAGAGAGAGAGAGAGCCTGAAAAATTGTGTCGCTTACAGCTTCTTTTATTTGGAATAGGAGAATGTGATAAGAAGTACATGTATATAACTTGTGACAAAACATTTTCTTTATATTCTTGTGATTTTTTTTTAATCTGGCATAAATGTTTACATTATCTGTCTATAATGTTAGTGATTGCGATAAAATCAAATGGTACAAAAGCGGATGCTTGAAGTTACAGAATAACGGGATTATTGACAAGTAACTGTATTGCTGTAATTTTATTCAATTCTGTTGGGATTACCAATCAGTGAGTTAGAAAAATACTTTAATGAGTTTTTAGAATCTTCACATGCTCCTTGCATACAAAAATATTTTCTGTTTCTACATGGTGAGAGAAACGTTAATAATAATCAAAAAGTAGAGATATCGTATCAAAGAAATTCTTTATTGCCATTACATATATACAAACAAACATAACTAAGAGTCCCCTGTCCTCAGCTCCAAAAACTGGAAGACATTGCTTTGTATGAAATGAAAAGTTTGTCCATAGTCTGTTTATTTTTGGTATTTAACAATCAATTTTAATATGGAGTTCTCTAAATTTTATTAAAACATTCAAATAAGAATAAATGGAACAAAGATCGGCAATTCAATAATTCGAGTAACTATCCCCAGAACGCATAAGTATTTACTATCCCCAGAACGCATAAGTATTTACTATCCCCAGAACGCATAAGTATTTAAAATATTTGTATTATTTGTTGACTAGTTTGATGATTTTATTTCGATAAAAGCACAAATAGTAGATAATGCCATTATGAGCACTTTATGCATTTGAAGTAAGATGGAGGTATGTCAGGGATTTCAGAGGCTTATCAATACTGATAATGTCATGAACATATTCTTATTTGTGTGAATGTTAATCTTTCAAGTTTTACCTTATTCATTCTTCTATACTGCGTTGACAACTTATGTGAGTTATTTTTCGAATACAATTCCGATTCCCAAATTTTTTTACCAAAAGGTGATTTCACAATACAACAGAAAATTAATACTAATACGTTTTAATAGTTGAACAACATAGGCATTATGTACATGTTATAAACTTACTATGTTTATTAATCTACGTACATAAGCTATCTACACATTGTTATCACATCCATTTTCGGGCTTACGGTAAGAAGTGCAAAAGCGGGAGGTTTCTTGGATTTTATAAAACTATGCACGTAACCATAAAGCATACACTGCATGTGAATATCCGAAAAAAAAAAAAAATACATGGAACTTTTTTGTCCTGAGTTAAATTAAAATAAAAGGATAAACAAAATGAAAGGAATACACGTTAATATCGCCAAAATTTCAATAATTTTACTTCGAATTGGCATTTCTACAAACTCTGTTCTACGCATTTACTAGAACATATGATACCCGTGTGCTTAAAAAGTATTTGTTCTCCATACATTTTATGGGTCCCCAGATATGTTTTAAGTATGCATATTATTCATTCGTGGACATCAATAAAAGGAGATGTAGGGTATGAGACAATGAGAGAACAACCAACCGAACGTCAAAACCAAACCATCTTGATGGCATCATATAGTCTTTAACAGTTGACAGATGTCCAAACAATACGTTAAGCTCTAAATCGTGGTTAGTCTATAGAAAAATGAAAAAAATTCACAAATTGAAAGGTCTACCATTAACACCCAATTCTCCAAACACTGAAAAAACATAAATAAATGACATTTTACAACTACTGACAAGGAAAACGGACTTCGGACAGGCACATCAAAATTGAGACGAGATTAACTACTTATTGAGATCTCAGCCGTTTCCTTCTAAATCTAGATCTAGAACAAAGGGTACAGAAAAGTACTGTAATGAAAAACCAGTACCGAAAAAGCAAATAACTTTAAAGATAACAAAAACATAAATTGTACGACACATTATATCATATTTACTAACGAATGCTCGTAGTTACTTGTTGAAAGCTCCGAGTACTTAACCTGCGTCTCACAAAAGCAAACTTCATAACTTAAAATTATGTAGAAGGATATATCCGTAAGCACAAGAATACATTCTACCGTAAGAGACAAACTCCTTACTAAAAGTCTTAGTCTGCAATAAGCTTTATTTAACGACTGCATAATATTATGAAGTTTACTAATAGTCGTTCACGAATAGTAACAATTGGCACTAATCCGATTAAAATTCTACGTTTTTACATAAAAAAATTTGTGATATAACAGGTAATACTAAATGACTTCTTTTTGGCATATCAAAATATAAAAATACAAAGTTATGAACCCTTAATAATGCATTTATTTATGTTGTATAGGAGCAGTTTTAAGACGAATTTTATTGGATGCTATGAATTCAATATAAAGCTTGCCACCTTTTGGTTATAGAACACTTTGGATAGACCCATCATCAACTGAAGACAAAATAACAAGTAGATGGTTCAGAATGTAGTTGAAAAGTTACAACTGTCAGACAGGATGTGCCGTGTACAAACAATATTGCAACTAAAATATGTCAAGAAGGAATAAATAATTTTTCTCTTTCAAATTTATATTTTTATGTATTTTAATTGCATTGAAATGTACTTTACCAATTTCTTTTATTCATATACTCGACTGACGATTTCATCCATTACTTTTTACCAAGCTGGTTACGTGCTGATTCTCAATATATAATAGATAAACATTTCCTATATTTCAAAATTGGATAACAAATGAAATACTATGACATGTATGATGCTGCAGGGAACTATATGTAAATAATTTATATGTGCTCGTATGAACCAAGAAACACATATTCATTCTGCCCAATCAATGTTTATATCTTATCGAGGGTGGGTGCTGATTTGATTTTTTAAAAAGAGTCCACTGAAGAATTCGGCTATATTGACTTATTTGTAGATCTTGTCTTGCTGATTATTTTTGCTATTAAAATTTCTGTCTATTATTATTTCGAGAAAATAGGCAAAAATGTAAAACAAAATGTAAAATTCGTCCTATAAGAAGTCGTTTGACAGTTTTGACGTACATGGACAATAGGTAGAGCTTAACAATCTGCACATATGTTTGTCCCAGTCAGATTTACCCCTATGTTTTATTTTTAGCCATGTCGGCCATCTTGGTTTGCAGGCGGGGTCATAGGACACATTTTTCAAACAAGCTACCCCAATGATGATTGTGGATAAGTTTGGTTAAACTTGGCCCAGTAGTTTCAGAGCAGAAGATTTTTGTAAAAGTTAACATTGATGAGAAAAGCTCACTTGGCCTTGTAGGCCAGGTGAGATAAAAATGTACATTTCAAGTATCCCATTATCACAGTGCTTATTGTTTACAAGCATGATTCCTTTGAAACAGTTAACAAACAACAATTACAGTCTACCAATCATTGAATAACTAAATTTCAGTCGAGTTCCAAATTAAATCATCATGAAAATGGATTGAGATGTGCTTTAATCACATCTATAAATATATATAGGTATATTGATTTGTTTCTTTTCTTTTCATTTTCTGTTGCTGATTGTTATAAAAATTAGGAGATGTAGTATAATTGCCAATGAGATAACTCTCTACCATAGACCAAATGACATGGAAGTTAACAGCTTTAGGTCACCGTACGGTCTTCAACAATGAGCAAAACCCATACCGCATAGTCAGCTATAAAAGGCCCTAAATGACAAATGTAAAACAATTCAAACGAGAAAACTAACGGCCTGATTTATGTACAAAATAATGAACGAAAAACAAATATGATATACAGCAATAAACGACAACTGCTGGGACAGGCACATACAGAATGTGGCGGGGTTAAAATAGTTTGAAGGCACCAACCCTCCCCCTAACCTGGGACAGTGGTGTAACAGTACAACATAAGAACAAACTATAAAAATCAGTTGAAAAAGGCTTAACTCATCAGATCGATACAAAGCAGAAATACATCTAACAAAAACACAGACCGGACGTGGCAGGGTACTTATACATCCCCACGACAAAAAAAGACACTAAGTACAGATCTGAGAGTACTCGCAGTTCAAAACCAATAACAACTAATGAAAAAATCCTGCATCTAAGACTAAAATATCAATCCTTACACATCCAACATTCAATGGATTTGGTATAAAGACGTCATTAACAGTCAGAGAAAAACATGACAATGTGTAATGTATGTTTTGTTTTGCTTCATGTCTCTTCCTTTTCCTGTTTGTTTTTTAAATCGCTATTTTGTGTTTGTTTGTTTGTTTGTGTGTTTGTGTGTTCGTTTTTTTTTTTTTTTTTTTTTGTTAGCATGGCCTGTTTGCTATTCAGTGTTCAGTTTAACTGTTTTGCAAGTAATTGGTTCTTATGACCAACTTTTGTATAATGCATTCTTTATATTAACTAATGATAGACAAAGACTGAAGTTTAAAGTATTATTTTTCTGTTTTAATGTATCAGATTTGAGATCTGTAGATTAACATATGATGTACACTTCCTCAGTTTTAATCTCCCCTTCAATTAAAAATCGACTAATCCCATGCAGCACTAGCTCGTCGTCATACACACTGACGTCAATCCCAGAAATGTCAGGGTCACCGTCATCGACGTTTTGTAAATTTGCAATAGGCTCTGTAATATAAAATTCCTCTATTTTTTCCTCTTTGTTTTCTTCGCTTTCACTTAAATGTTGTTTGCAGAACTTTTCAATAAGCACTTTATAGCGAGTGACAAGTATTGGATCAGCAGCGGTGACAAATGCACGTTGGAAATTCGTAAGGTAAGCAATGTTCTGGATATGTATGGAGGCTAGTGGAAATGAAGATATCGGAATTCTACTGGTTTTAACATATTTATATTAATATTTTATCTATAGTATGAAGATTATATTTCTAAGTAAAACAAGTAATCATTTGCACACTGTACAATATAATTCACTCCTGTTATACACCATAAAACAAAACGATAAACACATTAAAGAATTGTATTCTTATAGTATCCAATAAGCATTTAAATAAAATAATGGGTTCTTACAAAATCAAATTAGCTAGTAGTCTTTGATATCTAAAAAGATGAAGGAATAGACAACCTGGGACCAAGAGACTGTATTATTCATGTTAGTCCCAGGTGCGACAAATTGTCATTAAATAAATAAATAAATAAATAAATAAATAAATAAATAAATAAATAAATAAATAAATAAATAAATAAATAAATAAATAAACTGTACAAACAAAAACCAAAAAAAAAAAAAGAAAAAGAAACTTCACTGTGTGAAGACAGAATAGACTGAGTCATGCTTTTGTTTTAGAAACTACATTTTGTAGTGGCATCCTTAAGATTGGATTCTACTATTATTTTATAAACTTCACTTTATAACTGGTTAAAAAAAACAATGTCTACCCATTATGATTGTTTTTTTTTCAGCTATTTTCTTGAAAAGTGTTATAGATTTGAAGAAAATGTTAGCGGACGTATATTGGCCGTATACGATCAACAAATAAGTTATGATTATACTCCTAAACATTTATTGTCCTTAAATAATGATTTTTTTCTCCCGTTCTGCGTTTTTGGTTTTATTTTAAGAACTATCATATATAGAGATATACTTTAAAAAAAAACAGATCAACGAGAAAAGAGTTAAAATACGTTGACATAACTGAAATTGTCATTAATTTTTTTGTCGTTCTTAAAAATTTTAATAGGTAAAGAGAGGCAATATACAGCTTAAATTAGCTTAAAGATTAGATTTATGGAATGGGTTAACATTGCTGAAATTGTGAATCAACTTTCTTTAGCAGTTATTGCCCGAAAAGAAATTGTTTAGCTAAATTTTGATTTTTTACAATTAGCTTGAAAACTAATAGATAGGGAGAAAATTTGAACATCAAGATAATATCTACAGAAAAAAAGTAAATTTTGCAGAACACATAATGTAATTGTTTTTAAGAAGGAGTTTTTTTTTTATATTATCCACAGAATACAAAAGTAGCTGAGCGGATTTAGAGTAGTTCTATAAGCTAGGGAAGGACCATTCTATATTTTGTGATGTGGATAAGGGGTGCTGAATGAAATAAATGTGATGGTGTCTAGAACTGAAGATCAATAATTTTGCCCAAGACATGCTGAAAATGAATTTTCTCTACATACGTTCAGATGCACATACGACTTGAACAAAGAAATAGGTGTGTACACATCAGACAATATTTTTTTCGATGAAAAAAAAATGAAATAAATAATCCAGCCTTATAAGGGGTGAAAATGATTATTCTGTCCACTCAAAATTTCTTGCTCAAAAACCCAACCCTAACCAAAGGAATAAATTGGTCGTTCTCTAAGCAATTTTGTTTGTTTTGCCTTGTTTTTTGTAGATTCAAAATACCTGTCTTAAATATAACATTTGGTCTCTGGCTTAGAGTTGTCTCATTGGAAATCATACCACATCTTATTTTTGCATTGGGGATTTGTAATCAAATCCCCATTTTTTTTCAACCTTGAAATTGAATTTTCCATATAATTAACTATTCTGGATTATGCATATGTACAATCAAGTCAGTGTAATTCAACAATTCGGTATATACAATGTGTTTTCTTCAAAGAATTACTAATTTAAAGAAAACTGCATGTTTGATATCAATTTTTTTCTGATTTTTGTTTCAATGAAACCGAAAATATATTGTTGCTAGGCACTTTTCCAACGTAAATAAATGGTTGCATGGCAATTTTCCAATATAAATAAATGGTTGCTAGGCACTTTTACACTATAAATGAATGGTTCCTAAGGACTAGTGTGATAACATTCACCCCTGACCTTTTAGGTAGGGTATATGTAATAATCAACACAGTCTTGAATCAAAACATATATAGTACTAGGTTATTTTGTATCAAATAAGAGTAGTTGCTAATCATTTTTGACAAGACCCTGACTTCTTACTTGTCAACCTGTGAACAAAACAGTGGATTTAATCATCCTGGACATTTTCCTAACGTGTTGTATGCTTCTATTATCTTTTCTTACAAAATCCAATAATATATGCAAGGTCAAAGATCAAAGTCATCTATGACCTTTGACCTTGGGTTAAATTGAAGGTAATTTTATGCTCAATAGTTTTCACATCATAGTCATTCAATAGTAATTACTGTTTTTGGATAATCTTAATAATATGGTCGAATTTCTGAAGAAAAAAAAAAAGACACATTTTGGTTTCCATAGCAACCATCCTAGCACCCTAAATCCCAAATATTTTGTTGTAAATTATTGACTAGAAACATTGAAACTTTATATTTATAACTACAACTTAAATGGAGGTAGATGCAAAACTGTATATTTTGTTCATGCTAAATGTGTATAATTTCCCTTCGTAAATTTTACGGACGCCATCACGAGTTGGTTGACCGTTATGGAATAACCGTTTCACAGATGATATCGGATATGTTCCTTATGTCGTAACTACAATACCCTCCCTTTTCACGAATGTGACTTACCGAGTTAGACTATTTACCGGATTTGTAATAACATAAGCAACACGACGGGTGCCACATGTGGAGCAGGATCTGCTTACCCTTCCGGAGCACCTGAGATCACCCCCAGTTTTTGGTGGGGTTCGTGTTGCTTAGTCTTTGGTTTTCTATGTTGTGTCATCTGTACTATTATTTGTCTGTTTGTCTTTTTATTTTTGGCCATGGCGTTGTCAGTTTGTTTTCGATCTATGAGTTTGACTGTCCCTCTGGTATCTTTCGTCCCTCTTTTACCTTCACAAATACAATGAAAAATGACCTCTGCTCCTGCGGTTGTGACAATATTCAGCTAAATCATTTTTTATATATGACATTGCTGTTATGCTTGTTAAGTATCATGGTCTTGAAAAATATTAACAAATATCATTAAATAAAATCTGGTTTCTCTTCAGAATGCCTGCAAAGTATTTGTTTTGTTATTGCTACATTCCCAAAAATGTATGGGAACACTCATTGACTCGGTTGCCATGGCAACCTTGGCCTAGCAACACTTAGGGAGGCATTATTCTTACTTTTTCACCTAACTATATGGTCAATCTAAGTTTTAGGAAAATCGATGACTATGCGTGCCGACCCCCTATATGAAATGGTTAGTGGTTACAGAGAACTGCTCTTAAGTATCTGTAAGATTTAATTAGACATTTTGCCTGTTCTACAAAAATGTGGGTAGATGTTTGTTTTTTCGACCTGCTGTGGGTTGAATTGTTTCTTATTTTTATTTGCAAACGTTGGAACTAAAAGTTGTGCACCCTTTTCCTGAAATTGTCTTTGAAGGGTGAAACCTTTGTCGGCCATGTTTACCTCGTCAGATTTAACATTATCCAACAGGCCCGACTTTTGGCACATTTCTTCATCTGTTGTACTTCCAGGGAAGATAACGACACCCATACAGTGCAACCAACTAATACCTTTGCCGTATGACGACTCCAATATTCCGTCGAAAATACCGAATGTTTATCTAGATCACTAGGCTCATCTACCTCGAATTATGTGCAGTTCAAAATCAAAACGCAATTAGGAATTTTTAAGTACAAATGTATATCTGAGGGACATAATGTCTGTAATTCGTCCATTGATAGGTTCATATCAATTTTTGAAAATATTGATTTGATGTGACAGTCCCATGTTGACAACAAACATGAAACAGTGGACATCGAAACATTAAACATAGACGGTTTCACTTATGTCTTGTCGTAGCCTTAAAAAATACCTAAAAACTCGTCTTTTGCTGATAAAGCTCTGTCTACCTAAATTTCCATCCAAAATCTTCTTTTCATAAGACCAATACTGTTTAGGTTTATCAAATAGTGAAAATAGTATCTCAAAAGTGTGAGTATTAGGTAAGCCGGTTAATTCTTTTATCTCTGAATCACTGTGCTTAAAATTGTCATATCTGAAGAGTTTATTGCTGAGTATATTTTTTTCATTTGATAAAATTGTGTTAATGTATTTTTTCTTGTTCAAGCGCTTTTTCTAGATCTCGGATTTTTTCTTGGAGTCTGTTATTTTCTATGTTATTTTCCATGGGTTTTGGTTGACAAACGTCACCAGAAGGCAGTGAAGGTAATTGAGACTTAGTGTCATCGTCAAAGAAATTTAAATTATCATCTGCTACTCGGCTATCAAGCTTTACTTTAGAATTCTCTTCTATTTTGAGGGTTTTACGTTCACATTTTTACTAATTTGTTTACTAATTGAGATGTCGGGGATACTATTACTGAGAACTTTTTCACCAGCGAAAAAATGTTCACAAATTCTTGTTAAATTATTCACGTTTTCCTCTTGTAAATTTAAGGCATGTAATCACTTTTTCCGTAATTTGATTTTAGTGTATTCTGTAAAAGTTCAAGTTTTGTGTGTTTCTTGACGTATTTGTGCAAACGGCACATGTCCAACCCATTATAATGATTACGTTTTTTTTGTACCAGCTACGGTAAACGGAAAGGCGTCGTTAGAAACAAAATGGCGTCGCAGCGTACACCAAAGAATATTTACTTATGCTGCATTAGATTCTGAAACGGCGAAATCAATTCACAATGAAGCTTTAAGGTAAACAAAAAATCGCTCAAAATCATAGTGTTTTGATGATATCTCCAGAATTTTAGCCTATTATGTATTGTTCTCTTATGAAGAGGTTTGTTTTCTTAGCATCAAGGTCTTTTTGAAAAAGATTAACCTCACACTTGAATGACATATACAAAAAAAGAAAGTCCCGTGTCCCTACCAATTTGTGTTGCATTAAAACAGAAACTTCGGTAAGAATAAAATATAATTTTAAAAGGAATTTTGTACGGCAGGTTTTTGAGAAATTTTTATTTGGAGTATAATCGCATGAATATTTTTATGAATACATTTATTGTACCTTAACCGACGGTCTGAATAAATCTTATGATACAAGGACAAAATCAAAATTTTAAATAAAGTTTCATAAAAGACTTTTTTCCGTGCAATATAAATTAAATGCTTGTAAATTCCGTGAGATTTTAATATCATTTTGAAAGGTCATATTTTTCTTACATTTATGGTAGTTCTGTGTAGGATTATAGCTTCAGGGTTACAATAAAACAGGGATTTGCCTTTCAGAATACACAGAGGCTATTATTAAAAAACCCAAAGATTTATGTAAAGATTAAGATTATAGTGTTGCAGCGTAAAAGTTTTCAGCGGGTCTGGTCTACTGGGTTTTACTATTGGATTATAAACCAGTATTATTTCATGAGGTGTCACGAGAATTTTCTCACATTAGCTGAATTATATATCTCACGGGTGCCGTTTCTAAAGGCTAGGTCAAATATTCCTGAAACATTTTAACTTTAAATAATTAATCGTCGAATGATATTTCTAATGTTCAAACATAAATTTTAATGAAATGTCACTTAGCTATGGAAGGAAAAAATAATTTTTCCTCTGAATGAAGGATGAGGTTAAGGATTATACATGTGAAATACTTTCTATATTTGGTTCAAAATTTAGTGCGACTGATAAAATGAACCATACATGATCATAAACGTTTGCTTACACTACTAAGGTAAATGTTCCGAAAATAAAAAAAACAAAAACAAAACATGATGAAATTTGTATTGTCTCAAACTTTTTTTGGTTGTCCTTGCTTTTTGTTATCAAATTTATAATATATCCTATTGAAAAAGACATTTCCAAAATAAAATATAAATGAATAAGTATGCAAAGTATGGAAAACCTAGAAAATTACACAAATTTCATTTATGCGAAATACCAAGAATCATCGTACACATGCATGTATATATATATAATCATCAAAAGAACATAGTTTGCCAGTCAAACAATTTTAGAATAAGGAGATGTGATATGATTGCCAATGAGTTCAAATAACGAAGATATAAGCATTTAAAGGTCACCGACCGAACAGCCTTCAACAATAAGAACAAAATCCATATCATATAGTCATCTATAAAAGGCCCCAACATGAAAATGTGAAACAATTTAAACGGGAAAACTAACGGCATAATTTATAGCAATAAGAATTACGAAAAACAAATATGACAGAGATGTAAAAAGACTTTTAGAGAATTTTCCTCAATCCAGAATAAATAATAGCAGGTCATGTACAGAATTAATTTCGTTACTTTTTTTTAAAGAAACCAATGCTCTTTAACATTTCTCAAGTGAGTTTTGCTTTATCACAATTCAATTCAAAAATCATTCTCGGTAAGCAGGTTATCATGACGTTATAATAGCTCTCATTGATGGTGAAATCATAGTTATGACTTTTTTTGCATATTAAGTTTGGACGAGTTTGCTTACGACAAGATTGGCCACATATATGGACTTACATATGGTTCTGTTAGAATGTATATCAAACCCAAATGCATCTTTCTGGAATATTTTGATGAAAATGCGTTACTAAAAAAAATGCATTACAACACCAAATCTTGCTAAAAACCAGAGTACTATAAGTTTTTTGTGGCTTTAAACTCTATCTTAAACATGCTGTTAACAAACTAATAAAAGAGAGAAATTAGTAATAATCTTAAAACTAAATTCCTAGTTGGATTATAAATGTTTTACCTCTCTGAATTTCGGGTCCTCAATGCTCTTCAACTTCGTACTTTGACCTTTGTAATTTATGTGATTCGAGCGTCACTGATGAGTCTTTTATAGACGAAACGCGCATCTGGCTTACAAAATTTTAATCCTGGTATCTATGATAGTTTATTTAGAAGTTGAAATACAGTATTTAAACCAAGATAAATACACATTGCAAAGACACCGGAAAATATACGCCCAAATTGGAAAGGAAATGACGCGTTAGAAAATATCCCGGATTCAGGACAGAAATAGTAGAATCGATCGGAAAAGTTTCAATGATCGTTTTGTTTTCTCGCTTGTAATACTTTTTATTTTCATCCAAAGCTTATTCAAACAATCTTTTTTTTAATTCTATTTGTAGTAAGTTATATCTTTTATTCACTTTGTTCTAAAGTTGATAGAAATATCTAGTTTAAAGGAAAAACATATTTTACTTAAACAAAAACCGAAAGTTATCTTGTCGCATTTTCATTTTCAGGATATTCATTAAAAAATGTTCTTCAATGATCCAGAGGTCTTCATTCATTCCGATAGCGAAGATAGGAATAAAGGCCGAAAATCGCAATGTGTCAAATATTTTGAACGACGATAGGGGTAGGGATAAGGAAACCTGTATCTATTCTTCTGCAACATGATGCTGAATATGCCAGTTGTCATTTAAAATACTCTTGAATGACAGTCCATTAGCAGTAGAAATAACTATTACAGAAACTCAATATATATCATCAGATTCAGGCATCTTATGGGAATGGAATACAAGGGACCCGCTTAAGAAAAAAAAACTAGTATTGTAATAGTAAACCTAGATCTTCCCCTCAGAATTTTTATAAACAATCATTTAACAAAGTCATTATATTAGTAGATAGGCTGAAATTAAATGTGTTTTACTCTAAAACTTGCAAAGACCCAATCCCTATCCTATTCTACCAGTCATCTTCGAAAATGCAACAAGTCATTAAATTTCAGCATCACGATTGCATAAAATGCACTAAAACCATTTCAAATATACTTATAACAGGTTAAAAAGAATGTTATAAGTATCTACAAATTGATGACCATAACCATTTGTTTTATCGAAAAAAAAAAAAAAAAAAAAAAAAAAACTGAGCTGCAGTTAACCCATTGTCTGCACGCAATCGTTATACCAATAGCTCAGTCACATTAATGCTTTTCTCAACTAAGAAACTACCATGGGACCCTAAAGCTTCATTTTGACATTGGGAAATTATAGAAGTCATAACATTTATAACTGTAAACAGTAAAATAAATCCTTGAAAATGGAGACAGGACACCAAATTAATATAAAAATCTATAGCGAACACTTATTTAACTTCCTTGGACTTGGAACATTATTATAATGATACACACCGGATAACTGGTAATGGAATTGACACCATAAATAACAGAGAAAAGGAAAAATCTATCTTTTACTCCCTCCATGTTCTTTTATTAGAACACAGACATGCTTTCTAATTGTGTTATAAATGTAGGAAGGTTCAAATCAATGATCATTACATATAAAAGCTTTTGCAAACTTAAACTGCCAATGGTGTGGCACTAGATTTATAAAAGCTGATATTGTATTATTCGTTTTTTTTTACTTTTATGTATTTTGACAATGAAAGTTTTAACTTAAGATTTTCCCCTCCATTAACATTACAATACATAAACATATAACCTTTGACAAAATGGAACAGCAGTTATAGTTTAGTATGAGGAATTTTAAAATGATAAATCAGCTTTGTACAGAGATATCTTGAAGAAATTTCGATACTGCCATATTTCCTAATCAAAGACAGAAATGCGATATGTCGCAAGATTTCTTATTTCTCAATAAGCCTCATTAAGTACGACATTAGACAACTACCGGAAAGAAGGAAGAAATTAATCGATATATGGATGAAATAATTACAATATTTATGCTTTGTTCCTTATAATTTTACGGGTAATTTGATGATTTTTAGTACAGCATGATGGAGTTGCGTCTCTAATTGAGACAGACTTTTAGAATATAGAAAAAATCAATAGCTATCTTTTTGTATCAAGTATAAGACGTGTCATTCAATTTTTCGTGTGATACAGCATGGATCATTTAAATGTTTCTATATATATATATATATATATATATATATATCAAAAGACGAATTGTAATTGTCGTATTAGACAGTCACTGGTCAAGGGTAGACGGTGAACATCTGCGTAAACTCGCTTGACTTACAGATTTTATGGGGGCTAGGATGTAATTTGAAAAAAATAGGCAGGACAGGATTTTTGAGTTAAAAAAAAGGCAGGATGAGCAACTTGGTAAAAAAAAGGCAGGATGACAATTTGTGTAAAAAAAATCAGGATAAACTAGTAAAAAAAAAAAGGCAGGACCGAATAGAGTAAAAAATTAAAATGCAGGACAGAGATTACAACTAAAAAAAAAGCAGGACAAAATTTTTCATCCTAGACCCCCATAAAAATCAAATGGTAGCTCCCTAAGGAACGCCTAAAACGGAAAAGATAAAAAGGCTACATAGATAAGACAATCGATTTTTTTAGTTTGTCAATATTAAAAGGGGGAAGGTTGAGATCTTCAAAAAAAATAGTTAGGCACCGCCACATATGTACCTGTCAGGAGTCTAATCAGTGGTTGCTTTATGCTATATTTCAATGTATTTTGTAATTTGCACTTCATTTAAATGTATATACATAAACTCATCATAGATACCAGGATTTAAATTTTGTACCTACGCCAGACGGGCGTTTCGTCTACAAAAAAAGACTCATCAGTGACGCTCGAATCCAAAAAAGTTACAAAGACCAAATAAAGTACAAAGTTGATGAGCATTGAGGACCAAAATTCCTAAAAGTTTTGCCAAATACAGCTAAGGTAATCTATTCCTGAGGTAAAAAGCCTTAGTATTTCAAAAAATCAAAGTTTTGTAAACAGTTAATTTATAAATATTATGAGTCAAATACTTAACGAAAAGGGGAGAAAATTCTAAGGAGCAATACAAAATCATAAGTAAAGACAGTCCAAAAAAATGGTACACAGAAAATCAAAGATTACGCAACATGAACCCTACCAAAACTGGGGGTAAATATTACGGAAGAGTCAGCGATTTCTGCTCTTCTCATAACATCCGTCTTTTTATCCCTTCAAGATCCGTTGATGAAAACCATTCAGTGATAAGCATCTCTTAATAGCGGATTGATGAAAGCCACTTGTCTAACACAAGGCATTACCAATTTGATAAAAAAAGTAAAATAACAAAAATACCGAACGCCAAGGAAAATTCAAATCGGAAAGTCCTTTATCAAATGGAAAAATCAAAAGCTCAAACATATCAAACGAATGGAAAACAACTGTCATATTCCTGACTTGGTACAGGCATTTCCTTATGTAGAAAATGGTGGATTAAACCTGGTTTTATAGCTAGCTAAACCTCTCACTTGTATGACAGTTGCATAAAATTCCATTATATTGACAACAATGTGTAAACAAAACAAACAGACATAATAGGTAAAAATGTCAAAAATAGGGATACAGTAGTCAACATTGTGTTATAATCTTATTCACTATAAAAACAAACAAATATGTCAACAAGGAAAAACAAAAATGGCCTACAGACAAAGCACATAAGCAACTAGAGGCTCCAAGGAACCTGTGTCGCTCACCTGATATTTTTATTTACAATTGATGCATAAATCAATGCAACCGTTATACTTTTGCTTTAGTTTCAGAGATATAAGCCAAAAACTGCATTTAATCCCCTTTGTTCTATTTTTAGCCATGTCTGCCATGTTGGTTGGCAGGCAGGGTCATCGGACACATTTTTAAACTAAATACCCTAATGACGATTGTGACCAAGTTTGGTTAAATGGTTAAGTGTCTCAGTTGTTTCAGAGGAGAAGATTTTGTAAAGATTACAAAATTTACCAAAATTGTTAAAATTGACTTTAAACGGCAATAACTCCTTAAGGGTCAACTGACCATTTTGGTCATGTTGACTTATTTGTAGATCTTACTTTGCTGAACATTATTGCTGTTTACAGTTTATCTCTATCTATAATAATATTCAAGATAATAACCAAAACTGCAAAATTTCCTTAAATTGCTAATTCAGGGCAGCAACCCAACAACGGGTTGTCTGATTCATCTGACAATTTCAGGACAGATACATCTTAATCTGATGAACATTTTACAGATGTCAAATTTGCTCTTAATGCTTTAGTTTCAGAGATATAAGCCAAAACTGCATTTACCCTATGTTCTATTTTTAGCCATGTTGGTTGGTTGGCGGGGTCATCCGACACATTTTTAAACTAGATACCCTAATGATGATTGTGATCAAGTTTGGTTAAATTTGTCTTACTAGTTTCAGAGGAGAAGATTTTGTAAAGATAACAAAATTTACCAAAATTGTTAAAATTGACTTTAAAGGGCAATAACTCCTTAAGGGTCAATTGACCATTTGGTCATTCAACTTTTGAAGATCTTACTCTGCTGAACATTATTGCTGTTTACAGTTTATCTCTATCTATAATAATATTTAAGATAATAACCAAAACGGCAAAATTTCCTTAAATTACTAATGCAGGGCAGCAACCCAGCAACGGGTTGTCCGATTCATCTGAAAATTTCAGGGTAGATAGATCTTGACCTGATAAACAATTCTACCAAAGTCAGATTTGCTCTAAATGCTTTGGTTTTAGAGATATAAGCCAAAATCTACATTTTACCCTATGTTCTATTTTTAGCCATGGCAGCCATCTTGGTTGGTTGGCTTGTTCACCGGACACCATTTTAAACTAGATACCCCAATGATGATTGTGGCCAAGTTTGGTTAAATTTGGCCCAGTAGTTTCAGAGGAGAAGATTTTGTAAAGTTAACGACGACGGACGACGGACGACGACGGACGCCGGACGCCAAGTGATGAGAAAAGCTCACTTGGCCCTTCGGGCCAGGTGAGCTAAAAATGAAAGACAAGAATACAAAAAATGACCACAGCACAACAACACATTGGCGGGATGCATAAGTACCAAGCCACGCCATAAGGATATTACCAAAAATGGACTAAACAGTAAAGGTTGATAATTTTTAAAGACAAATAAAAGAACACTATAATACGTAATTAAGATGATAAACAACGTCAGTACCTAGAACCTATACTTCAAGACCATCATGTATTATTTGTGAAGTTGAATATTTATCCACAAGGGTTGGTATCTTCCGATGAACATTTTTTTAGAAAAAGGACGAGACGTTCTTTGACATAACCCCGGTTCATCAACTTTCTGCTCAGACACTGGTGACGCTTTATAAAGTCTGGGTAGCAGGCTACTAGCAGCTGTGAGCTCTCGAATGCCGAATGAGTTGGGAAATGTATATCCCATATGCAGGTGAAGTTGGTATATTGCTACTAAAGTGGGGGAAATTGATAATTTCAAAACTAAAATCGTCTCGTTTGTCATAGATTCTGGTACTGAGATGACCGCTTATGTCAAATTTGAGGTATAAGTCTAAAAATGAGGCGGAGGAAGCCGTGTCTGTTGTTTCTTTAATTTCTAGTTCTGGAGGATCTATTAATGGAACCTTAATCAGAAAAGTTTGGAATGTTAATGGAAAGAACATCATCGATATATTTGAAACCACTGGTGCCGGAAAATGATCTTATCTTGATAATTACCGAATGTGACAGTTTGACATGAAAAGTTTTCTGGACAACGATAGACAAAACTACTATTGATAGACAACACAGCCATTGAAAAATAAAATATAAAAAAATAGCACCAATATAAAACAGAAAAAAGGAAAAAGCAACATGAATCCCTAAAAAAACTATTGATGAGCTCATGTGCTCCGGAAGGGTAAACACTTTATGCTTCACTTGTGGCAACCTCATGGCAAGTAAAATTCCGATAAGATACATTTGATGATGTCTCAAAAAATATATTAAACAATACTTTATAAATTGTATGCGTCAAAAGTGCTTTTCTGAATTTACCTTCATCAGGAACGCTCAAAGTAGAATATTTGAAAGCCAATGATATACATATAATGATAAGAACAGAAACAGTTGATGAGATATATGATAAAAAAGGACCTAAAAATAATAACCAAATCCATATATGGTCAATTTTGCCGAAAGGGAGTTGAAACCTTATTTTCTTAATATTTCATAAATTTAATAACGGACAATTTAAGAAAGATATGTTATTAATCATGTCAGTACCGAAAAAAGTAAAATATCAAAAATACCGAACTCCAAGGAAAATTCAAAACGGAAAGTCCCTTATCAAATGGCAAAATCAAAAGCCCAAACACATCAAACGAGTGGAAAAGGGGAAGTAATGACTACTGAGCCGATGATACCCTGGTGACTGATAGTCCACAATCAGCGGTATTGATCCAGTGCTGTAAAATAATGAAGAAACGCTTTATATATTTTATACGTCTGAAGGCTTCAAGCGCTTTTCTGGATTAACCTTCATCAGGAACGCTCAAAGCCGAATATTAGAAAGTCAAGGATGTATAAGAACCGAGACAGTTGAATAGCAATATGACTAAAAAAGGACATAAAAAATGGCCAAATCCATCCAAGGTCAACTTTGCCTGAGTGAGTTGAAGTATAATTTTATAAACGGACAATCAAAGAAAAGTATTTTAAAAATCATGTCAGTACAGAGGTATTGACTACTGAGCTGGTGATAGCCTCGGGGACTGATAGTCCACCAGCAGCAGTATTGGCCCAGTGCTATAAAAAAATGAAAACAACACTTTATAAATTTTATGCGTCTGAAGTGCTTTTCTAGATTTACCTTCATCAGGAACGCAGGACGAATATTTGAAAGCAAGGGCTGTATAAAAACCGAAGCAGATGAAGAGCTATATAACCAGAAAGGACCTAAAATAACAAATAAATCCATCTAAGATCGACTTTGCCCGAGGGAGTTGAAACCTTAATATTATGATTTATAAATTTATAAACAGATTTTTAAGAATAAACGAGGAAATGAGGACTGGACAGTGTCTACGACAAGTGAAACATATCTGTGGTCATATGTGACGCAGATTTTTTACAACGGTTAACCAAAGAATGATGATGTCCGTAAATCTTAAGAAAGAATAACAGTCAACTCTAACTGTATGAACCCTTGGTTCAGTGGCTTCCGTGTTAGCAGACACACTCATAAAATCATGACAGACAATGCAAGCCCTGGAATACAAAATTACCAATTCATTATGAAGTCTTTGAGTTTTTTTGTTGATGTTTTTAAAAAATACTAGAACACATCAGCGACATTGCGGGTCCGTGACAGAATTAAAGTACCTACGCCTAATTTTAGTAATTTTTAGTATTCGTATTGTCATCTGATATAGTCATGCTGATTATATAGATGCACAGTTTTCTCTGCTTTCAAAATCTTTCTGTTTGAACCCGTCCTGGTTTTCTTACTTGTTTTTATATTTTCATTTTTTATATTTTGAGGATGAGCGTATCAGGTGAGTGTATCTTCGTATATTTTATTGCATTGTACTTATTGTTTTTGGGGAAGGTTAACTTTCTGGTAGTAAGAGCTGGCAAGGCTGGGAAACTGGGTAGGCAAATGCTCACAGTAAATCTGTAACGATACATTTTGTTAAATGTCTTCCTTAACACCATAACCCAAGGTGGTGCTGCTATTAAAGGAGGAAGATACATAACATACTACAACCGGAAACTACATGTAACATATACTATTGGTATTGGTATCGGATTCGACCCGGAACTTGTTAATTATTGGTAATATTTAATTATGTAGAAAACAAAAGAGCCTGGAATAGTGTAATTTTTAATCCACATCATTGTCGCATATTAGTTGTATATAAAGTTGAATTCTTTGATTCGTCGTTTTTGTGTCATGCCGGCTAACAAATTGCACCTCGTTATTTTAGTATTATAGATATGACCAGGAGTTCTGCTGAAGTTGGGTAATATATCTCCAGCTTTAATTCTTCAGCTATTATATAGGATATAATCCTCTACTTAATTGTGCGAAAGTATTTAAAAAAATGACAGAATTAACGAGGCAACGGCTAAACAGGGCTTTCACTAAATATATAATTTTTATGTCTTAGATTCAACCCAAAAATGTAAGAACTGCATTTTTGTACTTGCGATTCTAAATCGTTCCGCCACCCGGTTCGAACTCGAAGGTATTTGGACATCAACAACGCCGGACGTTCAAGCTGTTGAGACGTGAATGGCAACACCATCTACACTGTGTCCAGTGCCCCAGAACACTAGGTCTTATTATTTTCTATTGAACCTAATCCAACGGCTATTCAGGACTTCCAATATACTTACAATTTCTTGAATTCAGTCAACAATGGTTATTATTGCATTTTTTCATTGCAAATTTATATCATACCCTCAGCGGGATTTGGATTCAAGTTGTTGAGACATTACACTGTAACATAACAAGGCTATTTATAGTTTTCACAAGACGGGTGGTAATTTTTCTCGTCGTGTTAATCAAGGGTTGTAACACAGTACATGGTGTATAGTTACATGGAACTGATTTATATGTGTAGGTAATCTTTATCTAAAAAAATCTAACCTAGAGGATACATGACCAGTTATTATTTTATAGTCAAAACTATCCTCCAGGCATTTGTTTTCATAAAAAAAATTTGCTTGATAAAGGTTTGTAGCTTCAAAGGCTACTAAACCAAGGATTTTAACGGTTACGAAAGCCGTCATGACTTGGTTAAATATCTGTGTTACAGATAACCACGGATATTTTTCATTGTCGTAGCAACAATACCTTACTCCAATCTAGATTCATACCATATCACATGAACATGAACAAAATATAATTGTAACTGATGGTACAGAAACGACTGACCCCCTTTTTATAGCAAAAACCAAAGCCCATGTATCGCTTTTCAATCTGATAAAAATTACTGAAATTTTACGTTGAGAGACACTTCTGATAGGCAGGCTTACAGATAAAAAATATGCCTCCCAAAATACATTGAGCAATGAACAAATTCAAACTGGGAAAAATAGATAATATTTTCATGTTGATCAAAAATAATCTTATAAGAAAGCTAATGCAAGTAAAAATAAACAAACTTAAAATGACATCGGTCACTTTTTTATTGTTATTCTTATATGCAATGTAATTAAATAACTACAAAATAGGTTTTTATTTATTTATTTATCAACAATTTGGACAATTCCTATTTGTTAAGAAATTAAATGATAACAAATATGACATCTATGGTAAAGTTTGACGAAGGTGGGATAACTCTTGCATATCTTGTTCCAGTAATGTTACAATGTATTTTTCATGTAAACTGACAATAACTGATTATTACTGCTTGGTCACCCCCCTTGTGAGTAAACTCTTGAGGATGTGACAAACTGAACTTAATTCCGGATCAATCACATAGCCAATTGGAATGACTTTTCCCCACTATATCAAACTATCACGAACTTGCCATTGAATAAAACTGTTCATCTTCTTCGTCTGATTGAATAGAATTGCACCTATTCATTGACCAGTGATCATGAGCATCGTGAAATGTACCATCTTTTCGTTTTCGTCCCCCCATTGTTCTAAGTTTAACTGAAGCATTACTCGAGTCTAACTCGTCGGATTCATCCTCTTCCCTTGGTGATGATAAACCACCAAGTCCTCCAATGCTCTTGTTTGTTCTCCTTCTTCTATCTGACACTGCCATTTTTCTTTCAAGACCAGGCTTCTTGCAAATAATTGGAGCATCACTGAGTGTTTTTGATATCTTTCTATGCCCGTTTTCATCGTTCTCTTCCTCTTCCTCAATCGTGACACTTGTTCTACTGTCGCGACATGATGACAACCTTGATAAATACCTACTCAATTTCGCCTTATTTTTCTTGCTAACCCTTCGCAATCTGCTCACTTCATTCAGTTGTATTGGAATCTTTGGGGGAGTTGTCCTCTTTTTTTCAATTGTATTCAACATGGCTGTCTTGATTGCGTCAATATTGGACAATGTATTGAATTCAGTTAATTGTGACAATCTGTCAAAAGCTTCATGTGAATATTTGAAATTAAATGTTGAATATGGTGTTGATGGGTCGTCAAATACATCAAAATTGGCGAAGTCCTTTTCGTCCGAAGGTCTTGGGACACCTAAAAATATTACTTATATATTAAAACCTTTCACAGATACCAAGTTACGTTAATCCTTAATCTAGTCGAATAATATTATAATTAATACATTTTGGAAAAGCATCCTGCAGAAACTAATGAATATTATTCATTTTCTTTTTAAATGAATTATTAAGATTTCTTCATTCTATCACGCTGGTCACTGCTTTCTAGGAAATGATAGTGTAATTTTAGGAAATCAAATGCAAAAGATACAAATTTACTAGAATTGTTCAATCAAAAATTGATCAAATATTATTTTCTTAAATTGTATATGCTCATTATTTAGTTTCAACATGATTTGACAATTGAAATAATGGAATTAAAAATACTGAATACAAGTAGTATTACTTCAAAGACAATTTGTAAGTTTTATTTGCTTGTGAGTCTATATTATTATAATTTACCTGACAAATGGGGTAAATATCCATTTGTTACAACAATATTCATTCAATTTATTTCAATTCATATGTCCATTTACTTTAAATGTTGATTGTTCTATGGTTTTTTTCCAATATATGGTAATTTGTATCTTTAAAAAGCATAAGATTATGAATATCAGAATCAGACAATTTTTGTCTTCAACGAGAAATTAATACGAATGAAAATAGACTATGAGGTATACGTCAAAGAGAGAGCGTAATCTAACCATGCGAATAAGAAAAAGATATCTTAAGTTATCATACCAGGTTTTTTGAAGTCTCTGAAGTCTATATTCACCAGGACAAAGTGTAACACGACGGGACAATGAGGATCAGTTGGATGCTTGAATATGTACAGCTCTTTCATTCCTTCTCTATCAAACACGGTGACATCAATTGGCGGGAAAGGTAATTTATTCAGTCTTGCCCATTTTTCTGCCAGCAGAATTTCCTTTAGATAAATAAAAAAAAAATACAATTTGTATTTGGCTTTGTATTACCACTAGCATGACGAAATCGGATACTCATGATGAACTATTGAAATGAAATCAATATACAAACATTGTTTTAGGCTATTTTGCTGATTATTTTATAAATATGAATGAAATTTAATCATTTAATCTTCATTGATGAATAAATTAACCAAAAAAAAACCTGTCAGCTTCAGCTGTTTATTTTATATTTGTATTTCGAATGCATGTGAATATTTTTTCTGCCCACCCCACCCCTTTCCCATTTTAAGCGTACATCCGCATCACATTTTTTTTTCTCACTATCCTTATGTCGCCCTGGCAATCTTTTTCCTTGAAAAAAAACCCTGTATCCTGATCAGTGATGAGAGTTTTGAAATATTTTTTTACATTTATATTTCAGATAATCTCCCTTGCATTGTAAAAATAATATACAAAAATGTACCTTAAATGGTGGTGACTGGTCTCCTGGCCTGGCACTAAAATCAAAGGATAGAATGATATCTACAGCTCTCTGTGGTCTCAAGACAAGAGGATAGGGTGAGTTAAACGTTAATCCTGCATCAACCATATACAAATGTTTAACATTGGTTGGATGCAGTTCGTGAATTCCATCAAAATCATCTGTAATGATAATAAAATATGTAAATGAGCCAATCAATTGCTTTTGATATTCTTTTTAAATCCGTATCATTAATAAACAAAATTACATCATGTTTTTAAATATTAAAAAGTAAAGTAAGAAGTAAGTAATAGAAATAAAACAATCATTGAAACTAAACAATGTTCCAAACTAAGTTTTGAAATTGATTCTTGTCTGTTTCATACTATAGACACTTTTGGTGATACCTTGGCTCTCGGTCACAAAACTTTACTCAGTACTCGGAGTACAAAAATTGTGCTCGAAACACCAAATCCATGATTTTGATTGGTTGATTTCTGAGTCTGAGTACGAAAATTGTGCTCGAAAGTTTTATGACCGCAAGGCCTTAAGTTTTATGAATCTAACGTTGAAATACAAAATATATTACCAGTATCTTTATTTGCAGTATCTGGAGTAAAAGGAGACAGTGGGAAGGTTTTAGTAAGTGATAATCCTCTCATGAAATTATGTACAACGCCAGCTCGCCCTGCTCTTGTGTTCAACACTTCAAAACGTTTACTGAAATTCAAATAAAACGTGACATTTTAATCTACTAATTGAGAAACGATTTCAGAATAAAAATCAAATCAAACTAAATATAAGTAAAATAAATAGTTTGCAGTCAATGCATGTAGTAGGATATACTTTTAAGTTGTCTGGATATGTTTTTTGTCTATGCTCCTGACCTGCACATCATAATTGATCAATTGTTTTTTAACCATAACCTATCTGACAACAGAAGGGTTGGGATGCTAAACAAACTATCCATGTTAAAGAGACACAGTATTTGTTTTTACCAAAGCACGTAATTGTAAGACGGTTATTGTCTTTCTCTAATTCTTAGCAGATTTATCCAACGTGTGGTTTGTTTGGTTCAATTTTACATTGGTCAAAATTTAATTATGATAACTTTTCTTGCTTTTCTCTGAATTTACTATTGTGACGTCGCGAAAATAGGCGATCATGTCTGATGACGTTACATAGAAAGAACACAGTCATTGGAAAAGATGGATTAAGTTTATCTGCATATCGTCTAAAAATCATAAGAGAAACCATGAGATTCTATCACCAAATCTCGTGCAATACGATATTTCTTAACTTTCGACAGTTAAACTTTAAATATCTAACATGAACACTCGGCGAGCCTATCTTTTATTGCCATTTTCTAATTTTGCACCACGATCTTTATTCTTGATTAACTGTTCTGTTTCTATTCAAATAACGTTTATTGAAGACAAATCCTTCTCCTCTGAATGAACAGGGAAGGAAATAGATGCATAAAAATAAAGCTTTAAGTATAAAAGGATGTTATGTAACAGAGTGCATATATGAATTGAAAAAAAAAAACAATCTAAAAGAAACAATAAGTAAAAAATTACTCAAGGTTACTATAGTGGTATATTTATTTTAAATTTATATACATTTGCGGAATATACATCCACACTACAAGTATCCACGTCACTATTTGATGCTGTTTTAACATTATTCTACTGATAAAATCAAAGAGAATAAAACAAATTAACAGGAAAAGGAAAAGATCATACTCTACGTGAAAATCATTATTTCACAACGAAATTTTCTGTTTTGTAAATTTTAACTTGAAAAACAATTCATTCCATACTCCGTGCAGTTTCTTCTTGAATGGGATTTTCTAATAAAATCCAGTTTATATATACTTATGTTTCTTTGACACATTCCCAGTTTCCTTTCTTAGTTTTAATGTGTAATTTATATAACTTACTTTTCTAAAATATTGCTGAGAAAACTATTCCAATATCCCTTTTGTTTAGTTCTTCGTTTTGAGGCTTGTCGTTTTGGCGCTGGGACATTCTGATCAGACCCATTAGTTTGTGGTATGTCGAATGTAAACTGACGAGAACCCCGAGGTTTTTCTTCTACTTCTGTTTCATCACTTTCATCACTACTGTCACTGCTTTCGTCCTCCCTGCTTTGCTCGATTTGCTTAACTATGAGAAATAGATGAAAAGTAAAGAAATTACGCTGGGATATTATGCCTGTTTTCCGAGGAATGGTTTAATACTTTATAAATTAAAATCAAATTTTAAAAGAAAGGAGATACCCATGGGATAAGCAAATCATCTATACCCAAAGAAAGACAGACGACACACAAATATTGACTGATCGTTAATGTTTAACGCCACTTCCAGCACTCTTTGCTATATTATGGCGGCGTTTTATTGGCGGAGAAAGTCGGATACACAAAAAGACAAACAACAGTCGACAAAACACTACACAAAAAACTAAAAGTTAAGCAACACAAACCCCAACAAAAATGGGAATGTGAGACTCAGTTGGCTACGGAAGGATAAGTAGTTCCGGCTCCAATAACAATGTTTTGTTCATTAGGCCTAATCACATTCACTATTTTCACTCTGCCAAGATTAAAGCCTCATATTCATTCCTCATGGAATCATGTAAAATTCTACTCTTTTCAGGTTTCACACAGATCTTTTTGAATGTAATGTTAAAATATAATTTAAATCGGTACTTGAAACGAAAACTCTGTTTAAGAAATAATGCAATAATACCTACCCATTTCTTGTCTGATCATTTCCACCGGATCGAGCTTTTTGTTATCGTCCAATAAACGTTTGAATAAAATGCAGAAGGCACTGCCCCAAATGCCTGAAAAGATAATCCTATAAATCATTTCTCTGAGTAAAAAACACAAACGCACTTGGATAAAAAGATTCTTCAATTTGTGATCTAGCCTTACTTGAGCTGATCATTCTCTGAGTTATGTTTCATTTTCAATCATTTGAGTGTTTCGGTAAAATTTTAAAAACAATAAATCCTTTTCAATCAGGGGCCCGTTTATCGAAGCGCTCTTAGGACTAGGACATGTCCTAAGATCATCTTAGGACGTATCTTTGTCCAAAGTGCGTTTATCAAACATGTCGTAACTTAGGAAAAGTCATAGGAATCGTCCTATTTTAGGACACCTAAGTAGGTGTCTTAAGATGGTCTTAGGATGGTCCTAACTTTAGGATATATTTTATGATGGTTAATTTGTACACAAATACGACCGCCACCTATATATGGATTCCCCTTTTTCTAAATATTTTCTATTATCACTTATTTAATGTGTTCTTGCTCTTATCCAAAAGATATTACGAAAACAGTAGTATACATATGACACCCTCTATTCATTTTTGCCACGTGGAAAAGAAGAATATAGGGGCATCGTATATATATAAAACACATATAAAATTAACTGGACATGGGTTAAATTATTTACCTTAAAAAAAGTTCAAAAGGGGTCCATAAAGTTTGAATGTACCACTATTAGATATATATTATTTCCTTTCTTTATGGTAATACTAATAATATTTCTAAATTTTAATCTTGTTATTATTTACTACTGGTGAAATTCGATGCATTTTTAAATTCCTATTTTTCTTTACGCTAACACTTTGGACAGCGGTTAGGACAGCCTAGCTAAGATAGTCCTAAGATAGCTTTGATGTGCATGCTGAGACATGTCGTAAGTCAGTCCTAACATTATCCTATATTTTTCCTTAGAGAGATCTTAGAACAAAACCTAGGACAGCTCCGATATACAGGCCCAGGACGACAAAAGCTTATTTTAATTTAGCAATTATAGACCAATAACAGAAACATAATTCACCCTTTTTTTTACCCCATAAAATCACGTATTATAATCAAATATATCATACCCATTGATAGATATATTTTTAAAATACGTATATAGTGTATCAAGTTAAATTCGTTTTTTTTTAAACTTTGGGATTTTCTACCCCAGGATTAGATTACCTTAGCCATTTTTGGCAAAATCTTTCGAAAATTTGGGTCCTCAATGCTTTCAACTGCGTACTATTTTGGCCTTTTTAACTTTATTGATTCAAGCGTCACTGATGAATCTTTTGTAGACTAAACGCGCGTCTGGCGTACAAATTTTAATCCTGGTATATATGATGACTTTATTTGTATAAAATGTAATACCTTGTAAAAAGTGCAGTGGTTGCTCTTCGTATTCAGTACATAACTTTCCCATGAAAAATTTACTTCCAAATAATTCTGTTTTCATAAATGTACCATACTTTGGCATTCCAATTTCAAACGGGTTAAATTCGACCCATTCTGAAACGATAAGAGGAACAAACTATCATTAAAAGAATATAAGTTACAAATGTATAGATAAAGAGGAAAATTCGATAATTTATATGTCGAACGAATGTCCGTAATTATACAACCCCTGTAGACGTTTTTGTGCGTCGAGGGTTGATGTCTCATTCAACATAAACTCTAGAGTTAATTCTAAAATTAATACCATTTCCATTGATGTCTACACATTACTATTTTCAGATCAAACGCTTTATGATTATTAGTTGAAAAAGGAAAATCCGAAAATGACATTACGTTTGGGAATAAAACTGATTTGACTGGTTTTTGTTGGTGTATCACTCCAGCGTCAAAAACATTACATTTAAAGACAACTGATATTTAATTTGACAACAAAAACATGTCCTATTTGTTGCTATAATGGACGATAATCGTGTGTTACACACATGCAATTTGAAATTTTTGAAGCTTTGCAGTACTTCCATGCGAAGAACCAGCTATCCCAGTCGATTTTAAACTTGATTTAAAAGTAGTTAAGAATGATTATTACCGTGAAAACTTCTTGCTGATCTATCTGATTTTACGTTAACGCATGTCATTAAAGGCAATGGTGCAGCTCCGCCTTCTATTTTGTCTTGCAGGTCTGTAAGTTTTGTGTGTAACCTCTACAACAGAAGAAATAGAAAAATGAATTCTTATTATTGACGGAAGCATGGAGTTATAGTCAGTGCCAAAAAATACATTTAAATAAAAGGTTAACCGAGGCCAGATAACTTGCACAACAGCTGACCCATTTTTTCATGTGTTGCTTAAAAAGCTATTTGTCTTTAACCTATACGTATTTAGGATGTCAACATTCGCCTGGATGAATAACCCATAACAACCCTATTATCTAAAACAAATGTGTATGGGTCATTGTGTCAAATAAATAGTGTTATATTTCTCTTTTTTCCGACTTTACATACATTATAAGTAGACAAGGGATAAAGTTACTTTAGCAACGAAGTTAAACATTGTACACTTACATCTTTTACCAATGTTTCTCCAACTAAATGTCCAAATATATCTGTGAAGCTGACTGGTTGTCCATTTTGACGTTTAACTAGTATCCGATCAATGTAACGCTTTATACTCAATGGTGTAAGTAACCACAGAAGGCTAGAATCTATATTGTTTTTCAGTTCTTCTTGCATAGCACCAGGGTTCATTTTTGGCCAGTCTGGATGTGAATATAAGGTAGAGATGTACCTAAAAAACATGCAAGTACATTGTTATTGTCTAATTTTAATCGGTTTATTTTATCACGAATAAGGCAATTTCAAAAGTATGAATAGCATTCATTAAATTCCCTGCTTTATTTAAAAAAACATTATTTTTGTCACGTATGTCAGTCAAACCAATTAAGCTCATATGTAACAGTAGACTTTTGTTTAGTGTCTTTAATGTCTTTTTATGACTTATCAGAAAACGTCAATTTACTTATTACAGGTAAATACACAAAGAATTTAAAATAAAGTGCCCTTAAGGTCAATAGTCTAATAATTGTAGGTAGAATTTATTTATAAACACTGTTTGAATTTTTATAACTTTATGTTTATCTATTACTATGATCTGTTTAAACATTTTCCCCCTAGTTATATTGTAAAATTTACATTTTATCTACTCACCAAGAAGAACCTGACAGTCCACCTAAAAATGTTACACAGTCCAATATTTTCGAATCTGCTAAGGCCTTGAGGACACCACTCATACCAACCATAGCCCTGAAACCACCACCTGAACCAATAACGGCGATTCTCGGCGTCTGCAAGAAAAATTACAAGATTATTAAAGTTCTTAAATTTTAAGTTTCTTATATCCATTTCTTTTTCAACACAAACTTAGTTAAATTGATGTTAAATAATAGCAGACGCAACGATTGACGAAAACAGTATATGTTAAATTTGTTACATATAGATTACCTCCTCTCTTGTTTCAGGTGCTTTATCTCCCAGCAATTCCTTCATTGTTTTCATCACTTTTTCTGTTCTGTGTTCTATGAATTCTTTTTCTTCGTCACACAAACATAAACTGTATCGCAGAGTGGGATTCTCGCTTAAAATTAAAGGGTACCAGATTAGTATGATGGAAAAGATATTTCTTTGTTCTCCCGCCTTTCAACATTTTACAAGTTTTTTTCGTGATAATTTGACATTAGATACTTTTGCTTCATTAGTTCTTGGCAAATAAAAAGATTTTTAATTAATTCATCTCTTACAATATGATTTTTTTATATAGTTTCTTATTTCCATTTTTTGCTCATATTCAATTGGATGCAAATTCAGTAAAGAAACCATTTTGATGAAACATTGAACAATTCATTTAGAATTTCCTACTAGGTTATTTTTTTCTAAATTCCTCTGTGACCGTATTATTTAAACGGTAATAAGCACATGCATAATTTTTCAAAATTTCACAAAGTACAGTAATGCGACAGTCAAGAAAATAAAATGTGCTTTTTGTTAACAAATAATCCTGAACCGCAGTAAATCTATGGTTGACATAAGCTTTTAAATGCCCTTTATAGTGGAGTGACAAATGAAGGAAAAAGGTGCTTATTTCACGACTTTAATGGACCGGCATAACTTCAGACTAAACATGAGCTTTTTTTCCAAAGCCAATACCTTAAATTTACTTTTTTGCCTGGTCGTAGGAAAAAATTGCTGCTTCCTTCTTCACGAATTGAAAACAACGTAAGATTTAGCCAAACTACAGTGTATGTTAGAAAAACATAATGGAAAATTAATCGTTATTCATAAACAGAAAGGGCATGGAAGATCAAATAAAGTGTTCAGTAGTTCTCTATTTCTAAAGCCATTCAAGTATGCAGCCATTTGAAATCTTGATAAATACTGCCAGAAATTGAAACTAGAATTGAGACATTAACTATAAATGATGATACCAAACATTACATGCAGCCGCTTCAATAGTTCCAAGATAAATGCAGTCCTTAGATATATCAAATGGGACTTACCCAACATCATCTGAAATATCTATGGCATATTCCAAACAACACACTCCTTGTTTACTTGCAGCAAAGTTTTTGCTGTAGATAATTGATGCATAAGCTTACATGGTGAGGGTTATGCTTCTGAACTTCCTGCCGACAAGATGTGAAAGTCATGGCAATAGCAGAATGTATAGTTACATTAAGCAAATACTTTGTTTAACCCTTTCCATCTTGACTTGGTATTACAACTACACCATGAGTTTGGATAAGAAGAAATGATTGAAAATCTAAATTCACATGGCTTTTGTGTATCATACTCGGAAGTACGAAGTTATCTCGCTAGCTTAGCAAATCTGGAAATACTAGTAGGCAGAATCCAAGAAATGTCATATTTACCCAATGGTATTGCTGCATTTGAAGAAGGACGTCATATAATACAGAAGAGAGCTTATAATATTGACATCAATGCTGAGACAATCGATGGTAAAAATACCTTTCATACCATAGCTGTGGTTGTCTTTTAGTATAAAAAGAAACATCAAACGCTATCATAAAAACCTTAAAGAACTCTCCTACTTAAGACAAAAGATCCAATTCCCATTTCTGCAGAAAACGCTGAACAAATTGTCCCAGTTTGAACCGGCTTTCATACAAAATGCTGCTAGTATCAGAATTCAAATTTGAATATATACGTTTCTAGCTTATGCTTCGGTCATAGACTCTAAATCCAGCAACATGGCAACAGTTTATTGTAAATTCCACTATAAAACAATGTTTAGATATGTTCAACAAAATGTTGGGCAACCGTTTGAGTAGCAATTGTATACTGTTGCCGAACAAGAAAGATGGTCTATAGCAGACGTTTTTACTACTACATTATAAGACAAGGGGGATTTCATGGGCTTTCATGTTTTATATAGCAACGGTTGGTAAGTTATTGGCTTCATCTGGGCTTGCTAACTTATGTGTTGACTCTGGAATTTATGCTCGAAATTCAGTTAACAAATTTTCTTATTTGCGAACAGTTTAATCGTGATGTTCCCGGATTAACACTGCCCTATGAGGCTCTCATGATTTCTTTATTTGAAGCTTTTTTCAGTTGGTGTAGAGACATAAACTGTATAAAAAGAATTGAACCTAACGTACGTAATGTGTTCCCTGACTGCCATAGTTGTCTAATCCAAAAGCACTGAAGGCATTGAAGATTTATTTACTGTTTAAAAGACCGTACATTTGTTCGAAGAATTCAGAACACGTACCGGTTTTCTTCGAGGGACCTATGTCATCAGATTTCCTTCAAGACTTTATTTATACAAGCAAGGGTAAAAAGTTTTAAATAAAAGCTGTGTATTCAACACACAGAATTTAGCTTGTGCAAATATATGTTGGTTTGAAGTGTCTCTGTGATGTAGGTACCATCTAATTCCCCTAGCAATATCTGAAGAAGAACGATGTCTGAACAAAATATATGTAAAGTCAGCTGCAAAAATCTTAGGAAAATTATTTCGTACAAATATATTACAGTATACCGGTTACTCATGGCAGTTGTATCATACCAATTTGACTATGCAAACCATTTAAACCCAGGGATAAACAATGAGAAGCTAGGTATTCTGAAATGTTATTGCACGTTGCAGGAACCTTGCAGCAACTCTTTCTGAGGGGTTCATAGGTGACTGCTGAAGGTTCATAACAGAAAAATATACGCTAACCTATAAGTATTTCATTTATTAAAACAATTTTATTCAGTTACCTAGTGGAATATTTGCCGCTGGTTTCCGATATATAATTATACATGAACAGAATGAACGTTGATTCTTTTTTGAAGAAACCGTAAAATTTAGAAATATATATGTAAATGTACATGTATGTAAAAAAAAACATGTATCAAGATCATTTTCTGTTTTGTTTTATCTTCTACTTGTTGTCCTTAAATTATATTAACATTATTGAAAATACTCAACTACCGAACTTTGACCACAAATTTTTAAAATTTTGCCATTTTTCGATTTTACGACCAGGCAAAAATTAAAAGTTTAAACATTTCTATAAACGAATAGTCATGATTTGGCCTGCAGGTAGGGTGGTCCATTAAAGTTGAAAATTCGTTTGTTTGGTCATTCCACTGTTTTAGTACAATTTGTAGATGGATTCTAATTCAATCAACTTTATTAACCTATCAATTACATTTTTTCAGATTACACTTTTATAATGTGATCTGCAAGTCGACAAGAGTTACAGTGATGTGAAGAAGTTCTTTTTCCTGTATCAGGTGGGGCTATTATGGTTAACATTTATTATATTGCATGCTACACGTTTGTTTAACATACAGTTACAAATATTTCATGCATATTCAGGTCGATGTTGTTTTGCATCCATAAAATCAACCTATAAGTAAATGCATATAAAAATACTTACTCGAAGTGTGTTTCAAACTCAAACTCAACTTCAGATTTCTGAAATCATAAACAATAAGAGTATTTAATGTTGTTACTGTTATCGATTACGGTTATTTTCCTTGATTTGAAACTTAACAGATTAGTATTGTATTATCTGTTTTCGTATGTATGTCGAATTGATTCTGCAAGTACATTGTTATCTTTTATCTGCATATCATAAAATAAAAAATAGTTCCTTTTCTAAACATCCTTGTCTGCGAATATATCCGTGGATCTCATATGACATAACTTCCGTGTTCTAAAATTGCTAGGATGTTAAAAATAAGATTTCTTTTCAGTTCCGAAAATTTAAATTTGCATTCCAAATTATTGTTTATTTATACTATAAAGAAGAGAAATGAACTGAATTTCAGTATTTAAAATTCTCTAACTAAATTGGAATTAAAGAGTTTATCAGAAAATGTAAAATGAAAAAAGATACCCTGTTTAATACGATTTAATTCAACAGAATACAGAATCAATTTTATTTGAACCTATAGTTAGAAATATATATCTTTACCTCATTAAATGAGAATATTTTGGTGATTCTGGTTTTTATTGGAAGTTCTCCGAGATCAAAGTATACCTCTCCAATCACTTGGTCAAGATTTCCATAGTTAGCCTCCATTAATATCATTTCTGAAAGGAAGATTTCAGTTTCATTTAAGCATAAACTATGAGTGTATTTTTGTTATTAAACGATGCAAATGTACTACAAACGTTGAAGAGCTGATTAAAACGAAAAGGACAAAAAAGTAAAAAGTAAAGCCAAACAGGACAAATGTTTTAAAATAAGCTTCTTTTTATTAATAACATCACGTCTGCCGTGAAAAAAATTATTGACTGCGCTTTCGGTAAACAGTTAAACTAGAAGAAAATACTGTTGTTCGAAGCTCAGACCAAAGGTAAGTTTAGATCTGAGTTACAACATCTTGTTTTTATAAACGTCTATCGGATATATTTTACAAAACATATAATAGACGTAAATAAACTGATCATAGATAAATCATTATAGACTTGAAAACTTACGTAGTTTATTTGTTTCTCTATCATCTATGAGAAATGTAAATTCTTCGTTCCATACGGGATTGACTTCATTGTCCTTTGTTTCAGTCCGCCGCCGACCTTCTGGTGAGGTCTTCACATTAAGTATAATATACGGGTCTGGTGTATCCACTATAAGTATTTACAAAAAGGGAACATGAATTAAAATACTGTAACAGACACACCATTCTTAGAGTTCAAGAAGACTTCATAAGGTCAAATGCGACGGGAAACCATAAGCAGAAAACAAGTCTATATAGTAACAAAATACTAAAACAAAAATAAAGGTAAACACTTAAAATCTCTGAGGTTGACTTTGGTTGAATGTGAAAACGCTGATATTTCAAGGAAGGTCATAGTTTTTCTCGATTGCTTTCTCTCCTACATACTCGAGGGGAATTTAAGGTGTTTGAAAAAAATAGTTGAAATAAGAAACATTTAATATTAGAATGGCTACATGTATGAAAATGAAAGCAAGATTACGGCCAACAGTCAAATTGTGACAGCATTATTGAACTTGTGTTAAACCGTTTATAATGCATGTATGCATTTACATACCATATAAATCGTCTCATTTTCATGTTATTTGAATAAATTATAATGTAAGTGTTACCTGAGAGTATGGCCTATAATTTGAATAAAATTGATCGAGCTGCATGGTTGACATGACAAGTATTTGAATTTGCTTTAATCGGATAAAAAATAAATGTTTACCGTAGTCATACCATCCATGTGTTATATTTTTGCCTCTGACGACCTTTACAGTGAGAATCAAACATGGTCGATGTTCTACCTATAATACAATGGTATACAATTATAGTAAACTTCATCATTTTTATATAAAACACATACATGTAATATAAGATTATAAGGCATGCAAAAGATGAAAAGCAGTTCATTAAAGTAAAAACTTGTAAAAACACTTGTCATCTTGCAAAAATCGATATGGTTTATGATTCCAAGGACATTTGCGAAAAAGTCTATGATTGATATAAAACTAAAATCAACAAGTTTTAGCTTTCTTAAAAGCTTTGGAGTGCTTCGCCGTGTATCATACTTTTAAGTAAGATGTGGTTTATGTAGTTGTTTAAGTATGGGAAAGGTGTTAGTTATCTCATTCGTGTATATACTCATTAGTGTGGAATTATAAGCCCGTCTTAAATGGGATGTATTGTAGTATACTGTAGTTCATCCATGAATATTTCCTATAAGAACTCAAATTTGCCAATTGCCACAAAACATAAACGGAACATTAAGTTTGATAAAATATTAGAATACGGAGATGTGGTATGATAGCCATTGAAACAACTATACACCAAAGTTCAAATGAAGTGGATGTAAGCAATTATAGGCAAATCGAACCCATATATCGTATAGTCGACTATAAAAGGCCCCCACATGAAAAATATACAATTCAATTGAGCAAACTTAGGGCCTAATCTATAACACAACAATTTACGAAAAATAAATATGACCGACATGAACCAACGACAACCACTGCACTACATGCTCCTGACTTGGGACAGGCACATAGAGAGTGTGGTGGGGTTTAACATGTTTGAAGGCGCTAACCCTCCCCCAACCTGGGACAGTATAGTTTAACAGTAAAACATATGAACAAAGTATTAACATTAGTTGAAAAGGGATTTACTCGTTAAATCGATACAGAGCAGAAAAACATCGAACAAAAACGCAGACCGGACGGGGCAGGGAATTTATACACCCCTCCCAAAAGACACAAAGTACAGATCTGAGAGTTTACTCGCAGTTACTGACAGCTATTACAAAGCCAATAACAGCTAATAAAGAAACGTCTATCTAAGACTAAAATATCAGTCAGTGCACATCAAACATCCAATGGATTTAGTGTAAAGACGTCATTAACAGTCAGAGAAAAAGAAGACCTTGTGCAATGTCAAAATATAGGTAAGGATTGTAGAACCGTGAATGTGCATAATATGTGTATAACAATAATATTTAGTATGGTTTTGATTTACTGATTACAAAATCAAACAATCTTCTTACAAGGGAGGATCAAAACAAGAGTCTTACTTAAAACTCGTGTTCTCGTGAAAGATGAGCAGTTCCTGTTTTATTTGCACAACTGCGTAAGAAAACTGAACATACATTTTATATTTCTGAATATAAGGTTTGACTTATTGATTGCTTAATTCACTGAGTGGCAAAACTACAGGTCTACAAGGCCAACGTAATTGCTTGATGTGTTTGATAGTGTATACCTTTTTAAAAAAGAGATTTGATTTGCCGAATTTATTAATACTGAACAACAAAAGTAAAGCGATTTTCAAATTCTTCAAATATTTGTCAGCTACACCAGTCTTTTTAATTGCACGCTGTGGATCAGGGTGTCCGTCATTGTAATTCTCAACATTGATTCTTTTATGTCAAACTAAACTTGCTTGAACAGATTGGTTTTTATCTTCCTGATTATTTAAAAATTGTATACCGTAAGAAGTAGATAATTTACAAAAGGTTTCAAAATACTTTGTTTACTCATGTAAACACTGGAGATAATAAAAATCGATGTACTAGATTTATTCTGCACTTCATATTATTCTAGTTAATCTATAAAAAATATAATTTCCGTCATATTTTAAAATAATGTTAAAATTTATAAAAAAAATTGTGTCACACACAACTTAGTACATAATATATAAACATCTCATTCGTCTATAAGTTGTTTAAGTGGTTCATTTTGTAAGACATCCTGTGTGAACTCACGAAGAAAAAAAGTTCAACAACATAGAATTAACCCTGGTTGTTTTTACTGGTAAATACACTAAATCACATGTTGATTTAAATGATACCAAATGTATGGGTTCTCCTTACAAGGGAGGATGGGGCTTCTTAATTAAACTACATGGGATGACGATAAATCCTAGTTAACTGTCGTCTGTGTGTCCCTTTGTGATGGAACACTTTCAAAAAATGAATTTTGTCACAGACTTGAAGGGATTCAATGTTTTCAAGAGTTCAAATTTACCCAATACGTCTGTCATCACATCGATAAGATTTTGCTCAAATAAAGACAGGCGATTGTGATTTTCTTTAACATGGTCATGGGAGTTTGTGTTTACGTCGTGTAATGAAACAGTACATATCTTGGACTAACAAATATTACAAACACTTGCTTTGTAACTTGTTATGTCCAGTAAGGACTGTCAGATGATAAATTTATCATGTTCAGTAAGGACTGTCAGAACTTAAATGAAACATCCCCAAAAAAAAAGAATACAGTAATTTCCTTCAGAATTTTACGAAAATAATATTACGTTTTCCTTACAAATGTACTCCCAGAGCATCCTTTGAAATGCATTACTAACTGAAGGTCTATGGTATAAAACTGAATGTGCATATCAAATCTTTTCGGGAATAAATTTAAAAAAAAGTCATATGAAAGAGACATGTCTAAAAATCATGAAAGGCAACAGTAGTATACCGCTGTTCGAAAGTCGTAAATCGATTGAGACAAAAACAAATCCGGGTTACAAACTAAAACCGAGGGAAACACATCAACTATAAGAGGAAAACAACGAAACAACAGAAACACTGAAGTGAACAAAAAACAAACGACAATGCAACACACACAGAAACGAACTACAAGATAACAACTGCCATTTTCCTGACTTGGTACAGGACATTTTAAGAAAAAATGGTGGGTTGAACCTGGTTTTGTGGCTAGCCAAACCTCGCACTTTTATACCAATGTTAAATATAACATTAAAATAACACCATTACATGACAGGAATACAGTACAAATAAATGCAAGAACATTCAGGACAGAGAAATACACAAATAAACAATACAATAGTACATTTCGACATGCTAACCACAAAATAAAAATCTATGTGATATTGTGTAAATTATGGTGACAAAGTAATTTATTGTGTAAACCTTTTGAATGTCTTGTAAATATCTGCATGTGTTAAAAAGTATTGTCATTTAGTTATTCAGCTCCGACTATATTTGTGCATATTTTAGTAATTATTATACAACTACACGTAAGCAAAGTATTGTTATAGGTTTCAATATTTAAATTTAAAAATATAAGTGAAGAAATTAAAATTTCTATCGAGTTTGTATAGATAGTTGGTATAATTGGAACTAAGTACTAGTAATAGCAAAGCTATTGAAATTGAAATCTCTTTATAAGCCTACACGTTTTACTGTCTTGAGATGACACATATTTGTGTTGTTAAATCTGTATTTACACTATAATACAAGCTTTGAATATCGCAGTGACAATAAGAGAACTTTAAACTTCTCAGTCAGTATTCTAATACCCATATTACCTACGTATATATTTGATGAAAAGGAGTCAAAACCGTACAAATTTGTATGCATGCTAAGCAGAATAGTGTTATCCTTGATAAATAATAAATATTCAAAGAGATAACCGTTTTTCACTTCGACACTACAAAACATGGATGCTTGGTTTTAAACTTATGCAATTTAATCAAGTTCCTTTTCTTGGAACAGGTTACAAAAAAATAATTAAAAGTGAATTAAAGCATGAGGCTGCATCTCATATCAGATATTTTTAGTAAACTGAACAAATTCCTCGCATACCATATATATCACAATATGTATGCGACTAAAGCTCCTTTATTTCTACGAAGAGAACGAAATGTTCCGATGACCTTCGTTGGAGTTGTTTTCATATTCTGGATGAGCGTAGCGAGAAACTCATTTCAGTTTTTTTTTCTGGTGTCTTATCAAAACCAGAAAAGTATCAAATTTCTCCCCCCTCCTAAAGCTGGAAGTAAAATATTTATTATTTAGTGAATAATGGAGTAACACATCTCCTTAAAACCACCGAAAACTATATTTTTATGTAGCCTAGGTGGTCGAGTGGTCTAGGGCCGCAAGGATTCGAATCCCGCTGAGGGAAGAACAAAGATCTAACATTGTTGGGCTAAATTTGAGACGAATTATATATATATATATATATATATATATATATATATATATATATATATATCTAGTACTGTTAAAATTATTGAGAATGACGAAGGTTATTTGTATTGCCGAAATATTTGTCAACACGATTTTAAAACATCATCTTCGTATATATTTATATATATATAAGAAATGTTGTACGCTAAATTATGCTAGAAGGCTGGAAATATTCTATGTAAAACACAAGTCAAAACCTTAAAATGTATATTAAGCTATGCTTAAATAGAAAATTTTGCAATGCAAAAGCTAAATATTGTGTGTTATCTGAACTCATTAAAAATCTTATACAAACAAGCAGAAAAGAAACGTTATTTGAACTTACCTCAAAAACTTGATATGGATCAAACCTGAAATTCAAAAGCAAAAATAGGTCATTAGTTATTTTCCAACTTTTATCACCAGGAAGTTTTACATATTAAGGAAAGTAAAAATCAACGAACTTACTTTTTCTCACTATTAGTTCTGAATACGTTCATATTGGAATATAGAAACACTTCTGACAGATAACGAGCATATACGACTATTTATAGAGGACTTGATTTGTATAGAAATATTCAAATTAAATGTCCTTGTATTCACCAAAATATCGCCTGATTGCGTTAGAAAAATCACTTGTGGAGCGTATCTATTAAGACTAATATTAAAGAGCATTTAAATATGAGTGACGAGAAAAGTATTTCAATCAAAACTTTATAATATATCTGAAGGGTTCGCTGTAATTTCATTAAAATAAGATACTTTGAAATATCTATATATAATTATATGCATATATTTATAAGGATATACATGAATTTCACAGTATAATGCAAATAGAAATACATTTCAGCATTGTAACCTCCCATCACCAGTTTCTGATTTTATTAACAACCTTAATGTTATCAAAGATAAATAAGAAGATGTGGTATGAGTGCCAATGAGACAACTATCCATCCAAGTCACAATGCGTAAAAAGTAAAAAATATAGGTCAAAGTACGGCCTTCAACACGGAGCCTTAGCTCACACCGAACAGCAAGCTATAAAGAGCCCCAAATGTACGTTTCCGTTCTTCTTTGTGTTTGCTTGCTTGGTGGTACCATGGCAGTAAAATGAGTCAATATAATAGTAAAACTCCCATGGTGGTACTTTATAATATATCTGAAGGGTTCGCTGTAATTTCATTAAGATTAGATACCCGAGATGATCTAATTAAGACCTTGGTGTAAGATTTCCCGATTGACATCTATACCTGGACATCATTAAACCATTCATAAAAAGTTACAGATGAAACCTTCGAAACAGAAGAAACCAGGACATTAAATAGGGTACTTCTATAGAAACAAAGAATATGAACAAACAATCATAAATAAATAGATAAAATTAACTCATCAGATTGAAGTTCACAGGAAATATTTGAAACTGTTTTACTTGACTCAAGAGGTACCCTCCTTTCCACCCACATTTCAACACATGAATGAGGCCCTAATAGAAATACCCGCCTTATTCTTTCGTATACCGTTAGTTGTATTTCGGTTTTTAGTTTAAAAAAAAGACACAGTAGCTCGTCCTTTTATTGTACGAAGACATTAGTTGATGGTTTATGAATTGCAATTAAATGGTTTTGACTAGAGGCAATTCGACAGTGAATAACTTATATAGTAGTAAAGACGATATGGTTGGGCAAATAAATATTGTCATATATATATAAAGTGACAAAATATAGCCTAGATGGGTTATATACACATACACACACACACACATGTTAGCATGTCAGATTTCTATGAACAAGTTTGTTTAAGTATCATATTATTTTAATTGTGACTCTCCTTAATTTACATAAAGATCTATGTATGATATCAAATTTAATATACCGTCTATGAATTACTGCAGCATTCATACCAAAAACACCAAAAATATAAAGAAAAACCAATTATATACAAAATGATGTGCACAAAACTGTAAACTCACATTAAATATGGCAGACTGAAATATAGGAGAGGGGTTTAATTGCATTAACAAAAGGATGAATGTTTATGGTTTCTAAAGATTTTAAATAAACACACTTTTAAATGTGGCCTTTATCTGTTTATCTTAAGATAAAGTCAACTATTGTAAAATATTCCCCCGGTAAAATGTTGAATATGTTTTTCGTTGTATTTTAAATGCAAACAGGTGTTTCTTGATCTGCCTGCCATCTTTTGAGAAGTTGAGTTCAAAATACGAATACTGATTTTTCTACCACCGCTGTTGCGTTTCAAAGTGGGCTTTTTTCAAAACTAAGACATTACCGGTACACGTGAAAAAGTTTGTACTTGACCTTTAGTTAATGGTGGCATACAGTGGTGACAAAGGACAATGTTGAGCTCTGTTTACTTATACGTTATAGCATAGATATACTATTATATCTATGGTTATAGTCAAAAAACAATTCCTGTTAGCCTATAAATATATATTTTTTGTGGTATATCTTTCCTGGCACAGTCGATAAAATAAAAAAGCTTGCATACTTCTTTATTCAAACAAACATACCGTGATTTTTCCTTTGCCAAATTGTTTTTCTGAGGTATCGTATAGAAACAAACTTTGAGCAGTTAAAGTATTTAAATCATATGAATGAGAATTACGGTTGGTAAAAACTTGAATAAAGTTTAATATGACTACTTTAACCGTCCTAGATATGACCACGAGGATTTAATATTAAAGGTATATTAAATTCATAAAACAATATTTATGGTTTCTGTTACACAACCATTTGTATTTTCCTTTCACATATCTTGCTTGTTATTCTTCGCCAGAAGTTTACTGGTGACTTTTAACTAACTCTGTCTATGCCACCAGTACATACCGCTTACAGACGCCAGAAGTACGTGTTTTAAAGTTAATCATATAGTTCCCATCAAAATATAAGTATTTCATGTAGAAATGCTTTAAATCAGAAGGTCATGACAGTTTATTTTTAGAATAAGTATATCATTTATTATATAAAAACAACATTTCCGGTTTCATCTAATTTTTAACTTTAACTGGAAAAAAACTTACACTCTGGAAAATGACATCTTTTTTTCTTTAGACCTGGGTGATAACACAGGTTCTTCCTTCCTATTGTTAACACTATACGACGGTACCTTTCTTACTGGGCTGCTCCTGTAATAAACAACTGTCAGATATACAACATTATACAACCTTAAATATTCGTCAGATTTTATAATCCATCAGTGTGCAACAAACACTGGTTCTACTAGAAAGTCAACCGGAATTAAACTCTTGTTATTCATCCGCAACTATTTTCTAGTGTATGAACAAGGACCGTCAAAATAGTTGAATTATTTTTACATGCGAGAATGACCTTATTTAAAGTTAAAACTGAAGTTAAATGTATTCACTTAAAGTTGTGTATCCTACTTACACCGCATATAGATAAACATTTTTGCCACAGGTAAAAGTTTAGAATCAAATTTTGGGATTTTATAGAGGAATTTATAGATAACGGTTACCGTGTACATATTTATTTGTTTTATCTAAATTATTGAAACAGAACTGATTGAAATGGTCTGTCTATTAGTCACCCAATTCCACCCTATTATAATCTCCAGTTGTAGGTGTATTCCGTGTTTCTCCGAACTGGTGTCTGGGTAACTGCTAACTGTTAGTTTCAAATACATTTTACACAGTTTTGGCTACTGGATCCCAATTATTGCCACATTAACCTATTATGTCTGTTGGGTTGTTCACCCAATTTTGTCAATATAAACAAATTTTAACAGTTTAATTGAGGTCTGGAGCTGGCATGTCAGTTAACTGCTAGTAGTCTGTTGTTATTTATGTATTATTGTCATTTTGTTTATTTTCCTTTTGCGTTTACTTTTCTACATTGGCTAGAGGTATAGGGGGAGGGTTGAGATCTCATAAACATGTTTAACCCCGCTGCATTTTTGCGCCTGTCCCAAGTCAGGAGCCTGTGGCCTTTGTTAGTCTTGTATTATTTTTACTTTTAGTTTCTTGTGTATAATTTGGAGTTTAGTATGACGTCCATTATCACTGAACTAGTATATATATTTGTTTAGGGGCCAGCTTAAGGACGCCTCCGGGTGCGGGAATTTCTCGCTGCATTGAAGACCTATTGGTGACCTTCTGTTGTTGTCCGTTCTGTGGTCGGGTTGTTGTCTCTTTGACACATTCCCCATTTCCATTCTCAATTTTAAATGTTATACGGTTGAAGTGTGAGGTTCAATTAGCTACAACAGCGGGTTTTATACACCATTTTCTTCGGACAATACCTGTACCAAGTCAGGAATATGACGGTTGTTTTCCATTGGTGCGTTAATTGGTTGATAAAGTCTAACGTTTGATTTGCCAGTTTTTATGGACTTCCCCCTTTTTTCTTAATTTACCCTGGAATTCGGTATTTTTCATAATACTTTTTTTCCTAATTTAATCCTTTTTTTGGGTAGAGATATCTTTTAATCTGTGAACAAGATTATTTAATCTGCACATTTGAATTGTTCCTGTTTCTATAAAATAAAATGAGCAGATAACTTCATAGATACTGACTGAAATGTAATATTTTTATAATGTAAAAACTTTGATACCAAAGACAGTTTGATAATGTGAAAACGTGGACATTATTGACCGTTTGATAATGTAAAAACATGGACACTAAAGGCAGTTTCATAATGTAAAAGCGAGGACACTATAAACAGATCGATAATGTAAAAACGTGTACATTACAGACAGTTTGACAATGTAAAAACGTGTACACTGCAGACAGTTTGATAATGTTAAACGAAGACACCAAATACTTTCTGATAATGTAAAAGCGAGGACACTATAAACAGATCGGTAATGTAAAAACGTGTACATTACAGGCAGTTTGATAATGTAAAAACGTGTACACTGCAGACAGTTTGGTTATGTATAACGAAGACACTAAAGACATTTTGATCATGTGAAAACGTGGCCACTACAGACAGTTTAATAATGAAAAAAGGTGGACACTTTGAATAAATAGATAATGTAAAAACGTGGACACTAAAGACAGTTTGATAATGTAAAACCGTGAACACTAAAGGCAGTTTGATAATGTAAAAACGTGGACAATAAATACAGTTTAATAATGCAAAAACGTGGACACTTTGAATAAATTGACAATGTCAAAACATGGACACTAATGACAGTTTGATAATGTAAAACGTGAACGCTATAGGCAGTTTGATAATGTAAAAACGTGGACACCAAAATACAGTCTGATAATGCAAAAACGTGTACATTACAGGCAGTTTGATAATGTAAAAACGTGTACACTGCAGACAGTTTGGTTATGTATAACGAAGACACTAAAGACATTTTGATCATGTGAAAACGTGGACACTACAGACAGTTTAATAATGAAAAAAGGTGGACACTTTGAATAAATAGATAATGTAAAAACGTGGACACTAAAGACAGTTTGATAATGTAAAACCGTGAACACTAAAGGCAGTTTGATAATGTAAAAACGTGGACAATAAATACAGTTTAATAATGCAAAAACGTGGACACTTTGAATAAATTGACAATGTCAAAACATGGACACTAATGACAGTTTGATAATGTAAAACGTGAACGCTATAGGCAGTTTGATACTGTAAAAACGTGGACACCAAAATACAGTCTGATAATGCAAAACGTGGACACTTTGAATAGATTGATAATGTAAAAACGTGGACACTAATGACAGTTTGGTAATGTAAAAACGTGGACACTACAGACAGTTTGATAATGTAAAAACGTGGACACTACAGACAGTTTGATAATGTAAAAACGTGGACACTATAAATAGATTGATAATGTTCAAACGTGGACACTTTAGATAGTTTGATGATGAAAAACGTAAAAACGTGGACACTAATGACAGTTTGAAATGTAAAAACGTGGACACTAAAGGCAGTTTGATAAAGTAAACACGAGGACACTATAAACAGATCGATAATGTAAAAACATGTGAACTACAGGCAGTTTGATTATGTAGAACAAAGACACTAAAGACATTTTGATAATGTAAAAACGTGGACACTATAGACAGATTAATAATGTAAAATCAAGACACTACAGACATTTTGATAATGTAAAAACGTGGTCACTAAATACAGTTTGATAATGTAAAAACGTGGACACTATAAACAGATTAATAATGTAAAAACGTGCACACTAAAGACAGTTTGATAATGTAAAAAGGTGGACACTAACCTAAAGACAGTTTGATAATATAAAAAGAGAACCCAATGAACAGATTGATAATTTAAAAACACATAACTTACGTCTGCAATAAATTAAGCGTGGCACGTTAGACAGCTTGATGCGTGTTTTATACTACATGTTCTATTCCCTTAAAAGCTCAGATATCAAAAATATTTGGGGGATTTTTTAATGAAATAAGAATGAAAAAAAACTGTCAGTTTTGTTACGCCATAAGTAGGAAATGAGGCAAGTTTGAGAAGCTTAGCAAAAACTATGCGATCAATGAGTTTCTGGAAAAAAAAGGGCGTGGAAATGGAAAAATCAAAATCTTTTTAAGAGAATCCGTGATATTATAAATAGTAGTAGATTCATGGTTTCAAGGAAAATGTTTCTGAAAGTTATTCGAAGTACCACTGAGGTGTTTAACGACCTTGACTACCCAATGTGGGTCTCGCACGGTCGAATCATTATTAGAAGAAAAAGCTATTTAATTTTTATACACATATTGACATAGGATAATCTAACTTTACCCTATATTCAAAAATATAACAGTCTAAAACATTTCGTTTCATATTAAAATTTAAATAAAATATACATAAAACTTACTACAAAAGTGTTAGTGTACCTGCATATAATAACATCCACATAGGACTATGCTTATAATAACATTAGTTTTAATGTATTGCAGACTTAATTTTTGTAAATGTTAGAACTTTGTATTAATGTCAATAGGTCTATTTTGTCTTCTTCCGGTAGGTGTTGAGACTTCTAATTAAATTGAATTGTGAAGGAGATTATTTTGCATGATTGAAAAGACTTCCATTTATAAATAATTTTGCTTTGACAATAGAAGTTTAAATTACACTATGGAAACAATACTTCAATTAACACATTGTCTCCATAAAAGTTATTTGTTCCTCAAAGTAAGCGTCTGCAGCCTTTATATTTTATTACTCAAAATGTGCCATTTTTATTTTGATTATTTTAAAATATATGTTTTGTTTAAATTAGGGATATGTTCTAGGTAAAAGAAACCATGCAGGTATTGTATATTTGAATTAACTGATTTTCGATTAGAATAAAAGTAATAGTATATACATTCTAACGAATGTGTGCAGTTTTAACATAATGAAAATATTATTGTGGTTCTCCGAAAAAAATTATGACTAAAAGAACAAATTAGCCTCATGGACTTTTGAATTTTACGCCAACAGCGACAACCATCTTCTTTAGTCGATACAACTACAAACCGAAATGGCAATTGAAGTACCAAGTCTATGTTTTTTTTTTATATTGGTCTTAGTGGTTTTAGATGATATCTGTTTCAGTATATTGTTTCATGAGGTTATAAAATTTCTATAACTTCAGATATCTTCAAGTACGCGAAAATTACCTGCGTTTTCTTGTGCTGTTGTACAGGGCAGAGATAGCGGCAATTTTGCCAGGTTTTTGTGCCACTTTACAGAGCAAACATAACCCTATAGGAATGTGGGAGGAGGGATCATGAGCGTTGGAAGATACTTTGTCGAGTTAAAGGATGAAACAAAAGTTTTGTATATTTGCCTCTCTATTACTGTATGCCATATGTAAGGTTTAAGTTTTGAACATTAATGACAAAGCCGATGATACAGCTTCGTTCAGGACGACCTGGGTGATTAATGTATTGTCTAAAAACTTCATTTTTTTTCTTAGTGGGAAACTTTTGAATACTTGAGTCTAACAGTAAATACCACAAAAAAATCTAAATTACTTAACACTTACTGTGGTTTCCATCCTTTCCAATAAAATGGGAAGGGAATAGCGTCCGTTAAGTCTTTTCTGAAAAATATAAATAACAAAGAATGAATAAAAGAAAATGTGGGTTTACGTCATTGAGACAGCTACCCAATGAAACCAGAACACATCTATAGGACCACGTAAAGTCTTTATCAGTTGGTAGGTGTCTATACTATATGTCATTGAGACAGCTATTCAAAGAAACCAGAACACATCTAAGAGGACCACGTACAGTCTTTATCAATTGGCAGGTGTCTATGCTATATTTCAAGCTCTAAATCGTCGCAAGTAGTTCTGAATAATCATTTTCTACTGATTGAACAAAAATCGTGTCCGAATTATTACTGACAGACATAAAAACTGGATAAGTTTGTATGTTGACGGATTTAATTTTCTCAAATTATACATTTTGATATATTTTTTATCTGTAACAAAATGTTAGAAAAGTTTTTCTACGGTACCAACAAGGAAGACCAAAATGCTGTTCATTTTTTCAGTATTAAATTTATACATTTTAAAATAAATTGAGACACGTCTGTCCGTCTGAAATACATTAGATCTGACATGAATGACATGTCTGCAAAAGGATTTCCTTTCCACAATTATGTTGATTGAGAAGGCGGCGTTACATTTGGTGCTAACATTTCACTGCAGATTCCACTGTAAATTAATGAAATTTAAGAAATAGGCGAGTTAATTTGAAAAAAGAACAAATTTACCCCACTAGTAATCTTTTATAGACAACTCACTTATTGATGTCATTATCCACTAAAAGATATTGGCAAATAAAAATATTAAAGCACATGCTTAGTCCATGCAAAGAGGTTCACAAAGTCCAAATAAAACAAGTTCAGGAAATGTTTCTACTTATTTGGAAGAAGGTAATTATAAAACATCTTAACTTTTTAAAATATGATGGATATTTAAAATTTGTCCCCTGTCTCAATTCCGTCATATAAGACTCGGGTTTTTTCTGGAGAAAAAAGGACTTTGTCTACACTCTTCACTGATAATGCTGTTGCTGAAGTGGTTCTTTTTGTGTATTGAAATCTTAACGTCTTTGCTTCTCATAATGTTCACGTGACTTTGTTGTCCACATAAAGACTTCTGATTCAAATTTCATATCTACATGTTCTTGTACAAAGGAGAAAACAACACAAATTAATTGGGCGACGATCTGAATTATATAACTTAACTTCTTAACTCAACCTGTATTTTAAAGGCACAAAATGAAATCTTTTATTTTTTCATTCACCTTATGTTTTATTGTTGTGAGACATATATATACACAATAGTAAATCTGATGAAATGTGCTGTGAAATTTCTTCTTCTTGGTATCATGAATGTTATCGTTTCGGATCAAAACTGCTTTGTGTGTATGGTCAGTAGTGTTTACGATTTTCTGTTCGACAACTTAAAAAAAGATTTTGCCTTTTTATGTGGTTAATGAATTCGTGACAGATTTGACAATTTTATTTTTGTTTAAAATTGCATAAAAATGTTTATCGTATACAATTATTTCCCAAATTGATTTTACTACTTAAAAAAAAACTTTTTAACTAAAGTTACTGAAAATAACACTTTTTGTATCTTTTCGCATGGAGCGGCTCATGTATATATACTCACGAACTCATTTTGAACTACAGTGTACAAATAATAAGTGCATATACAATTGAAGATTTTATACTAATAAAAAAGAAAAATAATTTGCAGTAAGGCTTATTTGTATGCATGTGTCCGAAGACCACATGGAAATATTTTGGGGAATAACATGTTATTTATAATTACGATGATAAATAATACGTTCATGACAGTTTATATCCTTCAATGTAACGTGTGTTTTATCATTCAGCGGTTATTAATTTCAAATCCGTCTCCTTTATAATACAAGTAGTTCTTTAATTTTAATATTTGGGAGGATTATCAAATGTATGTGAACTGATTTAAGAATACAAAAGAAATGATTTAAAGACCCGGATACAATTTCAGCTACCGTAATTAAATGACACAAAGTAACCAATGATGATACACAATACATTAGTTCTCACACACTTTAAACGAAGGCATAAGGACATTAACATATTTTGAAAAACCAAAGAATCAAATGGAATAATATCACATTTCAGGAATAAAAATGCCCTTTGTAAATTCTATAGGAACTTGGCCTCAGACAAACATGCAGTATCTTGAGAGCCCAAGACTGTAAACTACCATCATCCAATGAATCATTATTTTGTGTCATTATTTATATTTGAATACAATAAGATGTAGAGTTTATATCAATGAGACAGCGACCCACCTACAAAAATTACAAAAAGACATGTAAAGGACAACAAAACAGTAGCCATGTGTCCATAAAATATGTCAAGCTGGACCCTAGTCGATTATACAGTATATCGATTCTTATCTGTTTTTTTTTTATTGCAGTTCTTTTTAGAATTTTAAAAGATATCACAAGAGCAACTCGAAAGAATCAAAGAAATTACCTCTTTACATAATTTTACATTTAAATGTCATTGTCAACCTAACCCGAAATATTCAGGCCCTTCCGTAATTGATCTCTCCTACTCGCAATGTAGCCATCGTAGGCAGTGGAATATATCAAATGAATATTTGGGATACTAGCAACCTTTAATTCCAATATATGATAAGAAATAGAACAGGCTGGTTATCAGACAATTAGACAATTTGAAGGAATCAGTATAAAAAAAAACAGTAAAGTTTCGTAAGCAACGTGTAAATTATTCAAATGTAGTAATACCAATTCTGGTGTACAAGACCGATCTTTCTGTTATAAGCCGTTCGAGAACTCTTTCTTTATTGCAGAGACACCGCGTGCATAGAAACGGTAATCATATATTTATAATTCCACCAGTGGGGCGGTACCGATCATGTGAACTGTCAGTTCCGATGGTACACAGAAGTTACCATCCTTCGAGTAATGGCATGATATATATATGATCTCCTGGGATAGTCAATTTTTAGTTTGTAAAGTAAGTAAAATAATTTCATGAACTGGTTACCAAACTGAATATTTTTCAAAGGCCTTGGTCGTGCGTACTAAAACATGTATCAATCTTTTATATTGCCTTATATAATCTGACCTATTTCCAAGAAAACCTCATAAATCACACTTTCAATTACTTGTTTGTTCTTCATACAAAGAATGCAAGATAACAACCATTACGTTAAAATGTTTCCTGTTAACTATGCATTTGAAGTCACGGTGCATTTAAAATATTCAAATCAACTTTTTTAAAAGAGATTTATATAGGGATATGTATTTACATTATGTTTTCATAGTTGATATACAAAGTACAGACATCATTATAAACAAATAACTAAAAAATCGAATCAAATCATTTTTTGCTTTTAAATCCAAATATAGAATCAAAATTCAGTACTCACATACGCAAAATCCACTACCAACTGACATCCAACAAAAAGATATTCAAATATGTAGAAACGATTATACATGCATCAAAGACAGTACATAAATATGTTTATATAAAAAATGGAGATGTGATATGATTACCAATGTGACAAATATCCAAAAGAGTTCAAATGACGTGGATATAACCAAATATAAGTCACCGTACGACCTACAACAATGAGCAAAACCCGTATCGTGTATATTGGCAGCTATAAAAGGTCCAGACATGACAAAATGTGAAACATTTCAAACAAAAGCAAAAGATAACATCTGATTTAAGACAAAACAATTAAAAAAAAAACAAATATGACAGTCAGCAAACAATGTAAACCACTGAATTGCAAGCCCCTGACTTGGAACATGCACATATAGAAAGTGGCGGTTTAGCCATAATAATAAGCCCTCAACCCTCCCGTAACCTAGAACAGTGGTGTAACAACACAACATAAGAACAAACTGCAAAAATCAGCAAAAAAAATGACTCGATTCATCAGATTGGCACGAAGCACAAAAGCTTACAGACAAAAGACACAAAGTACCGATGTAAAAGTGTGTGCAGTTACTGGAAACTAATTCAAAGCCGATTAGTATACGTTTAAATAGAATTTCGGAGGACGTTATACTGTTTCCAAGTTTAAGTTGAAAATGTGAACGGGTATGAGAACCTACAATATAATCATAAACTTGTTTAATATAACTCTACTTTCTATTTTGGGCAAAGTTATTTTAAAGTATATATAAACCATTAACCTCTTTAACAATAGTTTAAGTTATGTCATACTCCTTACTTTGCTGTTAAATAGAAAAGTTTATTTCTAAAAAAAATTTCAATCGTATATATGAAAATAAGATTCAATAATATTAATTACAATATTGAACAAGGGAGACACCGTAAAATATCCGTAGAAAAAATTATGTTCTCTCTGTAAACAAAAAGAATTGAAGGATGAGTTTCATTTTTCTATATTAAATGCAAGTTTTTTGAAAAACTTAAAGAACAACTCTTGAACGAAGTAAAAATTATAGTCACCATATCTACCATATCACGTTTCCATATTTTACTGCAATATAATAGAAGAGGTTTCATACTACTTTCAAAAAGTTTCAAATGTCGCTAGATATTAAGTGTTTTAGAGTTGTCTCTCTTTTGACATTATCCTAGTAGAAAAATTGTATATCGAGTCTCGGTTTTTAATTTTCATTCAGAAGCATATATTGAAGTTTGGTTGGAACTAAAATTAAAAAAAAAAAAAAAAAGGAACTAAAATTTAAGTAGACAATTTCAAACAAACATTTATATCCCAACAAAGAAGTTGAGAACAAATGTGTATGAAAAAACTTGACAAATTGTAAATTGATCTAAAACATTTAAAAAAAATCACAGCTGAATATAGCACATCGACGACTGTCTTACCCTTCTAAACATGATTCACAATTATTTGTATCCATTTAAGAGATAACATGATTGATCTTTGCCTTCTACGTTTAAAGGTTACATTAAGACCGATAACGTGCATTGAAATACGAAAATTGAGTTTATCCCTCGCCTCTGGCGAATGTTAAAACGATTAGTTTATATTATACACGATGCACCGAACCAAATGATTTCTCGTTATCATGTAATAAGAAGTCATACACTTGATACAATATACACAACAATGTCTGACCTAGCCTAACTTGTGATTAAATCACATAATGATATTCAAAAACCGACATGTATGGACTGTTAATTACTTTATTAATTATGACCTTCTAAGGTAACCTCCTTTCTGTGAACTAGGCATATCAACTATGTTTGACAATAAAATGTACGCTCGTATGCCAGATAAATAAAATATAGAAAATGAAGATTTATGATTTATATTTCAGCTTTTTTTATTACATGTTTTAAGACTGATTGAGTGCAAGTGTGAAAAACTTAACATGAAAAGGATGTTTACTCCTTTTATAAGAAGTGGTTGTAGTCCTCATAAAGTCCAAATGAAACCTTATCATCTTTAGGACTTGCGAAATATATTGACACAAGACATGTGAAGCAAATTGTTAAACAAAGAAAGCCGCAAATAAGCACACAAAAAGCAACACGAAAAATAAAGCTTAAAAGAAAATAGACATGCATGTTTTAAAGAACTTGAAAAATAACCAGTATGTAGATTGATTGATTGTTCGCTGTTTTATGTTTTTGAAATTAAAATTGCTAGTACAATGGTACCTTTAACACAAAAACACTGCATTGACGTAATGCTTGCAACGTGATTTGACCTTGTAACATGAGTGCTGTAAATTGAGTTGCGAATCCTAGAACTATTTTTACTAAACATTTTCTTAATTAAAACATTTCAGCAGACCATACCACATCATATGAAGGCCACACAGCATACCGTATTAATTACAAAAAAAAAAAGAAGCTTGACCCACCAACTATATAGCTATTGAAAAAGTACCTGTCCATATATGTTCTTTCGAAGTCTGAAATTATCACAATGATTTTGAAAAAGACTATGCATCAGATATATAAATATTAATAAACGACATCAAAGTGTCAGGAAAACGCCTTCGGAAATTAAAATACATTGTTACAACTTCTGCCTCATCAGCTTGACTAAATAACAATAAATAATTTTGAGTTCGCCCAGACATCTGGACAGCCATGACGTGTAAAAGGATTTATTGAACAGACCTTGGCGATCACCACCTACGTCTTCTGTTATCGTGTAAACCACATTTAAATTAAAACACATATGCTGCATTAAACCATTTCACCAATCCTAATTTCTTTTTAATTTTACTAAAATCCAGCATTTAGCCTTAAAAATGAATAAATGATTATTTGAAAATGTCTTGAGGTAATCCTGCATTAAACAATCATACTTCTTTGAAATCATTTCATTTTTGTGGTTTATAATCATTTGCTCATACTGTCTGTTGGCTGACGTATTGTATGTACGTTTGGAGGAATACCACGTCTTTTTTTGTATGATTACTTCATAGAGGATGTCTATTCTTTATAATGAAAACAGTCTTTAAAGTAATAAGTGGTTTATTTTTTTTTTATTTTCTCCGCAAATGTATTAATTGCAACAGCGAAGTAACCATGAATGGGCAAAAAATATCGTTGACATGCCCAACATGTATACATGACATGTATAAATAGACAGGAATTTTGTATAAATAGCATTGTTTATTCAATTTAATTGAAAAAAACCGACTTCACCGTTGGGTGCATTTGGGTTATTTTACAGAAAGAATTAAAGCTATTGAAAAGAATTAAAAGTTAGTCTTTTGTAAAACAACAAAGGTGTCAGAGACGCACAAATGGGTCTATATTGAAAATTAGAGGGCACAGATATATGTATAGTTCGCGAGATAACGAATGAATATCAAATCTTTAGAATGATTGAAATTTGACATAAAAACATTTCAAGTCAGGTTATTTTATCTGAACAACAAGAAAGGCATTAAATTTATAAATTCCAGTCCCCGAAGAACATTAAACTGCGTTCATGTGACTTCTGTAAAAATTCAATACACAAGGTCAAAAACTGGAATGAAAACAATTCTTTCAAAGAGGGTGTGATAGAGTGGGAATGGTTCCAGCTTCAAACTTTCCAAACTCAACGTCTCTTTGGAGATAAAAACAAACAGAAAGGAATACACCGTTGATCATTTAATAACAAAACATTTCTTCATATTTTATAGTCTTTAAGTTTCTAGTACCATTGGAGATAGTGACCACAATACTAATGTCTACCTTGAAGACTCAAAGTCCCTTTTGCTTATTTTTTGTATAAATAGTTATCTCATTCTTACATAATGAATGTTAACATAATGCTCTTTTAAAGTAATCCAAAGTCAATTGAACTATGATTATTCCTGTTTAGTTAATTGTATTGGAGAGAATCGCCTCTGTGGTTTTGCGATTTATCTGCTTAGTATGGCGCATTTGAGAGTAAGAGCAAAGACTAGTCGATGCAGGTTGACATTGCTTCCTATGGAATGTTAAAAATCCGTTAGTTTTGTAGAAAGCAGGACATTTGTATTTTAATTTATCAAGAACAATTGTAATATTTACCGCCAACGCTTAACCACATACGAATCGATCAACGAATATTTTGAACAGTAAGTCACAAAGTGAAAAATGTTGCACGAAATGAAAATCTCATTGATTTAGTTATCCGATTAAAGAGATTGTCTTAGGACCGAAGACTACAAGTCTACACCGTCTTGCTTCGATTTTATATATAGATATATGTACTTAGATAAGCCCACTTTCTTATAATAAAGCGAAATAGATTCAGTTTGAGAAAATATAGAATGAACGAATTGCATATCCATCTATAGGTCGTACAGTAAATCCTTTTCGACAATTTAATCATCCGAAGTCTGAGCAAATTTCAAACATATGACTTTAGAAAATAATGACACATAGTAAAATGGAACATGTTTTAGTGCTATAAACGATATTGAGAAATTGTATCACGAAAAATACACCCTTATACATAATAATTTGAAGGAAATATAATGTTTGGAAGCCCTGGCTAGTGGATCAACGGCACTTTGGTCAGTTTTATGATAAATGTTCAAAAATCTTTGCCATATTGCTGAATGAGTAAGATACAACTTTCTCACGGTATCTATTTTGATATACAACTTCTATGAGTGAAAACGTAAGAACAATATGAATCATTTACATTTTCTTGTAAATACAATTTCTAACTACAATTCGTCTTGTTTCTTTAGACACATTTCACAAATAGTTCTAGAGTTAATAATGAGATGAAGAATTGTTGATGAACCGTTGCACTGATGCCAGAAAGAGGAAAATAAATCAAATTGGACATTTCTGCAAATTAATCATTTTTCACTATTTTATTGAAAATAAAGAAAGCGAGAAATGGTACCTGACAGTTTTATTCTATTTTATGAGACTGATGCACACGAAGTCTCCACAAAAAAAATCTCAAAATCTATTGGTCATTTCTTTTACCAATGAATGGTATCCCTCTATACAGTTTATACAATATACAATGCTGTTCAGAACCTCATATTCTTCGATTAAAGTAAATTTGAACTGCATATAACTACTATTTTTATTCTATTCCTGCAAAACTAAAGAAAAATCGTATGGTGTTTAAATTTTTTAGTGTCTATATTGACCTTATATTGTATAACTTACGGTTTTTCAAACATACTCTCGTAATCCATATTATACGTATGGCCGTATTCGTACATATCCAACACTTTTTATAGACTTGAACTAATCCTTTGATAATCTTTCGAACTTAAAACTCTCTAAGAATGACACGTTAAGAGTAATCGCAAAGTAATACATACAAACACAGGAACTGCATGCTGCTTAACATAAACCATAATCTACTGGACTAAAAATGTTAAAGTAGACTAAATATTTATTGTTAAAATTAAGTATTACTGTATATGTTAATTGATAAGCATGAGCTGTTAGGTAATTAATTAGGCATGCCAAATTCCCCTAAAGGTCATTTTTAAATTAGGTCTGTTAAATAATTAATGTTTTCTACTGATTTAACATCGCTAAATATATGATGTTCTGACATCGACGTGGAGTGTTAGGAGCTACCATTTGATATTTATGAGGGGCTAGGATGAAATTTGAAAAAAGGCAGGACAGGAGTTTTGAGTAAAAAAAACGCAGGATGAGCAACTTAGCAAAAAAAAAGGCAGGATGACAATTTATGTAAAAAGTCAGGATAAACTAATAAAAAAAAAGGCAGGACAGAATAGAGTGAAAATAAAAAGGCAGGACAGAGACTACAACTAAAAAAATGCAGGACAAAATTTTTCATCCTAGCCCCCTCCCCATAAAAATCAAATGGTAGCTCCCTTACATGTATACACATGACAATCTTGATAAACAATATATTGCTATTTCAATGTCGCTATACATTTTAGTTGACAGTAAAAAGTGTTTTGAAATAACAAGCTGTAATAATAAATTGTGTAATGTTACTTCATTATTAATCTGAATATATTCTGATTGTTTACTATAATTTATTTATTGGACATAAATTCAATCTTCAATTTTATTTTATTTTCTATTTCTCATCATTATTAAGCATTACTAATTTTAGAATAAGCTTTGACTTTTCATTTGTTCGGAAAAAGTGAGAAAATTGAATTAAATACTTTTTGTGATTTTGAAAGTGAGTTATAAAAAATGGGTCAGGTGTATTAATTGTTTTAGTAACATATTGTGTTTTTGTTTAATTGTTATTACACATTTCAGTTTAACAAATAACTTATTTAGTTACTTGAAAGAGTAAGTCAATAAAACAGTTCGAAATCAAAGTTGTTACCTTTAATGTTTTGAATGAAAAATGAAATAAAATAATCAAGCGATCTTCAATTACTTTGACTAATAATTATTAATAAGTCACTTTTTTTCTTTTAATTATATTTTAATTCAATGATTAATGATATGATCCTACGCATTTGAAGTGCACGTTTGGATGTGTTTTACTAATTCTGTTCTCGGATCTGTTATCCCTGAAACAGTAGTCTCCGGTTATCCATACAGTTCATGTTTCAAGAATATTGTATTATTTATGATTGAAATCACCTATATTTTAATTTGGAAAAATGTTTTACGACTTGGGTAAAGAAAATTTTAACTATCTTGCATACACTTGACATCTGAATTTCGGATAATTCTATTGAAAAAAAAATCTGGGTGATTGCTTTACGTCGTGTCACTATGTATTGAAGTAGAGGCTTTAAGGAGCATATTTCTCTCAATTTGAATCAATGCATAATAATGACAAACAGATTCATGCATGTCTTTTACAAGACGTACACAACATTAAAGTCTAGCATTTATAAAACTTAAAATATACCCCAACGTATACTGGCATGCTTATTAATAAAAGTAGATGTGGGATATACGTCAACGAGACAGCGATCCAACGACACAAAAACACAAGGACATTTAAAGGGCAATATATCATCTTCAACAATAGTAGACATGTGTCCATACAATGGATCAAGCTCTAATAAAGTTTGTTAATAAAAAAAAAAAAAAAAAAAAAACAGAGCTCTGTCATATCTCGTATGACCACATAATTTTAGACAATTGTGGTAATCCACTCAACAAAGAACATTTGCTTCAGTCAGTTTTAATTTGATGTGGTGATTTCGCCCCCTTTTCGTACATTTTTATATTACGTGTGTCCTAATTTTAATGACGGGTGTTGCAAGATGAATATTTCTGTATTTGAATTTAATTTTGTGTTGGTTTTGTGGATCTCTTGATTGGTTGCTCGGATTATTATAGTCAGTCATTTAAAATTATATTTTATGAATGAATGGAAATCTGGGTGTATATGTGGATGAGAAAGCAACCAAAACACACTTAGAAATCACTGACATATGAACTTTCAAACTCTAAATGACGGAAATCGAGAATTAAAAAGAGACGTGTGTGCATATAAAACGTTAATAAAGTACACAGATGCACCTTATTTATTGCACTTTAAATTATGATGTACAAGTAGTCGGATTAATTACAGGAAATGTACAAGAGACTTATAGTCACTTGTAAAACATCCAGGGACATATCAATTGTGACGTCACTCTTAGATTAACCAATTAGTGGACAGTTCAAACCGTCCAATATACAGTTACTATATGAAACAAAGGATGGTCTCTGCCATGACAACAGAGTGAAAATAATACTTTTAAAACGTTTAAAAGACAATTTATGTGCTGGAATTTGATCATTTGTATACAAGGCAAAAGTCAACGACCCTTGCTTCAAAGGAAAAGGACAGAATAACTGTATTAGAGACATTAAAATTATTTTACCGTATTTTACGACTTCGGAAAAAATATAGCATATTGTTAAGCTTCAAAATTTTTCAGCAGGTTATTCTATCGTTCAAGGTGTGACCAGTCAGACATCAGCTATTTAGTAGGATTTTTATGGTCAGCTTTATATTCCGTATCTAAGATTAGAATTGTTTGAACCTTTGGTAAAGGTATTTTAGGGTGAGAATATTATAGGTACAAAAATATTATAAAACACCAGCTGTTGTACAAATACTTAAACTATAAATCATATGCAATATTTGTAAATGAATGGAGATTAATAGTGTATTAGGGATGTGTTTGTAATAGTCAATAGGATTAATCTTCCAAACATAATACATGACGTCGATCCATATCGCACCATATTTAAAATGGAAACTTCAACGTCGAAATACTTGTTACTTACGAAATTACCAAGTCCAATACGATGGTCTTAAAATTAATATTGATACAAATATTTGGAGAATTCAAACCGGAAAAAAAAACATTCAATCGAACAAATATTTTTCTTATATCGTAATATTAATATTTATTTGAAACATGAGTAATCGCAGTTGACAAAGGGACAGGGGCGCATCAAGAGTTACATCACTACAAAGACTGGACTCACGATTTTCCACAGTCTATGAAAGCAAAAGATAAATCAATAAATAAAGGGGACACATTTTAGAGTTTCTCGACCTTTTTACAACATTATTTATAAAACTCACTATAAAAATGGCAAGTCATAACAAAACTTGTAAAACATAAAACGGCAAGTAATCTGCTTTTCTGATTGATTGTGTTTGGTTTACGTCTAGTAGCAAATATTTCATGCATGTTCAGGATGAGAACAAATTAACAATACAACAAAAGGTCATGTGATATGAGTCGACTAGAATGAAAGGAGGGAAATTTGGAATGCCACTGGAAAATAAGGATATATTGGATAGGAAAAGAAATTTAGCATTGCGACATACCACCTATACGAACCCCTTAAAGAGTTGTCACAAGGGTTCTTTAACGCAACAAGAGTGTGACACTCTTACTTCTGGTTTCTGTGTTCTGACACGATAATCGATCGATTTGGCCATGCATACACCTACTTAAAATAAAAATAAGGAGATCTGGTAATATTGCAAAATGAGACTTTTGTTTATTAGTAACCAAAGGACGAGGATTTTAATACCTAAAGGTCATCGTACGACTTTCAACAATGCACAAAACCCATACCGTATAGTAAGCTATAAAAGGACTTGGCATGACATAATAGAAAACGAACTGCCTGATTTATGCTAAAACAATAAATGCAAATAACACTTTATAAATTTGGCGCCGCTCCGAAGTGCTTTTCTGTATTTACCTTCATTAGGAACACTCAAACCTATAAATGTGACATTTTAAAGTCCCGGATGTTTAAATACGTAGGGATGTATAAATACGTAGGGATGTATAAATACGCAAGGGATGTATAAATACGTAGAAACGTTAGGAACTTTATGACCAAAAGGGATTTAAAAAAGTAGCCAAATTCATATAATGTAAATTTTGCCTGAGGGAGTTACAACCTTAGTTTCTTAATCATTTCTAAATTTATAAACGAGACATAAATATGCTGACAGACAGCTATTAACATTTCCGGTCTCTATACGCATTATTTGATCAAAACACTTGTTTTTGTTCTTTTTTGTTGGCTATTTTGTCGATATGTCGTGTTTCTCTTTTTCAAATACTATTATCATTTTTTTCTCAAAAGGTAATAACTTCAGTGGTCTTTGTTAAGAATAAATGGTAACAAAAACATAATAAAACCAATTGAATAATCGACATTAAAAGCAAGTAAACAATTCAAGGCTTTGTCGTACTAGTAGTATCTATGAATGTATTTACAAACGTTCAAGCAGAGATTTTTTCTCTCATTTTTTCTTTTTTTTTCATTGTCTTCTTACTGACTGTAAACTCTACAGAAGTTCAGTTTATGAACACAATTGCGAAACTTAAATCGAGAACACTATTTGCTTGCGCCTTTTATAAGAATTGTTACATGGTAGACTTGTATAAGACTTCGTTAATATCTTGAACGTGTTAACTAAAAGAAAAACCTGGAAACACTAGGCTATCGTGTATTTATTCATGACACACAGTTCCTACATGCACACGAAATAATCCAATGCAAAGCAACAACACTTTTATTTCTGTTCTTCATGTCAAACTCACATATTGACCTTCAACAAGGAGCAAATGCTCACACTTCATTGCAAGTTTAGGACACCACCTAGAACCTGTTTGAGTGGAATGATCGACGTGTTTAATACGCTACATCTGTGCACTGAAGTAAACCGTTGTGGTGTATTATCAGGAAGTTACAGATTATAGAGGGAGCATAAAATTTACTGACATATGCTGTCATGGTTTGCCTGGCACATGATTTGTATGATACAGAAGCAAAACAAACATTGTGATAAAGACAATATACAGACTCTGTTGGATTGTTGGCTCATCTACCTATTAAACACCAAAATAGTTTCTGGTCAGGAAATATATATAATGTATGAATTAACAAGGCAAACAATTCGATAAAATACAGACCGAAAGAAAGAAAGTGAATAAGTTAGTTATCTCGAAAATAAACAAACCCGTAACTGTAAAATATGAGAACAGACATCTCAAACACAGAGACAATTTATATCAATGAGTGTAAAAAGAAGGGAGATGGTTGATAAACTATTAACATAAATCCATGCATTTGACAAAATCTAAAAGGAAATCCGCTTTCTTCTTATTAGTCTGAATAGAGTTAACTTATCTTGCAATTAAAGGAAATATTGTAACCGCTATGATATATTCATAATGGAATAATGTATATTATTATACTTCCTGTCAAAATGTGGGATTCTGATTGGTTAATACGAGGGAGACAATTTACTCTATCCCACGGCAAATACTCTACAAGTAATAGCTTCTCGAAAAAAGCTAGCCGTCTGTTAGATGATAAAAGTGGAAAGTGTTCTCGCTTTGTAGATTAATTCATTCAGAATAGCCTTGCATATTAATCAACAAATTTTACCACACACGTTATGAAGCCGTAGTATATCGCTTAAGCCTCGGTCACACCTTAACGGATAGCTCGAACGGATGCCTAACGGATAACTTTTTTTCAATCCGTTCATGTCCGTTAGACGTCCGTTCTTATCCGTTAGACGTCCGTCCATATCCGTTTCATGTCCGTTTAGCGTACGTTTTATCCGTCGACGTCCGTTCTGTCCGGTGGAAAATTTTGAGCATGTTCAAAACTTTGAACGGACGTCCAACGGATGAAGTGTCCGTTGAACGTCCGGTAGACGTCCGTTCTGTACGGTAATCGTCCGTTTCGTTTCCGTTTTGTATCCGTTACTTGTCCGTTATACATCCGTTGGAGGTCTGGTGGACAAATTCACCAACGGACAACTACCGGACGTTTAACGGATAAAACTGAGGTTGAACGAATGTTAAACGGACTTCTACCGGACGTATAACGGATAAAACGGATGATGAACGGATCTGAAACGGATAAATGCCAATTGAAAATTTCGCGTCAGGAATGCCAATTATTGATATGTCAGATTTCTTGAGGTTCATGAATTCTCATTATTCATAATCGATCTTAGAGTAAGGGGACGTCTTCACTATCAAGCAGCTCTTATTCAGGACAGGCACTGCCCTTTGGTGGCATTCTGAAGAACAAACCAAAACCACTTACACAGAAACATTTTGAATATTTATGCGATTTACATGTATTATTATTGTCGCCTTTAATTTTTCCGTATAACTTGTTCATCCGTTTTATCCGGTACGCTTCCGTTAGGTGTCCGTTTTATGCGGTACTCGTCCGTTGGATGTACGTTCGACATCCGTTCTGTCCGGTACGTTTCCGTTTCTCGTACGTTGCATATCCGGTGTATGTCCGTTATGCATTCGTTACGCGTCCGTTTTATTTGGTCAGTACATCAACGGACTCCCAACGGATAACAATTTTGTCAACGGACAACTTTTATTTTCATCCGTTAGGCGTCCGTTCGTGCTATCCGGTAAGGTGTGACCGCAGCTTTAATGTTGTGTGTCAAATAAGATCCTTGTCGTACTAATATTTCAAATCATGGTTGTAAATGCTTTACATGTTTGTCAAACAATTCATTCTCTCATCATGAAATATCATACCCATGTTCAAGTTTTCTATGTTTTTCATGTATTAAATGTACGTAACATTGAGCGACTGCATTGAATGTGAAACAATCATGTACGTGTTTACAAAACATCAGGAGATTCGGCTATTTAAAAATAAAGGTTACCTGTGTATCGACATGCATGATTTGTGACTAGGCAAAATCTAATTGCTAAAATAGAGAGTACAAATCCGATACTCTACGGGATTGAAAGACATTTACTAGGTTTCGATTGTCCCAACCAATCAACGAACTTTAATTATTCACGTCTCAGTAATATCTTCCAATCAGGTAGTAAGAAGCATTCAGCCCGCAGATTGTCCATCGTTCAATTCTTAATAACGTCTTCGAGGAGACGTTAATTACCCTTCACGGAAACGCTTGATCATTTGTGCGCTTTTTAAAATCGGGATGACTGTTATGTACAAAACGTCTTAGTTTATTATTTTGAGATTTGAAATTTAATAGACAGTAATAACAGAACATTCAGTATAATAGAGTAAATAATACATAGCTGAGAGGGTGATAGAGCAGATGGTAACCCCTCGAAAAGGCATTGTCAACCTTGGCTTCACCGCGATTAACAATGTTTTCTCGGGGTAACAATCTGCTCTATCACCCTCTCAGCTATGTGTTATTTATATAATACAACACATCAAAGATACTCTGGGAACGAACATCACAGGAAAGCTCCTGTACCTTTTTATGATCTCTCAATCATATATTCCCATCCTATACGTAACACGATCAAGACGGCGCGTTTATGAATCTTGAAATCCAATTTATACAGTAAATATCCAAATTGTAATTATAGTACATTTCAACGGATAAAATGACATGAAATCAATATATATAAAGAGTATAATTTAACATTTTTATTTAAATGACAATGTGACTATGCAAAAACCCCTTTTCAGCATTCTTTTAACAGGAAATAGATGAACAAGTCAAGTGGAAATTTGTATGAATGAAATTTTAATATTTGAGCTAACACCTACGTGTGGGAAAATCCATGTTTTATTTTGTATCGAAGGATAATCATGTTGTTCACAACTGTGTGTAAACTATATTCGAAATTAAGAAACGTTTTTGCATGTGAACGTCGATTGTCTTGTATGCTGTTGTAGTTTTAAGTAATTCAATTCCACATTAAAAAGTATTTAAAAGATTACAAGATATTGCAAACGCATTTAAAATAATGTTTGAAGGTAAATATTTAGAAACAATGTAACAATGGTAAGAAACGTGTTCTGTTGTGGACGACCAGACGAATCCAAACTATATCCCTATACTTATAATTAAAGACACATTTTTGATGATAGTAGTCATATCTATATCTTTACTAGAGAAATTAACATTTCTCACCAAAACATATTCACAATGCGTGATATCTGAATTATAAACACTATACAATCATAAAATGTATTATATTATCTTCAAACATTCACTAAAGAAACTTATATCTTAAAAATAAATAAAACATAAAGTAAAAGTTTCGGGCTGTCTATTTTGATTATAAAGAGAATTCTTTTCTTTCCTCTATTTTTCAATGACAGCCCAAACATCCCATCCATCATCCTGTTCGATCTAATATATTGTCTCATTTTTAATTTGTTCTCGCATTAAATATGCATGAAATATTTGCAACTGGACGGCAAACAAACTCCAACCAACCAGTTTCCTTTTCATTGAAAACTTGATTTTATTAATCAAAAGTTTAAAGTGGGTTGAAAAAATCATGACAAAAAAGATTTTCTATTATAGTCATAAACTGTTTTTATTAGAATCTTTTTCAATCAAATCAGTCAAAATACAACAGCAAAACATGTGAATTATACAAACTTAATATGCATATGCATGTCCAATAGAGAGGAAAAAAAAACAATTGTAGAAACATGACACTTTATAAAAGACAAAATAATTTAAAATACCAGTTGATTATGTTAAATCGTCATACTATGTCAGTATGGTTCAGACATACAGACCCACCCCACGAGAGTGTCAACCTTAGCCTTACGACCCCACCCACGGGAGAGAGACAAATAAAGTCGTACAACCTCTCACAAGGAAGAGTGTCAAGCAATAATTGTGTTTATTATTGAAAAAAAAAAAAAAAAAAAAAAAAAAAATCACATCAAAACTTTCATTAAAGATTTGTGTGAAAATAGCAAAATCAAAACCTTTGTCATTTTAAGGAAAAGTTCTATGAATGAAAAGAGATCTGGGGTATATTCTAGTCTATATATAGAAAATGTATGGGGTATCCTCGTTAAACCAAAGGCTGTCATACTATAAAATCGAAGGCATGGTTAATATAGTAAACATATCATAATATAAATAATACGCATTACAGATGCTAATAATCGATAATAAATAAATCAAAATCTATGACATAAAATGAAAAAGAAAAAAGCAGAAAAAGACATATAATCAGAAGAAAAAGAATTACTTACACTGTTGGTGAAACTCCCATGCTGTTCATATACTAAATATTTATGGTTTCAACACTGTGTAGTAAAATATTGCGGTTGAAAGATCACGGTTTGTGAATGGTCTATTAAACTGATTCGAGCACTTGTGAACACCTATTATGGTATTATGACGTTATATTAAAAAGTTAAATATATATTAATATATGTTAAATATCGGAACGTATCGATAATCAGACAAATTTTACACACGCTATACTTTATAAAGGAAAATAAGTTAATTTATCCACATTCAATTTCCTTTCGGTGTATGTACACAAAAATCCATGAAAATGAAATGTTCTATTACTCATACATAAAAAGACATACATTTTACAAATAATTTATGTTATACAACATCCAGGTAAAGTTTAGTTGCCAAAGGCAAATCATCTTAAAGAAGGAAACAAAATTATAATGTTACTGTGTACAGAATCTTTTACTTAATATAAAAAGAGTAATAATAAAATCTCTCCTCGAAAAAAGACTGTCGGACGGACCATTAATTTGATGCACTTAAATAAATCTTTTCCCCGACGACAAGACAGCTTGCATATTTCTCATACTTATGACGTCAGTATTTCTATTCCGGTTCTACCCTGCATCAGTACAATAAGTACAACTCACACATTCAATGAGTCAAATGTTCGGCTTTGAGCGTTCCTGATGAAGGTAAATCCAGAAAGGCGTTTCGGACACATGACATTTATAAAGTGTTGTTATCATTTTTTTACAGCACTGGCTTCAACTCCCTCAGGCAAGGAGACCTCAGATGGATTTGGCTATTATGTTTAGATCCATATGGTCTTATAGCTCTTCAGCTGCTTCAGTTCTCATACATCCTGGCTTTCAAATATTTGGCTTTGAGCGTTCCTGATGAAGGTTAATTCAGAACAGCGCTTTGGACGCATGAAATTTATATAGTGTTGTTTTCATCTTTTACAGCACTGGGTCAATACCGCTGCCGATGGACTATGAGTCCCGAGGGTAGCATTAGCTCAGTAGTCAGTACTTCGGTATTGACGTGGTTTATAAAAAAACTTATATTTAAATTGTTCATTTAGAAATTTAGAAATTTTTAAGGAACTAAGGTTTCAACTCCCTCAGGCAAAGTTGATCTTACATGGATTTGGCTATATTTTCAGGTCCTTTTTTGGTTGTATAGCTCTTCAACTGTTTCGGTTCTTACACATCACTGGCTTTCAAGTATTCGATTTTGAGCGTTCTGGATGAAGGTTAATCCGTAAAAGCGCTTCGGACGCACGAAATTTATATAAAGTGTTGTTTTCCTTTTTTACATCACTGGGTCGATACCGCTGCTGGTCGACTATTAGTCCCCGAGGAAATCATCAGCACTGTATAGTCTTGTACTTCTGTACTGCCATAATTTATAACAAACCCTTTAGAATAAAAATAAACTCCAAGTACTCGCAGAGCGGTTTGTGTTCGTACCGGCAGACAAGGCAGCCAATAATGTAGTGGTGGTATGACGCATATACTACACGGAAATTCTTCAAAACGAAATTATCAATTCCTGTACATTCAGGTCCGTACGCACCACTGAGAGTCAAATCGTTAACAAGCATATCACTGCCACTACCCTGCTTAAAGCCTCTTCCGAACATTTGAAAGTCCCTACCATGTACTGGTTACCGAAATTACACAAAAAACCATTTAAATTCCGTTTCATCTCCGCATCTAGTAAGTGTTCTACTACTAATCTATCAGTGCTTCTTACTACCTCCCTTACTACTATCAAAGAACTGGTTATTAACTTTTGTAATAAAGCTTATGAAAATAATGGTATTAATTATTTTTGGAGTGTTAAAAATTCTTTAGAGGTTTTAGATAAAATACATGCTTTTGATGGTCCTTTTAATTCTGTTGACAGTTACAATTTTTCTACTCTCTACAATACACTTCAACACAATCTAATAAAGAAAAAGTTTTCATATTTAATAAAATGGTCTTTCGAAAAATCTCATTGTAAATTTATTTGCTGTAACTCGTTTAAAGCCTTTTTCTGTAACGAAAAAGGAAAGTATGCTAGATACACTTACTGGAAATGTGAGGATATGATTGAAGCGTATCGTCAGGTAGTAGGTATTCCTATGGGCACTAACTGCGCCCCTTTAATAGCAGATTTATTCCTGTATTGCTATGAATCTCAGTTTATGACCAAATTCAGTAAAGACACATCATTGTTACATTTGGTTGATACATTCAACAATACCTACCGTTATCTGGATGATATTTTTTCGTTAAATAATCCAGAGTTCTCTAAATATACTACCGAAATTTACCCAAAAGAACTTACTTTAACTAAATCTAACATAAACAGCAGCAGTTGTCCTTTTCTAGATTTACACATTTCAATTTCTAAAGGGAAACTCCATACTAAAATTTACGACAAAAGAGACGATTTTTCAATCCCTATTGTTAATTTTCCTTTTTTAGACGGCGATGTGCCTTTGGCTCCATCATACGGTGTTTATATATCCCAACTCGTTCGGTATGCCCGTGTGTGTAGTGATGTCATAGATTTTAACGAACGTAATCAATGCATCACTGGTAAATTATTAAGTCAGGGATTTCGTTACCATAAATTACTTAAAACTTTTACTAAATTCTTTCATAGATACAAAGATTTAATTAGTAAATTTGGCTGTATAAGAAAACTTGGTATTTCACATCCTAAATTTTACGGTAATATTGTACTTAAAGCGCGGAAATCACTATGTGATCCGTGTAAACTCATCGAACCTTTAAACAAACTTATTAGTAATACCAATGTTGTAATTAGATTTCTGAATATAGTTTACATTGGCACTAATATCGATTTTGTCATTAGCAAATTAAAACATAACTAAATTTGTATTTTCTTTTCAAACGGGATGTATAGAGACACACACACGTTCATTTTTATCTATAAAGAAGTCACTCCTAACTATCCTACTACCTGTCGATACATTCATTTTTGGCATTGCATAAGTCGGGCATGTCTTCTTTGACTGTTCATGACGTTAAAATACTAAATCCCTGTGATGTGTTTTAGTTGATTTCAGTCTCTGATGCATGATTTTTTTATTATTAATTGTTTTGGCTTTTAACTAGCTGTCAGTAACTGCGAGTACTCTCAAATCGTACTTTAATTTGACCTGTTGATACTAGTTGTAATGCTTTTTTGTTATCTAATGTTAACATGGATCTTGTCTATATACCAGCTTTGATTATTTGGAATTACTACAAATTTTCACTTCTTCGTACTATGAACATCAAAATTATTTCATTTCTCCTGAAATAATGTTCTTGCACCTGTACAGGAAGTTTTATCTAGCACTATTTGTATAGTTTTATTGTTGATATTCACCCCATATGTATCAAGTGTTAGATTAGTTTTATTGATATTAAAGAAATTTCTTGGTATTCCTAAACGGAAGATTTTATACACACAGAAGAAGAAGTATACTTAACAACATAATTATTTTCATTTACCTGTGTATAATATGACGCAGGTTTTTTTCAAAAGTGATGATTTTCTAATTTTTATTAACTATGTATTTGCATTCAGGTATCACAGATCAAATTTATTCGTTCATTGTGTGTTAATTTACGTTTTTTGATTGAGTTAAGCCTTCCAATTGATATTTTATAGTGTGTCTTTCTATGTTGTGATGTTATACTATTGTTTCAGAAAAAGGGAGAAGGTTTGGTACCATTAAAACGTTTAATCCCGCTGCAAATGTTTGCACCTGTCCTAAGTCAGGAATCTGATGTACAGAAGTTGTCGTCTGTTTATGTAGTTCATACGTGTTTCTCGTTTTTATATAGATTAGACCGTTGTTTTTCCCGTTTGAATGGTTTTACACTAGTAATTTTTGGGGCCCTTGATAGCTTGCTGTTCGGTGTGAGCCAATGCTCCGTGTTGAAGGCCGTACCTTGACCTATAATGGTTTACTTTTATAAATTGTTACTTGGATGGAGAGTTGTCTCATTGGCACTCATACCACATCTTCCTATATCTACCTACCTAAATTGTCCGTTTGGAAATTTAGAAATTTTTTAGGAAACTAAGTTTTCAACTCCAGTAGGCAAAATTGACCTTACATGGACTTGGCTATTATTTTTAGGTTCGTTTGGGTCGTATAGCTCTTCAACTGTTTCGGTTCCTATGCATCCCTGGCTTTCAAATATTCGACTTTGAGTGTTCCTGGTGAAGTTAATCCAGAAAAGCGTTTCGGAAGCTTAAACTTTATAAATTATCGTTGTCATTTAAAAACAACCTTAACCGAGATTGCACGGACAGAGAATCAGCTAAAGATTAATTGAGATATAAATTCGAAACAAAATATTATGTGGAGGAAATTAAGTTGTGTGTCCGCGCCGAGTAACAACACATGCAGTCATTAGGCCCGAGAACACAGTTATTTCGTAGTGCATTTCTTTTAGACAATAAATTCAAATTAAAAAATCGCACCTGCTCTATCTCAAAAGATTTTACAGTGTAGTGTACTACTATTGGGACAAATAATATCAAAATTATAGAAAAGTCTACCAGCTCTAACTCAAAATATTGACAATTCTATGTTAAGGGGTCTAAAATTCAGTTTGACAGCTTCAGACATACTAGTTTTGACCTTTTGAACTGGACCAAATCACTACTTAACATAAAGATTCAGCACCTCAATTTTTTAACATGCAATCTCATCCCTTTTCTTAATATTTCATGAATAAAATATAAAGAAATAAATTTGGAAAGTGTATGAACAAAATTTGCAAGTTATACACTGTCCACACTAGGGACTATATTTGTAGACAACGAAAATCTAAGGACGATAACTGTGTCCTCGGACCATTAACTGATAGAATCCCAACTGTTGATGAAATTCTTTTTACGATTGTGGAAATAACCAGTAAATGCCGACATTTGAACTAAAGAATGTTTTTGTTTCAAACATGAAAATTCGTCCATCCAAATTTAGACGATCATCAATGTAATATATAAATTGACATTTGCGAAAATCTAATTCCAACTCCGATGTTATGTTGTCAGTTGTCAGTTTGTTTTCGACTTACGAGTTTGAATATCCCTTTGGTATCTTTCGTCTCTCTTTTATGGAAACATTAAAACCGGAATGGAAGCTGTGACGTACAAAAATGGACTTTTGTGTGCTCTTTAATACCGAAGAGTTTCACAAAAAAGCGGTGCATTCAAATTAAAAACATTCCTGTGTGTCCAACTATCCCATTCGGTATGTATAAAAACAGAAAAGCTTAAACATGTATATTATCTTATACAAAAACAAACATTTTATGTTGAATTTCTTTAATGTAAGACGTGTTTATATCTTATTCAATGAAAAAGTTTAGAAAATTTAAAATCATGAACGACAAAAATTCTACTAACTCCCTGAGGCAAATTTGAATCTAAATTATTTTGGCTGTTCTTTTAACACCGTTTTTGTTTTACATGCTCTCGTTCATTTTATATTTTTGGCATTCAAAATTTTGGCCTCAAGCGTTCTTGAAGAAATTTGTTTCAGAAACACGTCCATGCGCATGACACCGGAATCTTACATTTGTTTACACTTATGACACCACCCTCCTAGTAAACAGTGCTTTAGTAATTGCATGTTTTAAATGACATATTCTGTGTGTAATAAAACGATTGACTGTTATTTGCTTAACGTCAGCTGACATATATTTTATATATGTACTAGACGAGTATCAATAATGCAATATAACAAATAAGTGTGTCGAACAGGTAGGAGATGGTGAAATTTAGACTGCCTACGGAAAAAGAGGGAATGTTTAATAAGGGCAGAAATTTAGACATCTAACATATACAATCTACGGACAAACTAGAGTCCTCACAATGGCTCTCTGAGTGTAAAAAGCGTTAGACGCTCTCAACATGGAGTATCAAAGGAGTAGGTTCGATAAGGCCCAAAATGGATAGGAAATAAGCCTTTTTGTTGAAAATTTACGTTCCTGCGTTTTATTCATGACGTCACTAAAAGTACTCAATTTTATTTTCCATGAAAAAATCTATGAAAATGGGTAAATTTCCATTGATTATTTGACAGGAAACATAGAGCGCATACGTCGACAAAAAACGATCTTTTAAAATAATGTTGGTAAAGACATTTTACATGTCTAACTTGAATATTTATTTTGTCGACGCCTGCGCTCTATGTTTCCTGGTCCTAAATTTGGGTGAAATCCGACCAATTTTGTCAAATTTCGCCAAAATCTCTTATCCTGACCTATTTGGGATGTAAAAATCAACGCTTTAGAAGATAACTTTGACACAAATAGTTCTATTTAACATTCTCACATGTCTCTAAGTCAACTTAAAACATTTTTTATCTTGTAACATTGAACTCTATAATCGGGGCCAATACGGCCCTTACCGAACTTACTCCTTTAACGTTCCCGTTACAACTGGACGGGATGCGCATTTGATACATTACACACAAATACGGACGCACCTTGTGGGTTGAGTCATAACACTCAGTCGGAAAAAAATGTACAATATAAACATCCCGGGTTATTCTTGTATTAATGTCCTGTTTTCAATTTAATTGATTGTATTAAAACTACGGTTGCAACTCCTCAACAAAAACAATATATACCATTCAAATTATGCTAGTACAGTACTGACTGAGCACTGGCTAGACGGTAATTACTGTTCTAATTATGATCCCAATTAAGCTCTTTTAGTTTTATTAAATTATCCCATTAACTACAATCAAAAATAATAAAAAGGAGAAAAAAATTTAAACACTTTCAAAGTAAGGAAGTAAGTGTATTTAACCAGGAGGTGATGCAAATACACAAAGCAAAGATGTATAAGTGGACATATCCTTCTTTTCCAAGGAAGAATTATGTAAAAATCATAGATCATCTATAGGCAAAGCAATGGAAATCCAAACTGCTGTTAATGATAATAATAGAAATATTAAACGAAAATTATCTTAAATAGTGTTATGTTGAAATAATTATTTTTTTCCCAATATAAACCAGTTTTGTGATAATGTAAAGTATACCATTGAACTTTTTTAAACTTACAAACTGGTATTCAAGGTTTCTTCAGTTTCATACACAAAATTTGACATATATCCTTCTGAATGCATTAAAAGTTTTTTTTCCCTAACCGATGTGACCATTTTAACCTCCCCCAAATAAAAAAAAAACAAACTTTAAGTTTCAAAGTTAAATCCGATGATTATACGACGTAGGCTTCCGTAAACACAATTTTAAAGTTTTCTCTGCAATGATAGAGGTTTTGACAGGAAGCGTTTTAGTATACATGTCTCTGTTGAGAACTACTATTTTACAATCCAAGATGGTGGTTTACAGTAATTCTACCTTAAAGATTAAAGTCCCATGACTTTGGAAGAAAAATCTTGGTGAAAACATTCAGAAAAGCACAGATTCTCAGACGACCATTCTTAATAATATGATAAATATTGTAAATCACTCATACTGGAGTTAGTGTACAACAAGTGAAACAGTTATATTTTTTCGAAGATTAAAGTTAAAAATATCTTACAGGAAAATAAAATGAAAATTTTCAAAAATATGCAGAAATATATGTCATGCCGACATAACCATCATATTGAATAACCTGTTCAAGTTTGAAAATTTCTAAAATTAATGTATACACGAGTTAGTGCAAGACATGAGAAAATGCTTATTTTTCGAATTAACCCTTCATCTTTACTCTGGAAACTCGAAAGAGAATATCTACTACAAAAGCCCTTTTAGGACCCCCTCCTCCAAAAATAAATAAAATGAAATAAAAATATAGATCACGAATTTTAAAAGTCGTGATCACGGATTAAATCGTTATCATGAATTGTATTATTCGTTATCACGGATTAAATTCGTATTAACGAATCTGTAGAAATTATCATTATAGAGTTTTGTAATTCGTGATAACGGATTAAATCAGTCTTATATATTATTTAAGTAAATGGTCAGTAATGTCAAGTTATATTGTTAAAACTTGAAAGTACAAACATAAACATGTGCTGAAGTGAATTTCGTTACCAGACAAACGGGACATTACATTTTTTTACCTCTTTGGTAAATATATACACATGGTTAAATATCATCAATATATAATATGGGTTTTGTCCTTTATAAATCGCTCTTCTGTTCACTATTTTGGTAATTGAGAGACGAACAAATGAAGATAAATTTCTGTCATATTTTGTAAAATAACATAAAGCAATGACAATCTTTCGAATTATAAACGTCCTCATAGACCTAAATGAGCGCCGTAACTAAAAATAAAAAAAAAAGATTCGTAGCGCAACCAAATTCTTAGACACTTACACTTGACATACTTATAAATGTTTCGTCCTGAATATCTATATATTTATCATAGGAAATAAACCAACAATCAATGGTATCATTAGGTTCAAGTGGGTCGAAATTTGTACGGAATTTCAAGTACGCACTGTAACGTAACTGCCTCTGATTTATTTTAAACAAAATATACAATTACACATTAAGTTGAGAAAGAAACAATTTTAATAATAAGAATATAATACATCACACGATTTTCGGGTTTGTGGGCTATTAAACAATGTTGCAGGAATTTCTAAACGTTTAACGACTCCGACCAAAAGTGTCTGTTTTGAAAATGTCATTTTATCAACCGCCGCCAACTTATTAGGTGCGCAGTGGAAGTAAAACTCTGGAATCAGAAATTAAGGTTTTAAACATTCATTTCAGGAACCAGAAGGTAAAAAAAACTGATTTCAACAATTTTAATATGTTTCAGATTCCCAAATATGTATCACTATATATTTTATTAGTTTGAGTACCTAAACAAACACAAATCTGACGAAAAGAATTAAATATTGTTTTGTAATTGAAACTCAATCTTGTGGTGTTACTATAGACGTTCTATAATACGACATCAAACCACCTGACCCTGTTCCTGTTCAAGGTCTAAGTACAGAGGATTAAGGTTTGAATAAATATTGTAAGAACACCAAAACAAGTCTAGAGTGGTACTATACCGTGCAAAATCAATAAAATTTATCAAAATTCAATCCTTGAATGAATCTTTTCACTACATGATGTCATCAGTTGAATTTCAAACATTAAACATAATTGGTCAATTGAAGGCAGTGAAATATATAATAGAAGAAAAGGTCTTTATTTCAATAGAAATAAAGCGGTTATAATCAGTCCGATACATTCAAAATATGTATCGGTGATCTGAAAGATTTTTCTCTATGGACCCAGGGCCCCAAAAATAAAATCAATGGGCCATTTTAGAATTAATAGGCCATGTTGTCAAATAAATGGGCCATTAGCTTTTAACAAAAATATAAAAAAGTGTATGTTTCAACAAAGAGGTACTAACCTGTATGATTTTAATTGACATCATGGATATTGTTCCTGTGCTTTTGTAGTTTCAGTGAATAAAAGTTTATTTAGTTCATGGTGATTTATGTTACCAAAGACATACAAAGAAGATATTGTCTCTGATGTGACTAAGAATGACATCGTATGAGTTCACGAAATGTAGCATCACTCAGAAATTAAACTTTTATGACTTATAATAAAAACTATAAAACTGAGCAACATATGACTAGACTAATAGAAAATGAAAGGATATGGAGTAAATGTACATGGGAAAAATCGCACACAATACATAGAAAACATAGAAAATTATCAATGAACAGGGCTTTTATTCCTGTTCTTCATCTTGACAGTTGATGTAGGGTCTTCAACAATGAACGAATCATGCATACCCTACAACAAGGTCAAGACGGCCCCTAACGCCACTTCAATGGACAGAATTATTAATAAGAAATGCTGAGATCAAGAATAGACATATGATCTGGTCTGATTTTAAAATCTGTCCTAGTATTAATTATTGAAAAATCTATGATATTTGATTAAATTTCATTCTTTTGAAAACATGAAACTTGAACATACATGTATATTAATAATTATCAAACCATACAGCACAATCATAGAAGTGACATAATAAAAGATAAAAATAATAACTGTAACGCTGTATTAATATTGGGCAAAACAATAAACTGAGTTACTAGAACTATGACAATGGCAGACTAAAAGTAGCTGATCTCGATTTTTCGGCAGAAAATTGAAGAAGAAATGAATCTCAATAAGAACAATACGTTCCAAGATAGTTGAAATGATTTTAGCAAGATTTGCAGTAAATTTGCTGCCATCATACAGAAACCTGGGCCATAACTTCTCCCAAACCGGGCTATATTTAAGAGAACCTTTATTTACAGTGTTAAAACTGGTACCGTCGCCTTGTTCATGTTCATGTTCCTTTGACATTAAATTTTGGTCTTTGTCGATTGCCATACTTTATAAGTTTATTCCCGACGTTCCGTATTAGAGGACGTTACACATTTCCTTTGCATTTCTTGTATCATTATTATTTTATATCAAGACTAGCAAAAGAGAGTAACGTTTTTGATAAGACACACCGACAATTCGCTGAAGGCATGTTTACAAAATTTACAAACGAACCAAAGACAAAAACAAATTGACAAGGACAGTTAAGCGCCTTTTATGACCTTGTGTATTAAAAAGGCCTTTGGGTTTTCAATCGAAATTATAGCAAGTTAACTTTAAAGATTATAATTTAAAAAATCTCGCCTGTACTAGCAACTTTCACAAAATTTAAGTTGTTTACTTTGAATATTTAGATCATGGATGATGGTTATTTACGTTTTGCGGCAATCAGATATACCGCACGTTGCTATCCTTAACACGAAGGAAAACGCCCGAGACAGCCCAAAAATATATAGGTGGTGCTCCTGTCATTGGAGGAACACAACACAGTTTTGTACACAAATAAGGCGACACGAAACACGATCAGAAATTCATTTTACTATATATCTAAACGTTTAGATACGAACCGTAAAATATCGTGCGCCACACTGGCGCTGCCATTGCCACTCTCTGCGCCATTTCTGGTCAAAATGCGCAATTGGCGCATGGCGCACGACCTTCAGATCACTGTGAATCAAGTATCTCAAGTTGTGTAATTCTGTTTTTTAATCGTATTTTCTAATCGTTTGTCTTATTCATTATTTTACCCACTATATCGACTAATTGATAAAAGTTACACGTGCTGTAAAGATTACCTAATTTAACAAATGATAGAATTTCTTATTTCAAATAGACCAATTCCTATCAATCAGATACAGAATTATTCTCCAACCGTAAAAGAAAACAATGTGATATGAACCCAACAGTAAAAGGTGCCAACTCTTTTACTCATAATTATAAATAACTGTTTATAAAACTTAAAATTTTCAAAATACTAAGGATTTTTACCCCAGGAATAGATTACCTTAGCTGTATTTGGCAACACTTTTTAGGAATTTGGGTCCGAAATGCTCTTCAGCTTCGTACTTTATTTGGCCTTTTCGACTTTTTGAATCGAGCGTCACTGATGAGTCTTTTATAGACGAAACGCGCGTCAGGCGTACAAAATTTCTTTCTAAGTATTTATGATGAGTTTATTAACTAGTTCTTTCTAACAACGTCCACTACGGACATCACCTGCTGTATATTAAAATAGTAAAGCACAATACATATATATATATATATATATATATATATATATATATATATATATATATATATATATATATATATATATATATAATTGTAAACTTGTTACCTGATAAAATCGTTCATATCTCAAATAAAAACATTTGAATATCGAAGATTGTTAATACTCTTATATCTATAAGTTCATGCGTCAATGTAGTCATAGAACTGCATAAAACCACTGGCCTAGGGTGATTCTGTCAAAGCTTACGTAATAAGTATAATCATGTAATAAACGAAAATGTGCAACTAAGCAAAATAAAGGGTAAAAAAAAATATACGAAATTAGTCACAAAAACTATTTAGTATTGACAATTAATTAACATTTTCTGCCGTAGGAATACATGTAGATACAAGGAAATATCAGAACAAGTTTTATTCGAAAAGGACATTTTGATAGATAAGAAGCCAAACATTTGAATGTTTCCTTTCTCCAAATAGACGACAAAATGTACATGTATGCAATACACAGAACTTCTTTGAGTCATTTTTTTTCACAAATTAATCCATTTAAACAGTACTGTAGACTAGTTTAAAAGTTCAATTTTAATTTCGAAACCGTTTTGACCGTATGTCAGAGATTTACCATTGTCATTTGTGGGGACTTGATGATGATTGCAGCTCTTTTAGATACTCAGTTAAATTTATTCACTACTCTTCTCGACCTGGGTCGATTTAGAGCTAACATTTTATTTAGATACCTGTCTGTTTTTGGAGACTATTTTTTACAAAAGCAAGGAGATGTGGTATGATTGCCAATGAGACAAGTATCCACCAAAGTTCAAATAAAATGGATGGTTGGAATTATTAGCAACCGTGCGGCCTTCAACGTATACTCGGCTATAAAAGGCTAACATGAAAAATATGAAACAATTCAATTGAAAAACTAACGGCCTAATTTATAACAAAATAATTTATGAAAAACTAATATGACATATTGAACCAAAGCCATGACTTGGGACAGGCACATAAAGAATGTGGCGTGGTTAAACATGTTTGAAGTCATAACACTCCCTTAACACGGGACAGTGTTGTAACAGTACAACGTAAGGACCTTGAAACTATAAAATCAGTTGAAAAGGGCTTAACACATCAGATCGATACAAAGCAGAAAAAAACATCTAACAAAACACAGACCGACGTGGGAAGGTATTTATACATCCCTCATAACAAAACAGACACAAAGTACAGAACTGAGAGTACTCGCAGTTACTGACAGCTAGTTTAAAACCAATAACAACTATTAAAAATTTCATGTATATCAGATTAAATATTTGTTGACTTCTAATGTTCTTCGGTATATGTCTCATTTACGCATCAATGTCTATTTTATTACATCCTTACTCTCATGGTTATTCAGTCATTCTTTTGTTATCTGTTCCAAGGTTTGTTTGGCTACTGAGATTTCTAATGTTAATTTCATGGCCCATCATGTATATCGAAAATGCCAACTGATCTTTATTAAAACAACTTGTTCTTTGTACATACCTCGATAGATAAGCAGTAATGATTTCTCCTTAGTAACTTCTTACTTCTTTTTATAAATACTTTTCCATGCAACATCAATGTTATGTTTAGTATTCTGCCTATGAATTGCAATTTCCTTATTGCAGTGATATGTCTACAACAATTTTCTCGCAAAAACTTATTAATGGCAATTAAAAAGTACAGATATATGAGCCTTTCAAAGCTAAATTTCTGACATTATTCCGTTCTGTATAGTTAACATGTCATTCAGACATTTATCTGAATAATAGGAGACGTATGGTATATGTGAACGAACCAACAATCCATCACAAATAACCAAAAGGTACAGTATATTTAACAACGAAAATATATCTATACAAATTGGTGTAAACGTGAAAATCTGATAAAAATCTCTAGACAGTTATTTGAATAAAATTATGAATACTGTTAATATTCGTATATCTCATTTTGAAAACAATTCTGAAATTAGTAATAGGGTCCATGATATTCCCATTTCCAGAATAAAAATAAACTCAAGTACTCGCAAAGCGGTTTGTGTTCGTACCGGCAGATAAAGCAGCAAATAATGTAGTGGTGGTGTGACGCATATACTACACGGAAGTTCTCCAAAACGAAATTACAAATTCATCTACATTCAGGTCCGTACGCTCCACAGAGAGTCAAATTGTAAACAAGCATATCACTGCCACTACCCAGCTTAAAGCCTCTTCCGAACATTTGAAAGTCCCTACTATGTACTGGTTACCTAAATTGCACAAAAAACCATTTAAATTCCGTTTCATCTCCGCATCTAGTAAGTGTTCTACTACCAATCTATCAGTTCTTCTAACTACCTCCCTTACTACTATCAAAGAACTTGTTATTAACTTTTGTAATAAAGCTTATGAAAATAATGGTATTAATTATTTTTGGAGTGTTAAAAATTCTTTAGAGGTTTTAGATAAAATACATGCTTTTGATGGTCCTTTTAATTCTGTTGACAGTTATGATTTTTCTACTCTCTACAATACACTTCCACACAATCTTATCAAGAAAAAGTTTTCATATTTAATTAAATGGTCTTTTGAAAAATCTCATTGCAAATTTATTTGCTGTAACTCGTTTAAAGCCTTTTCTGTAACGAAAAGGAAAGTATGCTAGATACACTTACTGGAAATGTGAAGATATGATTGAAGCTTTAAATTTTCTCCTGGACAACATATATGTACGTTTCGGCGATAAAGTGTATCGACAGGTAGTAGGTATTCCTATGGGCACTAACTGCGCCCCTTTAATAGCAGATTTATTCCTGTATTGCTATGAATCTCAGTTTATGACCAAACTCAGTAAAGACACGTCATTGTTACATTTGGTTGATACATTCAACAATACCTTCCGTTATCTAGATGATATTTTTTTGTTAAATAATCCAGAGTTCTCTAAATATACTACCGAAATTTACCCAATAGAACTTACTTTAACTAAATCTAACATAAACAGCAGTAGTTGTCCTTTTCTGGACTTGAACATTTCAATCTCTAAAGGAAAACTATATACGAAAATTTACGACAAAAGAGACGATTTTTCATTCCCTATTGTTAATTTTCCTTTTTTAGACGGCGATGTTCCTTTGGCTCCATCATACGGTGTGTATATATCCCAACTCGTTCGTTATGCCCGTGTGTGTAGTGATGTCATAGATTTTAACGAACGTAATCAATGCATCACTAGTAAATTATTAAGTCAGGGATTTCGTTACCATAAATTACGTAAAACTTTTACTAAGTTCTTTCATAGATACAAAGATTTGATTAGTAAATTTGGCTGTACCTGTAGAAAACTGATTAAAAACGGTATTTCACATCCTAAATTTTACGGTAATATTGTACTTAAAGCGCGGAAATCACTATATGATCCGTGTAAACTCATCGAACCTTTAAATAAACTTATTAGTTCAGGTTATCTTACCAATGTTGTAATTAGATCTTTGAATATAGTTTACATTGGCACTAATATCGATTTTGTCATCAGCAAATTAAAACATAACTAAATTTGTATTCTTTTCAAACGGGATGTTTAAAGACACACCCACGTTCATTTTGATCTATAAAGAGGTTAAACTCCTAACTATCCTACTGTCTGTCGATACATTTATTTTTGGCATTGCACTAGTCATGTCTTCTTTGACTGTCCATGACGTTAAAATACTAAATCCCTGGGATGTGTTTTAGTTGATTTTAGTCTCTGATGCATGATTTTTTATTATTAATTGTTTTGGCTTTTAACTAGCTGTCAGTAACTGCGAGTACTCTCAAATCGTACTTTCTTGTTTATTTGACCTGTTGATACTAATTGTAATGATTTTTTTGTTATTTAATGTTATTCAGGGTTATATCTGGTCTATATACCAGCTTTGATAAGTGTTTGGTACTAATATAAATTTCCACTTACTATGAACATCAAAATTATTTATTTTGTTAAAATATTTCCTTTCTCTATTGTAACTGTATACGTATACCTAACAACAAAATTATTTTATTTACCTGTGTTTAAAGTTATTGCAAATGGCTGATATTTTTGTTCGAGCATATTGTTTTTCTTAAATTGTTTAACATTTCATACCGATATAATATGTTACTTTTATTATTCTTCCCTTAGTTTATTTATTTTGTATTTACATTGTATCATAGGTCAAATTTATTTGTTCATTGTATGTTCACTGGTGTTAATATGTCCTTTGATTGAGTTAAGCTATTTCAGTTGATATTTTTAATGTGTCTTTCTATGTTGTGATGTTACACTATTGTTTCAGAAAAAGGGTGAAGGTTTGGTACCATTAAAACCCGCTGCATTTGTTTGCACCTGTCCTAAGTCAGGAATCTGATGTTCAGTAGTTGTCGTTTGTTGATGTGGTTCATAAGTGTTTCTCGTTTCTCGTTTTTTATATAGATTAGACCGTTGGTTTTCCCATTTGAATGGTTTTACACTAGTAATTTTTGGGGCCCTTTATAGCTTGCTGTTCGGTGTGAGCCAAGGCTCCGTGTTGAAGACCGTACTTTGACCTTTAATGGTTTACTTTTATAAATTTTGACTTGGATGGAGAGTTGTCTCATTGGCACTCATACCACATCTTCTTATATCTATATATACTTTGACCTATAATGGTTTACTTTTACAAATTGTGACTTGGATGGAGCGTTGTCTCATTGGCACTCATACCACATCTTCTTATATCTATATATGTCTAATTGATAGGCCCCAAGGGTGACTGGGGAATAGAAATATGGTCATTTTGGTCTTCTTCCGAGCGACAGTAAAACTCTTACCAATGTGGACGTCCGTTTGGCTGTGAGGGATATAAAAGCACACAACCATGTCCAGTCATAATGTGTACGATGCCTTGTGTAAAAATAGTGCCACGCTCTCTGCAAGTTATGAACCCTTGACGGCAGTTCTTTAAGGGGTCCGTAGTACCATATTATTAGAACGACAAAGACGGAAAAATCGGACATTAAAATCACCATTCCTAATAATATGGTGGTTTAAAGCGTATTGCTCAAGACAAAACAGGATTAAAAAAAATACTCCAAGGTAAAGGGGGAAGTCCATAAAACATGACAAAAAATACCATAACACTGGGACGACAAAAGTAAAATCACTAAAAATGTACAAAACTCTCAGATCGCTATTCTTAGTTATTTAGTAAAGTTAGAAGTTAAATGCCCTATGCATGCTAGAGTAAGCGCGTGATTTGTACAAGGGAATTTTTTCAAGAAGTTTTTGAGGTGGATCATTGGTATATATTTCCTAAGATAGAATTTTCTTATACTTTGCCAGAATGTAGATTTTTCAATTCTTTTTTCAAAAATATAATAAGTATGGGTCACCGTGCTATTTTCAAACTACAAGTCGTGCAAAATTGCCCAAATTTGCATATATTGTTCATAAAAAACACCTTTTTGTGAATAAAAAGAAATCTATGAGATAGAACTTCAAAATAAAAAATATTAGAAGATAGGTTTTAAAATATGCTTTAAGAAAATAAAAAGAAACAAATGGTGTCACCGACCTTGTTTTCTTGCTACAAGTAAAAATTGAAAATTTCTCGATCATTCCTGTATAAAAATTTACCATTTGAGTTATCTCCCCTTAAATGGCTTAGTTGACAAAATTTGATTCGAACAAACACAAATATTTGGTATTTGATAAATCAGTCTGAATAAAGCAATAAATCTCTTATTTTTTTAACCCTATAATAGCCAATCCGTCTCAAAATTTGCAGATTTAAGCAAAAAACTAGACCTATTGAGAACTACTATTTTACAATCCAAGATGGCGGTATACAGTTAATCTACCTTAAAGATTAAAGTCCCATGACTTTGGAAGAAAAAATCTTGGTGAAAATCTTCAGAAAAGCAGAGATTCTCAGACGACCATTCATAATAATATGATAAATATTGTAAAACATTCATACTGGAGTTAGTGTACAACGAGTGAAACAATTATATTTTTTCGAAGATTAAGTTAAAAGTATCTTACAGGAAAATAAAAATGAAAATGTTCAAAAAGTATACAGACATAGGGTCTACCCATATGTCATGCCGACATTACAATCATATTAAATAACCTGTTTAAGTTTGAAAATTTCTAAATGTATACACGAGTTGGTGCCAGACATGAGAAAAATGCTTATTTTTTTTCGAATTAACCCTTCATCTTTACTCAGGAAATTCAAAAGAGAACATCGTCAAAAAGTATTGTACAGATTCTCAGACTACTACGGAAGCCCATTTAGGACCCCCACCCCCCAAAAAAAAATAAAATGACATAAAAAAATTTAGGTCACGAATTTTAAAAGTCGTGATCACGGATTAAAATCGTTATCATTTATTGTATTAATTGTATTATACGTTATCACGGATTAAATTCGTATTGATGAATCTGCAGAAATTATCATTTGTAATTCGTGATTACGGATTAAAGCAGTCTTATATATTATTTAAGTAAATGGTCAGTAATGTTAAGTTACATTGTTAAAACTTGAAAGTACAAACATAAACATGTGCTGAAGTGAATTTTGTTACCAGACAAACGAGTCATTACATTTCTTTTTACCTCTTTGGTAAATATATACACAGGGTAAATATCATCAATATCCATTTCAGAAATGACCTACATTTAGTACCTGTCAACTAAATTTTTGAAAGATATCCTGGGTTTTGTCCTTTATAAATCGCTCTTCTGTTCACTATTTTGGTAATTGAGAGGAGAACAAATGAAGTTAAATTTCTGTCATATTTTGTATAATAACATAAAGCAATGACAATCTTTCGAATTATAACTTGTGACGTCCAAAAATAAAAATCACAGCAGATATTTGCCAGCAGTGAGTAATCAAAACAGTCGAAGAAATTGTCCCATAGAATTACTATGAATTCAATGGGAGATGTATAGATTCGTAGCGCAACCAAATTCTTAGACACTAACACTTGACATACTTATAAATGTTTCGTCCTGAATATCTATATATTTATCATAGGAAATAAACCAACAATCAATGGTATCATTAGGTTCAAGTGGGTCGAAATTTGTACGGAATTTCAAGTACGCACTGTAACGTAACTGCCTCTGATTTATTTTAAACAAAATACACAATTACAAAGTTGAGAAAGAAACAATTGTAATAATAAGAATATAATACATAACACGATTTTCGGGTTTGTTGGCTATTAAACAATGTTGCAGGAATTTCTAAACATTTAACGACTCCGACCAAAAGTGTCTGTTTTGAAAATGTCATTTTATCAACCGGCGCCAACGTATTAGGTCAGTGGAAGTAAAACTCTGGAATCAGAAATTAAGTTTTAAATATTCATTTTAGGAACCAGTAGTTAAAACCTGATTTAAACAATTTTAATATGTTGCAGATTCCCAAGAATGTATCATATATTTTATTAGTTTGAGGACCTAAACAAACACAAATCTGACGAAAAGAATTAAATATTTTTTGTAATTGAAACTCAATATTGCTAATTTTAAATTGTGATCTTGTGGTGTTACTATAGACGTTCTATAATACGACATTATACCACTTGACCCTGTTCCCTGTTCAAGGTCTAAGTACAGAGGATTAAGGTTTGATTAAATATTGTAAGAACACCAAAACAAGTCTAGAAAAGTGGTACTATACCTTGCAAAATCAATACAAATCTATCAAATAATTCAATCCTTGAATGAATCTTTTCATTACATGATGTCATCAGTTGAATTTCAAACATTAAACATAATTGGTCAGTTAAAAGCAGTGAAATATATAATAGAAGAAAAAGGTTTTTATTTCAATAGAAATACAGCGATTATAATCAGTCCGATACATTCAAAAGTATGTATTCTAAAATATAGCAACCTACAAATGCTTATTTGAAGGTAATATGTCCTTTAACCTGAATTTAATGATTCGTGTTTAAAAGAACTGATATGGGCCAGACTTGAAACTTTATCAAATAACAGATATTACAAGAACGGGCAAACAACGAGTCTTTACAAATTGTTTGAAAGTCATAAGGAATATTGACTTTCGCGCAGTGTGACACGTTCCCAAAAATAAAATAAGAAGATGTGGAATGATTGCCAGTGAGACAACTCTTCACCAGAGACCAAATGACATAGAAGTAATCAACTATAAAGGTCACCGTACGACATTTAACAATGAGCAAAACCCACACCGCATAGTCAGTTATAAAAGGCCCCGAAATGACAAATGTAAAACAATTCAAACAAGAACACTAACGGCCTGATTTATGTACAAAACGAAAAACGAAAAGCAATTATGATATACAGCAACAAACGACAACCACTGAATTACAGGCTCCGGACGTGGGACAGGCACATATAGAATGTGTTAAACATGTCTGCGGGTGCCCAAGCCTCCCCTAACCTGGACAGTGGTGATTTGGCTAGTCTTTACGTACTTTTTGGTTTGATCCGCTCTTCAACATTTTTATTAGATTTAGAACATTTAAATATTTTGGCCTCGAGCATCACTGAAGAGACATTAATTGTCGAAATGCGTATCTAGAGCATTACAGTTGTTACCGTTTATGTTATTCTACCATTGTTAGTCCCCGAGGGTATCACCAGCCTAGTAGCCTGTACTTCGATACTGGCATGAAAATAAATACGGATATTGTTTGATTACAATTTGTTGTTATAAAAGTTTTGAAATTATTCGAAATTAAGGAATATATCCCCCCGTGCAAAGCTCTAATTCCTTGTCCGGATTTGGCTATACTTTAGGCGCTATTTGGTTTGATCTGCTCTTCAACATTTGTATTACATTTTGGATATTTAATATTTTGGCCTCGAGCATCACTGAAGAGAAATTAATTGAAATGCGCATCTGATGCAATAAAATTGATACCGTTTATGTTATTATAGAGACTTGAAGATCATATTTTCACTTAACACAAATACCTCATACTTGTGCATTCCCATAGCAAACACACAACCTCTTGTATAAGAGAGAGTCTACAGTTGTCAATACTAAATTAGTTTTTTTTTCATATATGGTAATCCTTAGACTTCTTCCATCCAGCAATAAAACTCATGCTGAAGAGGTTTGTCCGTTTGCCTGCACTGGATGTATAAATACTCAGCCACGTCATGTCGGATTGGGCACGTTAAATCCGATTTCTCATGTACAGAGTACTCTACATGCTAAAGTGTTTGCAATAACTCTGATGGGCCCTTTCGTGCAGCCTGTTTCGAAGCAACATTTCTACCCCTATCCGAAAAGAGGGAGAAGACGAAGGGCTAATCAAAACCATACATCGATAACAAAAGCCATACCCATGACAACTGTGTGCTATACGAACACCATCAAAAACCGGGGATGAACTAAGGTGCTCCGGAAGTGTAAGCAGTTTCTGCTGTACTTATGGCACCCGTTGTGTCACTCCTTACAATATAAAATTCGATGACAAGCTGCATTCGGCGATGTCACAATCGAGGGAAGGAGGATAGGAAGATTGCATCGTCAGGTGGTCATCTGTTGCTCACATATTATACAATGGTTACCAAATCATGATGGTGTCCCTTAAAATTCCAAAGGGATGACTTAAACTTTACCATCTAAAATCCTTGGTATAATAAATTAGATGCAGAATTATTCTCCAACCGTAAACCGTAAAAGAAAACAATGTGATATGAACCCAACAGTAAAAAGGTCCCAACTCTTTTTTACTCATAATTATAAATAACTGTTTACAAAACTTAAAATTTTTCAAAATACTAAGGATTTTTTACCACAGGAATAGATTACCTTAGCTGTATTTGGAAACACTTTTAGGAATTTGGGTCCTAAATGCTCTTCAGCTTCGTACTTTATTTGGCCGTTTTGACTTTTTTGAATCGAGCGTCACTGATGAGTCTTTTGTAGACGAAACGCGCCTCAGGCGTACAAAATTTCTATCCTAGTATTTATGATGAGTTTATTAACTAGTTCTTTCAAGCAACGTCCACTAGGGACATCACCTGCTATAAGCTCATATTAAAATAGGAAAGCACAATACATATATATATATATAACTGTAAAGCTTGTTACCTGATAAAATCGTTCATATCTCAAATAAAAACATTTGAATATCGAAGATTGTTAATACTCTTATATCTATAAGTTCATGCGTCAATGTAGTCATAGAACTGCATAAAACCACTGGCCTAGGGTGATTCTGTCAAAGCTTACGTAATAAGTATAATCATGTAATAAACGAAAATGTGCAACTAAGCAAAATAAAGGGTAAAAAAAATGTACGAAATTAGTCACAAAAAACTATTTAGTATTGACGATTAATTAACCTTTTCTGCCGTATGAATACATGTAGATACAAGGAAATATCAGAACAAGATTTATTCGAAAAAGGACATTTTGATAGATAAGAAGCCAAACATTTGAATGTTTCCCTTTCTCCAAATAGACGACAAAATGTACATGTATGCAATACACAGAACTTCTTTGAGTCATTTTTCTCACAAATCAATCCATTTAAACAGTACTGTAGACTTAGTTTAAAAGTTCAATTTTAATTTCGAAACCGATTTGACCGTATGTCAGAGTTATCGGAACATGATTTTTTTTTTAGTTTTATTGTTATTATAACGTTGTATAAAAAAGAGATATACTTAAAAAAGTTTAACGGTAAAAAAAAAATAATTGATACAATTCTGGAAACATATAAGATTTGCCATTGTCATTTGTGGGGACTTGATGATGATTGCAGATCTTTTAGATACTCAGTTAAATTTATTCACTACTCTTCCCGACCTGGGTCGATTTAGAGCTTATCATTTTATTTAGATACCTGTCTGTTTCTGGAGACTATTTTTTTTTACAAAAATAAGGAGATGTGGTTTGATTGCCAATGAGACAAGTATCCACCAAAGTTCAAATAAAATGGATGTTAGGAATTATTAGCAACCGTGCGGCCTTCAACAATGAAAAAAACCATACCGTATAGTCGGCTATAAAAGGCCCCAAAATGAAAAATATGAAACAATTCAATTGAAAAAACTAACGGCCTAATTTATAATAAAATAATTTATGAAAAACTAATATGACAAATTGAACCAACGCCGTGACTTGGGACAGGCACATAAAGAATGTGGCGTGGTTAAACATGTTTGAAGTCGCCAACCCTCTCCTTAACACGGGACAGTGGTGTAACAGTACAACATAAGGACCTTGAAAATATAAAAATCAGTTGAAAAGGGCTTAACACATCAGATCGATACAAAGCAGAAAAAAACATCTAACAAAACACAGACCGACGTGGGAAGGTATTTATACATCCCTCATAACAAAACAGACACAAAGTACAGAACTGAGAGTACTCGCAGTTACTGACAGCTAGTTTAAAACCAATAACAACTATTAAAAATTTCATGTATATCAGATTAAATATTTGTTGACTTCTTATGTTCTTCGGTATATGTCTCATTTACGTATTCCAACGTCTCCTTTTATTAATACGCATCAATGTCTATTTTATTAATCCTTACTCTCATGGTTATTCAGTCATTCTTTTGTTATCTGTTCCAAGGTTTGTTTGGCTACTGAGATTTCTAATGTTAATTTCATGGCCCATCATGTATATCGAAAATGCCAACTGATCTTTATTAAAACAACTTGTTCTTTGTACATACCTCGATAGATAAGCAGTAATGATTGCTCCCTTAGTTACTTGTTACTTCTTTTTATAAATACCTTTTCCATGCAACATCAATGTTATGTTTAGTATTCTGCCTATGAATTGCAATTTCCTTATTGCAGTGATATGTCTACAACAATTTTCTCGCAAAAACTGATTAATGTCAATTAAAAAGTACAGATATATGAGCCTTTCAAAGCTAAATTTCTGACATTATTTCGTTCTGTATAGTTAACATGTCATTCAGATGGTATATGTGAACGAACCAACAATCCATCACAAATAACCAAAAGTTACAGTATTTAACAACGGAAATATGTCTATACAAAATGGCGTTCTAAATAGGCCAGGGTCGGAAAAAAAAGATGCGAATAAATTAAACAGAACCTATCAAAGATATGCCATCAACCACATAATTTACAGCTCCTGTCGAACAGGCAAATCCAGCGAAGGTTTAATACTTCTTCAGTAGACAATATTACAGGGTGAACACACATTGAAATTAGAATTAAAAGTATTTTTTGTTTGTTTAAAGTACAGTGACAAATATATTTGGAAAATAACAAGTTGATAATTATAGTTGTGTTGCAAGTGGACCACACTGCCAAAATTCTTTGTTATTCGGAAGCTAAGGGTTGATTCATTGTTGTTTGTTTTTATCCAGCGGCAACAAATAATGCATATTCAGGACAACCCCAATAGGTAGGGTTTGCAAAGTGGTGTGACCTAGTTAAAGAGGAAGGATTTGGACAGTAACTTCAGGAAAATAATGAAAGTTTGTTGAATAAGGACATACATTTTGCCTGGGAACGTTAGCAGGCGAACTATGGACTCCTCAAAGATCTGTTGCACCATTGCTACACGAGGCATTTGATTATAATGTCCCTGTTTAGACCTGACTTGGCTACGTATATATACATCCCGAACTTCAGCCAAACGGTCACTCCTCTTTAACAGATGAGTGAGAGGTTCCAGGGATTATAGTTCTATCTAACCAAATATACCCTTGGGATGACATGTCTCTGTTGTCTCCATCACTGTATCTTTATGTCTGCTTTCGTATATGTTTCGGTCTTATAATATCAACCAATATGTGTTTTAATCAAAAACACGATCTAAAGGTCGCTTCGGTTATCCTAGATGATATCTAAAAAAAATTAACAAACTTATATATTCAGATCATTTCATTATGAAATCAGGTAATATTATAAAACACAAAACATCATGTTTATGTATGCGTGGTTCTATATGTATTGTAAGGGGAGTAATTCAATTCGCTTAAGGTGGTCTACAATCTTTACGAATCACGGTCATCAGATTGCAGGTATATTTCACTAAGTGTGTCATGTTAAGTGACCGAAGTAATACGACAGGTGCTCCATACAAAAGACAATTTCATTTTCTTTTAGGGCTACCTGATAAGACGGTCGTTTTTGTTGTTGAGAATTCTTAGTGTCCAAAGGTTTAGTCTTAATTGTACGTTGTTTTATCATTTCAAATGACATTTCAAAATGTAAAGGATCATATTTAATCAGAATATGGGTACTTTACATAGACTTTTATGTGAAAAAGAAGAGAAACAAAAAGGAAATTAAGAAAGTCGCAGGAGATATTAAAGGATTATTTTCAACAATAACTATGTGAAAGGATTTGAAGTGTAATAAACTTTAAAAAAAAAAACAAATTCATTCAAGTGGTATTACTGAAACGTGACAATACACATTACATTACTAGTATTATCAGGGGGTTTATTTCTTATATGCCTTCATAATTTATTATTTTTAACTATTTTAGTGATGATTAACCATATTGACATTCTATAACCAGTTTCTTTATTTAAATTTTTTTTTTTCGGTTGAAAAATTAATTCTGCTAGGTTAATTTAACTGTACATAGAATGCTGTAATTTCGTTGCAAGTGACAACACTAAATTTGAATCGAACAATAATCTATTTATTTGTATATTATCAAAGATTTTTGTACAGCTTAAGTCGTTTCTTATCTTTTTGTACATTTCATACATTTCTGTAAAGTTATTATGCATATTCAATTTAAAAGAATTGTAACAATAAAAAAACCCAGGTTCCACAATAGGGTAGACCTTGATCAAGGATGGAAAATTAGGACAGCCTAAGGTATGTTGCATATGGGTTGACATTGAGCCTGCAACAGGCCTATCTACCTACCGACCTCCGAAAAATTACTACAAGGGTTCCCAAAAAGCGCAGAAATCATGATCTTCCCATACACAAGGCAACTGTTTCAACGACCTCATTTCAACAGGATATGAATAAACTCATCATAGATACCAGGATGTAAATTTGTATTGGCGCCAGACAGCGTATTCATACATCCGCACTGTAATGTCGGACGTTGATGTCTGTTGTTTTCTTCAACGTCCACTGACAAATATGTCGTATGCATATTCAGAGCGAGAACAAATTAACAATAAACCCATTTGTAGGTTGTGCAAAATAACCCTGTTAATAAATATAGACATAAATATATGGTATATATAATTGCCAATGAGACAACTTTCCATCAAAGACCAAATGACATAAAAGTTAGCAACTATAGTTCACCGTATGGCCTTCAACAATGAGCATATCGCATAGTTAGCTATAAAAGGATCCGAAATGACAAATGTAAAACCATCCAAACGAGAAAACAAACGGCCTGATTTATGTACAAAACAATAAACGAAAAACAAATATAATATACAGCAACAAACGGCGACAACCACTGAATTACAGGCTCATGACTTGGGACAGGCACATACATAATGTGGCGGTATTAAACATATTTGATGGCGCGTCAATCCATGAGCCCTGTCCTTACCTGGGTCAGTGGTGTAACAGTACAACATAAGAACAAGCTATAAAAATCAGTTGAAAAAGGTTCAACTCATCGGATCGATAATAAGCACCAAAACAACAAACAAAAACACATACCGAACCTGGCAGGGTATTTATACATCCTCGCAACCAATAAAGACACTTAAATGATTTGAGAGTACTCGCAGCTACTGGCAGCTAGTTCAAAGCCAATAACAACTAATAAAAAAATTATGCATTTAAGACTAAAATATCAATCGGTACACATCCAATGTATTAAGTGTAAAAACAGTCAAAAAAACACACGACCTTTTGCAATGCCAAAAAACAGGTATCGACAGATCGTAGAACCGTGAATGTGCATCTTTATATAACGATAGTATTTAGTTTGGTTTTAATTTACTGATAACAAAATCAATAGTTATACCAATAAAAACAATATTCAAAGATCTAATCAATAATAATTTCTGTATGTGGGAACATTCTTGCATAACGTATTTAATTGAAATCTATGTATATTTACACGTCATACGATGGAGGCAAAGGGTTTGTTACTACTGAGAAATGGAAAGATGACAATTGGCAAGTTGAAATCATAACGTTTGTCAAAGATTCTAGTTTGAAGTCGCCCATCTGTGTCGGTGTCGAGGAAAAGATCAAAATATGAAACGGGTCAGTAATATCTTTATTTTAAAGTTAACTGGGATATAGGAGATGAAAGCACTCAGTGAAATGTGAGTTATTGAGTAACAGGACATCATTAATATATCTGAAAGTTGAAATAAAGAACCGGCTTTCAAATGTTTAGGTTTTAGCGTGTTCCTGATGACGAAAAATCCAGAAAAGCGTTGTAGATGGGGGTGGACTCGCTATAATTTTACGCCCCCATTCTAGTCGGACGTGACTGCGTATTTGTACATCCAGCACAGCAAAACGGACGCATTTTTTAGCATGGATTATACTGCCGGTTGGGTAGTCCAGTTGAGTTTATTTGTATACTCCAGTCAGGGTTATTACATGTAGTAAACATCGATCAATTATATGTAAAGTAAGAATCATAGGACACCCCATGAATGAGACAGATAAACAACAACATAAGTATACGAATAAACCACAGGGACTCGGTTAGCAGGTTAAAAAATAATTTAAACAATGTTCTTTATATTTTTCTTTGTATTTTCTGTCTATTTGTATTACTTAATTAAGGTATTTAACGATGGCATCAATATTGCTTTGTTTTCTTGCAATGTGCAGCTTACTATCCATGTCCGTATATTGTAAATCCTATTATCCATGTCCATATACAGTAAATCCTACTATCCATGTCCATTTTCAGTATACGACCATGGATAGTAAACTGCACATTGCTAGAAAACAAAGAAATATTGTTTTCAATACTCAAATTCAGTATTTTGATTGGTTGATATCTGAGTCTTGAGTACGATAATCATGCTCGAAAGTTTTATGACCACAAAACCAGGCGTGCGTTTCGTCTTGAAAAGACTCATCAGTGACGCTCGAATCAATAAATTCAAAAAGGTCAAATAAAGTACGGAGCCAAAATTCCGAAATATACCAACTAAACATTTAAATTGGAGAAAACAGTATCAAAACAATTATTTTTAAATGTTTTTTGTCAAATGAAATATAAAATATTTTGAAGAGATTCTAAAACTTTCTTTTGAATTAAGGCTTTTAAAAGAAATTTATTTTTGTTTAAAAACTGCTCTGTTGAAACTTATTTTTATTATATACGGACGTATTTGTCATATCAACCGTGAGTTGAATATCGCATCTGATTTATTATTTCAACATCAAAAGATATAGATGTTTCTGCAACCGGTAGCGTGTACAGAAAAGACCACAATAACTGTTGTTAGAATCCATTGATATTTCATATCAAATATCATTATGTAGAACTATTGTACTTAAATTAAACACGTTTTATTAGATTTTAATCTTATTTATCGACCTTATACGACATGTTTGTTCAAACTTAAAAATATATAATTCTAATTTATTACATTTTAAAAGAAGAGAAATTGAACATTATGGTTGCTGCTTATTTTGAATTTATTCATTTATACCATTATTCTAATGTAATATAACTAGAGGCTCTAAAGAGCCTGTGTCGCTCACCTTGGTCTATGTGCATATTCAACAAAGGACACGCTCCAACATTGTAAACGAGAATGGAATTCATGACAAAAATCTCTGTATTGTTGATCTTGTATTGCTGATCATTTAGTATATTTAGTTTCTCTCTATCTTCTTTAGTTTTGCTCAGAACACAAAACAGGGTAAACAAATCCTTATTTAAGGGCACACACCCCTATAAAGCGTGACAGTCTACTAACTATATCATCTAAATTTGACTTGTTAGTAGATCTTTGTGTTTTAAAGTGTCTAATTATCTATTATATCTTTTTTACCCAAAACAAATGGTAAAAATCGTCATTAAAGGGCAATAACTCCAATAAGGAGTCGTCGGACAATTTCCTTCATATGTTTTAATTGTAGATCTTGTCTTGCTGACCATTTTTTCTTATTAATGTTTCTATCTATCTATTATAATGTTTAAGCCATAAGGCAAAAACGTAAAAAAAATGGTAAAAATCGTTATCAAAGGGCAATAACTCTAATAAGGAGTCGACTGACGATTTCGACCATTAGACTTATATGTACAACGCGTACCTGTCTTGCTGATCATTTTTGCAATTTAAAGTTTCTCTCTATCTATTATAATTTTCAAGATAATCGGCAAAAATGTAAAAAATAGTAAAATTTGTCATTTAAGGGCAATAACTCCTATAAGAAGTCGTCTGACAGTTTTGACGTATATGGACAATTGGTAGAGGTCAACATTTTGAACATTTCTGCTCCTGTCAGGTTTTCTCTATTTATAACGGTTTTCAAAATAATAGAAAAAACTTACATTTTACCCCCAATGTTCTATTTTAGCCACATTGGCCATCTTGGCAGGCGGGGTCATCGGACAAATTTTTAAAACTAGATACTCCAATGATGATTGTGGCCAAGTTTGGTTAAATTTGGCCCAGTAGTTTCAGAGGAGAAAATTTTTGTAAAAGTTAACAGACGACGATGACGACGGACGCCAAGTGATGAGAAAAGCTCACTTGGCCCTTTGGGCCAGGTGAGTCTAAAAATAAGGAGATGTGGTATGATTGCCAAAGACAATTCTCCACGCTGTATGGCATTTAACAATGAGCAAAACCCATACAACATAGCAAATGACAAATGTAAAACAATTCAAAACGAGAAAACTAACGGCCTGATTAGTAAGCTCTTATTATCAGCGTTGTATTGATTTTGGTAGTATTATGTTTTAAGTCGCTATTCAAATTGGCATAAATTTGTACTCTTGTTGACAGGCTTGTGTTCTGTATTCTATATAAAAACAAGTAAATGTGATATGATATATTCACCAAAGTTCTAATGAAGTGGATGTTAGCAATTATAGACAATCGTACGGTCTTCAACAATGAGAAAAACCCATACCGTATAGTCGGCTATAAAAGCCCCGACATAAAAATAATTGAGAAAACTAACGGCCTAAATTAAAACAAAACAATTTACGAAAAACAAATATGACAGACATGAAACAGACACAACCACTGAACTCCAGACTTGGGACAGGCACATATTCGTTTGTTGGTTGTTTAACACCACTTTCTACGCCCTTGGCTGTATCATCAACATTTAAATATAATGTTTATTGGTGTCATGATACCTCGTTACCTAAAAGAATTTTTTAATGAGTTCTTTTCAAATTCAAGCATCATGTTCGGTTGCCGTTGAAACTAAGTATCCTGGTTGCCGTATGTTAACAAAAGTTTTTTCTGTGAAAAGCTTAATTCAAGCCGTTTGTGTTTCCTTTTGAATCGTAGCACATTTTATTCTCCCGGGATCGTTTAATACTTACTGTGCAGCATAGAGCTTGCATTGTTGTTTACTTCCTTTTTTTAGTGGATAGTCATCTTATTTTCAATCTAAAGTGCTTTCTAATTTTATATGGTGTTTAGAAGGACTGCTTCATTTTTTCCTAGAAATTATTTCTGGTTGATTTTTTGAAATTATATGATCTATAACAATCGCGATGAATTCAGTTTCATTGTCACCATTTAGGTCCATGGCAGAACAGAGCATGTATCGAAAAATTAACCTCGACAGACATAGAGTAACGATGATATGATGAAATAAACATTTTAGATGTCGAACAAGTCCGTCGTCAACTGATCGATTGTAGCAGTTCTTGTTGTCATAACTTTAAAAATAGAGATACATGTAGGAATACTGTCACATATCAAACCAAGAAACTTTCAGTTAACTTTATTTTGAAATCTGCTTTTCTATACGACTTGAATAACAAAAAGGGTGATGCTTGTATATCATGAGATTTTAACTGGTATTACTCGGTGTTAATGCAATGTATCAAGCTCAAGACTCGCTTACGTTACTTACTGATGATTTGGAGCTTGACATCTTGTCTATTCCTGTACACCGTATGTTCGAAATGGATGACTATTGGGAATATTTAGGTCGCTGTTAATCAAACGTTTACCAAAAATGTCTTTTGTATCTATCATAGTTTAATTTTTTATCAACACTTTGTTTTACACTACAAAAGAAGCTTTGAGTAGCTAAAGCATATTTGCGGGGAAATAGGAGAATCCTACACAGAGAACGATTTAGACTGTTTGTGAACAGGTGTTCAATTTATATGTGAACGTACCTTCAATGCCCTTATTTTCGAGTTGAAACCAAATAATTTGTTCATTTCTTTAAACCTAAAGCTTTTCTCTGTCTTTTTTTGAATGATACAATAAAAAAAAACAACAAGAAATGAGCCAACAAAAACAATGCAAAAATGTGATTCCACTAAAAGCATAATCCGTGAGTCTAATTCTTTAACGTAGTGTTTTCATTTGAAGTATACTCGGGGCTTTAAAATTTACAACACACTTTGCTACTGATGGACAAATAAATTAAATTTACTGAAGTTTTCAAATGAAAAGAATGGGGTTTTAAAAGGTTATATTACCATAGATTTTATCAAAAACAGAAATTTTGCAAAAATCCATGATTAATTGCTGACATTTATTTTAGTACGCTTACTTAAAACCCGTTATGGGAATGATATCTCGGGTTATTATTTCCAGTATTTAATGATATTAATGTAATGCATGACAAATATGTGTGAAGAGACTTTGGATTTATTCCTCTTATTTAATGGATTTATCCAGATTAATATAGTCACTGATTCTTTTCTTTTAGTTTACGATCCTACAGGCTATTTAAATGTAACACAAGTCAAGTTATTTTAGCAGCCTAACTTACATAGCATTTATTAGAGATATGCATGGCCATTATAAAAATAAGGAGATATGCGACAACTATCCACCAAAGTTCAAGTGGATGTAAGCAATTATAGGTAACCGTACAGCCTACAACAATGAGAAAAACCCATACCGTATGGTCGACTATAAAAGGCCCCAACATGAAGAATATGAAACAATTCAATTGAGAAAACTATCGGCCTAATTTATAACAAAACAATTTACGAAAAACAAATAAAATTGAGAATGGAAATGGGGAATATGTCAAAGAGACAACAACCCGACCAAAGAGCAGACAACAGCCGAAGGCCACCAATGGGTCTCCAACGCAGCGAGAAAATCCCGCACCCGGAGGTGGTCCTCAGCTTGCCCCTAAATAAAATTGTGTACTAGTTCAGTGAAAATGGACGTCACACTAAACTCCAAAACATATAAATGAACTAAAATTAAAAAACATACAAGACTAACAAAGGCCAGAGGCTCCTGACTTGGGACAGGCGCAAAAATGCGGCGGGGTTAAACATGTTTTGTGAGATCTCAACCCTTCCCCTATACCTCTAGCCAATGTAGAATAAAGAAACACATAGCAATACGCACAGTTTAAAAGAAGTCCGAGTCCGATGTCCGAATAGGTAACAAAAGAAACAAAAGAAACTAAGCAAAATGACAATGATACATACATTAACAAAGAACTACTAGCAGTTACTGACATGCCAGCTCCAGACCTCAATTAAACTGATTGAAAGATTATGTCTTCATATATGAAAATCAAGTACAATCCCTCCCGTTAGGGGTTTAGTATCATACAATCATAAAATATATGAGAAGAACATAACCCGTATCATGTCAACAACTGGTTTTAGAATAATAGTGTTTATTTTCGATGAGTGAATCAATATTAATACCAAAATATGCAATCCTTAGGCATAGCCTATGCCACCAATATTAAATACCCTAACCAGAGTTGATAACTAATTATAGACAACCTGTATATAGATCTTATTTTTATTGCTTTTAAGAATATGCAGATATAAAAGGTTTATAACAGATGCCCTTTTAATTGACTTCTTGAGATGGAAAAGTAATATTCCTGTATGCTTGCAAGTCTATAACTTCATAAGAAATTATTAGGCAATAGCATAAAAAGCAAACAAGGAATTGATACGAGAATGTGAATCGTATAAGTCTTATACATTCTTATATTGAACATCGAACATAGTTATTGACAACTATCTAGTTGGTAAAGATTCAGATGATGAAAACATGTCTTTTAAAATGGAAACTTAATAATAAATGAAGAAAGTGACGTTTGAACCAATTATTTGGTATAATCGTAAAGCCTCCAACAATGAGAAAACCCTATATCGTATATTCGGCTATAAAAGTTCTCAACATGAAAATGTGAAACAATTTTAACGAGAAAACTAACTTATTTATAACAAAATAATTTCCGCAGAAAACATTTGACAGACAACCACTGATCTACATGCTCCTGATTTAAGACAGTCACATTCAAAATGTGTCGAGGTATATGTATGTGAGCGCCAACCTCCCCTCCCCCAAAAAAAAGATAGTGGTCTTACAGCAGTACAACTATAAAACAGTCTAGTTCAAAAGATCGGTATGAAGTACAGAAACCACTAACGTAAAACAAAACAGATAACGCACAAATACAACTAATACATAACTCATGTTCTCGAAGACTGAAGTATGTTACATGTAAACATTTTCATGCTCAGTCCGATTAAAAATTTAACATTATGTGTTGTGAATATTTTCCTGGACGCAATAAACAAATTGATTGCTAAATGATATTGGAAGAGCGGTCCCAAAACACCGCAAAGGACCTATATGTGAATTTTAATTTACTTTGTGTAATTCCTTAAATTTGAAGTTAGATTTATAAGGGTTTGGATGGAATTGCATACTTTAGAAGTGTAATATAACTATATTAATTATTTCAACATAAGACTATAGTATATTTTTCTTTAAAATGTATGGATTTAAAAGGTAAATAACATAATTCGTGACTTAATCACAATACAGGTGCCTTCTTACCTTTCGCCTGGTCAAGTATGCTATAGGTGTCAAAATTTAATTACTAACAGCCTCCAATAAATGTTTTGTATTGTTTAATTTTAAACATAAGGTGGGACGTAAATAAAATATAGAATTGAATTGTTTACATAAAAGGGGGAAAGTAATAAAATTGTTAATTGAATATCCTAATGCAGAAAAGTGTGATAAAGGATTTGTCACTATAGAAATCCTTGGCGTGATGTATGGTTTCAACAAAAATATTATAAGCATAACTTTTGGTGATAGTTTATACCTATTTAAAGTCTCTGCGTAAACAAAATAAAATAAAAAATGTATCCTTTAGAACGCCTTATTTGACTTTTACAATTGTTTTTCTTTTTCTTTCTGCTTCTGGCGCACATAATTATAACATTACCGTAACAGAGAAAAAGAACAATTTGATCATCAATAATTATAAAATTTATATTTTCAATCATGATTAAAAGTAGTTTTATTTAAATAAAAAGAAATGGGAAAGCGGTTTATTAAATTTATTCATCAGACAAACCCATATGTACGGTAACAATCCGATCGGTATTGTCTGAAAAATCGTCGTTGTTGGACTTTTCGCATGAAGAATTAATATCCTTTTCTTGGTTGTTTTCCACACACAATGGCTCAAATTGATGAGGTCAATTGTCTTTGTAATTTGTCAGTAATCAGGAAAAGTGCTGTTAATACCGTGTATCGACATCGTCCAGTTAGAGACATTTTCCCATTTGTAACCACTGACGTAAGCACGATCACGTGATCGTTACCTAATTAAAATCATTCATTATGACAAGCGCTGGATTCTTTGACCTAAAAACGCCAATTGATCAGGTTTCGACCAGCAAATTGTACAAAACATGTTTTAAGACTAATATTTATTAATTTATTAAAAAAAAAAAAAATCGTGTCATCCTTCCGAATAAGTCTGTTTAAAGGTTTGGTTAGCTTTTGAGGTGAATGCCGACATTTTGTGCTTTATAAAGAATATTACCATAAAATATTGGATGTGAAATACCTGAACGTATAAGATATCTACATGTTGATTTATATTTACGAATGATGTCCTTGTACCGATGATAAAATTTAGTAAATGTTTTGACTAGTTTGTGATATCGAAAGCCCTGGTGTAATAATTTTTCAGTAATACAGAGATTTCTTTCGTTGAAATCAAATACGTTGTTACAAACACGAGCGAATCGTACAAGTTGAGATATATAAACACCATAAGATGGTGACAAGGGAACGTCACCATCTAAAAATGGATAATTAACAATAGGGAATGAAAACTCATCTCTTTTATCATAAATTTTGGTATTATGACAGACACGAACCAACGACAACCACTGAACTACAGGCTCCTGACTTGGGACAAGCACATAAAGAATGTGGCGGGTCAAACATGATTGTGAGCGCTCAACCCTCCCCTAACCTGGGACAGTGATGTAAAAGTACAACATGAGAACAAACTATAAAATCAGTTGAAAAGGCTTAACTCATCAGATGGATACAAATAGAAATACATCTAACAAAACACAGAGTGGACGTGGACGGGTACTTATACATCCCACAACAAAAGACATCATTATTTTGGAATACTCTGAGTTTTCTTGGCAGAAACAAATTCGTCTTTTGAAGGAAACATGAAGATTGATAAATAAGAGCGATATACTTTTATACACGTCTATTTTTTAGTTATTGATTGAATTTGTGTGGTTGACTCATTCGGCCTGTTTTGGACACACCCTATAACACTCACATAAAATTCGTTTGAATAACCCACACGTGGAATTTAAAAATCTGTCATTCATCTTATGGAAGTATATGTATGATGTAATCCTTAGAACATTTCATTTCATTTTATATAATCGTAAAGCCTCCAACAATGAGAAACCCTATATCGTATATTCGGCTATAAAAGTTCTCAACATGAAAATGTGAAACAATTTTAACGAGAAAACTAACTTATTTATAACAAAATAATTTCCGCAGAAAACATTTGACAGACAACCACTGATCTACATGCTCCTGATTTAAGACAGTCACATTCAAAATGTGTCGAGGGTATATGTATGTGAGCGCCAACCCCTCCCCTCCCCCAAAAAAAAAGATAGTGGTCTGACAACAGTATCATAACTATAAAACAGTCTAGTTCAAAAGATCGGTACGAAGTACAGAAACCACTAACGTAAAACAAAACAGATAACGCACAAATACAACTAATACATAACTCATGTTCTCGAAGACTGAAGTATGTTACATGTAAACATTTTCATGCTCAGTCCGATTAAAAATTTAACATTATGTGTTGTGAATATTTTCCTGGACGCAATAAACAAATTGATTGCTAAATGATATTGGAAGAGCGGTCCCTAAAACACCGCAAAGGACCTATATGTGAATTTTAATTTACTTTGTGTAATTCCTTAAATTTGAAGTTAGATTTATAAGGGTTTGGATGGAATTGCATACTTTAGAAGTGTAATATAACTATATTAATTATTTCAACATAAGACTATAGTATATTTTTCTTTAAAATGTATGGATTTAAAAGGTAAATAACATAATTCGTGACTTAATCACAATACAGGTGCCTTCTTACCTTTCCCTGGTCAAGTATGCTATAGGTGTCAAAATTTAATTACTAACAGCCTCAATAAATGTTTTGTATTGTTTAATTTTAAACATAAGGTGGGACGTAAATAAAATATAGAATTGAATTGTTTACATAAAAGGGGAAAGTAATAAAATTGTTAATTGAATATCCTAATGCAGAAAAGTGTGATAAAGGATTTGTCACTATAGAAATCCTTGGCGTGATGTATGGTTTCAACAAAAATATTATAAGCATAACTTTTGGTGATAGTTTATACCTATTTAAAGTCTCTGCGTAAACAAAATAAAATAAAAAATGTATCCTTTAGAACGCCTTATTTGACTTTTACAATTGTTTTTTCTTTTTCTTTCTGCTTCTGGCGCACACATAATTATAACATTACCGTAACAGAGAGAAAAAGAACAATTTGATCATCAATAATTATAAAATTTATATTTTCAATCATGATTAAAAGTAGTTTTATTTAAATAAAAAGAAATGGGAAAGCGGTTTATCCTTTCCGAATAAGTCTGTTTAAAGGTTTGGTTAGCTTTTGAGGTGAATGCCGACATTTTTGTGCTTTGTAAAGAATATTACCATAAAATATTGGATGTGAAATACCTGAACGTATAAGATGTCTACATGTTAATTTATATTTACGAATGATGTATTTGTACCGATGATAAAATTTAGTAAATGTTTTGACTAGTTTGTGATATCGAAAACCCTGGTGTAATAATTTTTCAGTAATACAGAGATTTTTTTCGTTGAAATCAAATACGTTGTTACAAACATGAGCGAATCGTACAAGTTGAGATATATAAACATCATAAGATGGTGACAAGGGAACGTCACCATCTAAAAATGGATAATTAACAATAGGGAATGAAAAATCATCTCTTTTATCATAAATTTTGGTATTATGACAGACATGAACCAACGACAACCACTGAACTACAGGCTCCTGACTTGGTAGGCACATAAAGAATGTGGCGGGGTCAAACATGATTTTGAGCGCTCAACCCTCCCCCTAACCTGGGACAGTGATGTAACAGTACAACATAAGAACAAACTATAAAAATCAGTTGAAAAAGGCTTAACTCATCAGATGGATACAAATAGAAATACATCTAACAAAATACAGAGTGGACGTGGACGGGTACTTATACATCCCCACAACAAAAAGACATCATTATTTTTGGAATACTCGAGTTTTCTTGGCAGAAACAAATTCGTCTTTTGGAAGGAAACATGAAGATTGATAAATAAGAGCGATATACTTTTATACACGTCTATTTTTTTAGTTATTGATTGAATTTGTCTGGTTGACTCATTCGGCCTGTTTTGGAACACCCTATAACACTCACATAAAATTCGTTTGAATAACCCACACGTGGAATTTAAAAAATCTGTCATTCATCTTATAGAAGTATATGTATGATGTAATCCTTAGAACATTTCATTTCATTTTATCCGCTAATATAGATTAATTATTTTAACGTATCAAGGTTGAGAACGCCCATCCTCATTAGAAAAATTCATATACAACTGTTAAAGACAGTGGCGATTTGACTGAAATTCCAGAATGAAGATGCAGATCTTAAGACTTGTCGGTTGGCTCTTTTTAGGTTTATCAGCACATAAAATCGATACAATTCCCTTTTTAATGTCCCGGTTTTAGTGTGTGAGTGTGTTTATTATGGTGTCATTTTACTCACCGAATGAGTGATATATATTCTGTAATACATTAATGCCGTTAATAATACAGTTTTGCTTTGTTTGGGAAAATATTTTATACACATCTTCATTTCATTGAAAACAATTAAAAAAAAATAGAAATTTCATATTTAATGATTCCAAATTGTTATAAAATAAAAACCTGACGACTGTTGAGTTTAGACAACAGAGGAACATTAAATTTTAATTATATTTAAAAAGAACAGACAAGACCATGACAAACAAAACAATAAAAAGACGAAAAAGTTCAATAGTAAAACCAAACACTAAAGTGTGTGTAACACAACAAAGAAGCTAGATTTCCCTTGAATGGTAAGCTATTCCTGCTCCTGGTACTCGTCATGTTGCCTATGTCGAGTCAAAGTCCGCTGGTAAGTCACATTCAGTTATAGACATAAACGAGGCAATGAGGACGATATTGTAGAATCAATTAAGGAATCGTATCCGTGGTTACCTGGGCGTAAGATATTCCGAAAGGGGCAACCAACTCGTAATGACACCAGTATGCTTTGGAAAGATGATTATAATTTTACCATAAAAACCTTTGATTCAGTAGATTTGTTCGTTCTTAATATACATTAGTTGTATCGTCTTTGAATATCTTTTATGATTCAATATAAGACTTATACGTATGTACCCATTTCAGTTTAAAAAGATGGAGAAGTCAAATATTTTATTTGTTCTGTATTTCAACAATTTTTTTGTGCATGTGTGTCGCTATGCAAACGTATGTTTTGTTTCACTAAGTTTTATCGGTTGGACGATTTTTTTCAATGAGACTAAGATATCATTTTTATTGTATAATTTGGGGTTTCCCAAAAGCAAAACAAAACCGTAAAAAAATGTAATAAAGATAACCATTTTATACAATTGTTTTACACTGTAGCGTACATAACTTTCTGGTCTACTAAAAATATGAAACATTTAACACAAGATGTTAAGGAAACAGCAGTCATATTTTGTTCATATTAGATTGAATGTTACGAATACTTGTTTAGTTTTATACTCCTACAACATTATTATAATCTTGTTTTGGTCGTTGGTCTGTACGGAATTACTGTGTTAAGAATGAGTTGAGTACTATTTGTTGGAATATGTCATACATGGTAGGCACAAAAAAGAATATTGAAAGGGTACTCGTGTCCAGATTAGATATGCGGGCCGTAAAGATATACAGTCGGGTCCAGTCACATTGGAGGCGTTAACTACAAGATTTTTATTTCGAGAAACTTACATTTTAAATTCCATTGAAGTAGGGCGTCTTTATTATTGAGAGGAATGTGTTCATACGTAGTCATGCTCTACCCCCCTCCCACACACAATAGACAATAGAAAACAAAGAATAAAACCAGTTAATTAAATAATTTTTTTATAGTAATTTTAGTATAGTAATTACAAATAAGAAATACATCGATTATGAAAACAAAAAGCAGAGAGGTTATTTTTCACAGAAGTCTTCACACATCAAATTCTAGTGCTGTAATATCAGCTACTGCACTACTACAGAGACAAACATATTTTGATATCTAACAGAGGTAAATACGCTCAAACGTCAAGATCAATCTACCAAAAATACTAGAAGTTATTTCCCTTTAAATGACGGTTATGGACAAATTCCAGGGTTTTGAAATATCTCGGAAAACTTTTATGAATAGACAGACAATTAAAACAACAACAAGAACAGAAAAAAAAATCAACAAAAATGCCAAATAACAGCCCTCAATTGATTACAGTAACTTTTGGATTTATTTTCCTTAAATATGCTTTTGCTTAAGATCAAGATCGATTTACAAATGCACCAATTTGTAAGAAACAATCAACTGAGTCTTTATAGGAATTATTTGCCTGAAATAAAGAAATCTTAGAAAAAAAGGTATGGATAGAAACCGTATCAAGCAATAAAATATCAACAAAAATGCCGAATTATAAACCTTCAATGACTCTTTTTTTTGAGTTTTTGCCCTTTAAAGTAAAATAGTATATTGAAAACTAATAAAAAGATATAACTTTTAAGTAGCGAAAATAGATCAATATTACAAGATCTAAAAAAATACTTTTAAATGAGTGATACCATCAATTGACTTCTTATATGATTTATTTCACCTAAATGAATATTTTGACAAGCTTTAGCATTTTGCCTATAATCTTGAATGAAAACTAATATATGTATAGATATTAAGAAACTGTAAACAGCAAAAAAGATCATCATTTTAAGATATACGAATAAGTGACATGACTAAAATTGTCAGTTTTCTGGAGTTATTGCCCTTAAATGAAAATTTCTGTTTTACCCATAATTTGGAGGATTTGGTAAATACATGTAACTTATTTATCCTGATATTAATATGTCAAATGTTGATATTCATTTTTGCGAGATCAATGATTGAAACAATTATGTGCCTCTAATTACGACTAATGTCCAATGATTATTGAAAAATTACCAAGGTAAACCGAATCTTACTGTCAGTATCCTTTCCAACAAAGGAAATCAATAGACGAATGATACGCACTTAACTTCAAATAGCTCTGCGTGGAACAAGAGACCGCAAAATTACTAAGGGTAATTTTACAATACCTTGCATATTTTTAACCGAACAGCCGAATACCCTTTTACACAACTTTGTAAGAAGAGTAACATTTAACACGTAAAATTGAAAGGTTACATCCAGAGGCAATGAAGGGAATGTTGTGACCTTTAGATGGACAATAACTTTAAGGAATTTAAAGTTCTTCAGCGAAAGTACTTGAAATGAATGATACGTGTGGTGCGTTGACTAATGATTGATTGATTGTTGGTTGCTTAACGTCCAGTGGCAAACATTTCATGCACGTTCAGGACGAGAACAAATTAATATTAAATACAATAGGTAGGTCCTATAATAATTTGGACTGCCACGGGAAAATGAGGGTATATTGGATTAATAATTTGGACTGCCACGGGAAAATGAGGGTATATTGGATAGGGACAGAAATTAAGCCTTGCAATAGGCCACCTAAGGACCCCTCAAAGAGTTGTTGCAAGGGTTCTTAACGCGCAAAGAGCGTGGCACTATCCTTACACATCGGATTTAACGTCCCTATTCTGACCGGACATGGCTCCGAACTTACACATCCCGCACAGCCAAACGGACGCCCCATTTTGGCGAGGGTTTTACTGCCGGTCGGAGGAAGACCAATGGTGACCATATTTCTATTCCCCAGTCACCCCTGATAAAGGTACTGTCGCACAAAGATCGGTGGTATAGTTTTACTACACCTGGTTATTTATACGCCTTTTTATTGTAATATAAATTTTGTAAATGTATATTGAACAAAAATAAGGCAAAAACATAAGTTACATCAAATAATTAAATTCAACGAAAAATCGAAAGACGCTTTCTTTGTATTCTTTCAGTTTTATTATTTTGATACGGAAACATCAATCCGGTTTTCAACTTCATAAGAAAACTCGTAAGCTCGTCAGGAAATCATGCCGCCAAAAAAAAAAAAAAAAAAAAATTAAACAAGAATGTTACACAGTGCACGTCTTTGTGTAACAAAAATAAAAATAGAAAGTTTGACAAGAGAAAATAAGTCAAAAGATCACAAAGGCAAATGACATTCATCTTCAAAATTGAATTTAGATATGAGACAAACACTTAAAAGAAGACAAATAATTAAGGAAATGAAGATCAAATAACTGCATGGAAGTGGTAAGCAATTAATCATGTTTTAATTCTGCTAACGCTTACAATAAACAGATGACAAACAAATTTGCAGAATAGCAAACATTGTTAAGACATACTTTTATTTTAAGGAGTGGATAAAGGGGTAGAAATTAAACCAAACCGTGCTGAGAAAATAATGTCAGTACAGTTTTAACTGAAGGAATAGTATTTCATATTCGAGTTGTTCATAAAATAATCAAACAGGCAGACTATTTTACTCCATAAGCATCGAATAACTATTTTATTTTGGTTACATTTATCGTTGAAAAGTACCAGAAATCTAGAAATCACAATAGAGCTGTAAGGGATCACGAAATATAAATAAAAGGAATTATGGGGTACATAACAATGGGACCGAAAACAGCAACAAAATAAACTAAGACACCAAGAGCTCAACAGGCGTGTATACAAAATGTTAAACTCTAAAGCGATCAAAATCATAACATGTGTGAATTAGTTTAACCATATAACGAAGGCTCCTGACTTGAGACAGGCACACGAGCATGTTGTGGGGTTTATCTGGTCTTTTTCACTTCACTTGCTGATATGAAATATACACTCTAATGTCGGTGACTGTATTAAAAGAAGGTTCCTGACTTGAGACAGGCACACGAGCATGTTGTGGGGTTTATCTGGTCTTTTTCACTTCACTTGCTGATATGAAATATACACTCTAATGTCGGTGACTGTATTAAAAGAAGGTTCCTGACTTGAGACAGGCACACGAGCATGTTGTGGGGTTTATCTGGTCTTTTTCACTTCACTTGCTGATATGAAATATACACTCTAATGTCGGTGACTGTATTAAAAAAAGGTTCCTGACTTGAGACAGGCACACGCGCATGTTGTGGGGTTCATCTGGTCTCTTTCACTTCACTTGCTGGTATGAAATATACACTCTAATATCGGTATCTGTATTTAACAAAGATTTCTGACTTGGGACAGGCACATGCATATGTTGTGTGCTTCATCTGGTCTTTGTAACGTCACTTGCTGATATGAGAGCATATGGTCCTACACTCTAATGAATTAAACGAAGGTTCCAGACTTTGAGACAGACACAAGAATTTGTTGTGGGGTTCATCTGGTCTTTTTTACTTCTCCTGTTGATAGGGGCCTCAGTAATCGAGTGGTCTAAGTAGTTTAACTACTGTACAACTAGCCTGTCAATGCTGAGGGTTCGAGTTCCAGCCTCGCACGTGGCAGGTGCGTTCGTTTTCAATTTTAATTGACTAGGATTGCCAGTTTTCCTGCCCAAAAAAACTGGCCACTGAAATAGTGCTGAAAGGGGCGTTAAAAACGAAAATCAATCAATTAATCACTAGCTGATAAAAATCATACCATTCTACACTCTAATGTCGGTGACTGTATTCAATATGGTTCCTGACGAGACAGGCACACAAACATGTTGCGGGGTCATCTAGTTTTTTTAATTTCAATTGCTGATATGAAATCATCCCGTCCTACACTCTAATATTGGTGATTGTATTTCAGAACAGATTTCCTACGGAAACTCGTCAAAACGGTACAGAAAGACACGATGGCAAATGCCTGACGTTTAACAGTACTTTGTTTTTATGTGAAATGCATAGATTATATAATAATGAGATGTGGTAAGATTACCAATGAAACAACTATTCTTCATTGACCAAAAGACAAGGATGTAAACAACTATAGGTTAAAAATGTAAGGGTGGCAATGCATGGCCTAGATGGTAAATTACATAAATAAAATTGGTTTTATTTGTGGATGTGATTTTCCTCAACAGTCAGTCGGTATTTGCATGGCAATCAACTCATCTCTCGCCGATTTGTTGCTATATCCGTACAACGCAGACTTCATACGTCTTTAAAAGTTCCACTATAGAGGTGATAGTCTTCCACTAAATAAGTTTTATTACTAAGTTGACTACATCTTGTATCCATGCAATTAAACTTGGAACTTAAATAATGAAGGAGATACAGCTAGGCTACCCCTAAGAATATTGGGTGACAGGATTGTCTGTCTTTATATATTTGTTATTCTAAATATTTGCTGTTGATCATAAACTGACCAAAACCTTTTTGGCTATGAATTAAATACCACTTTTCAATTCATTGTCTTTCGACAAACACGTTATTTCTTTCATCGAATAACGTCAATACGTTAACTTACTACACGCGGTTTTGTTTTATAATGATATATTAGTTCTTTATTGACACGATTCTCTTGACTGGATTTTAATCTCAAATGAAGCCTAATATGTAAAATTGTTGTTTTACGTGATTATGGTGAAGTCATTGAATACGTGGTGTTTAAATACACTATTTGTTTTCCATTTTTAAGAAAGAAAGATAACATCACACGTTTTGATAGTGACGTACCATATTGACAACATAATTCTGAGAATGACGTACTATAGTTTGTACGAGAATACGACGGGGAATATAATAGCACAGTTGATAACAAACTAATTATTCGATAGTTCAAAAATATTTTGATTAAACTATCCTGATTTTGACATTTACTAGTATTGAGATTCAGTCTTCAAATAATTGATTATAGTATTTAATTTATATTGTATTTTTACCAGAAATTATAATCGGTTAAATATTAAAACGATTTTATTGTATGTTAAAATTATATTGTAAACCAATTCTCCCTTAATGTCAAAGTCAACACTTTTAAGAGATTTCAAATGCTCAATATAAAAAAGACAATTTTACACAAACTGGTTATGGATTTGAAAAAGACCTCCTGAATAAGATGCGTGATCTATGTTTCAAATAGAAATTTATTTATAATAACCTAATCAGTACCAATTTTTCTGCACCACATACTTAACAATTGAAAGACTTAATTTTTTATTGTTTTGTTATTTAGAATTAGATAATTTAAAGGTAGTTTAAAAAAAAAATTACTATTAAACCCTATCGAAATTTGACTCTACATCCAAAGCCTTGTAACTTTCAACACATTCCACTACCGGAAACCTATGATTTTATGTCCTTTTATAATTGTTATATATTTAGTACAGTACCATGTATAAGTATAAATAAGAAGATGTGGTATGAGTGCCAATGAGACAACTCTCAATCCAAGTCACAATGTATGAAAAGTAAACAATTATAGGTCAAAGTACGGCCTTCAACACGAAGCCTTGGCTCACATCGAACAGCAAGCTATAAAAGGCCCCAAAATTACTAGTGTAAAACAATTCAAACAGGAAAACCAACAGTCTAATCTATATAAAAAACGAGAAACGAGAAACACTATGAACCACACCAACAAATGAAAACCACTGAACAACAGGCTCCTGACTTAGGACATGTGCATACAAATGCAGCAGGTTTAAACGTTTTAACAGTTTCCAACCTTCAACCTAACCTGAGACAGTAGTGTAACATTACAACATAAAAAGACACATTATAAGATATCAATTGAAATGGCTTGACTCGATCAAAAAGACATAAACAAAAACAAGTAAACATACACTGAACGAATAATATTGATCTATGACACAATATAAATACAATATTAATAAAAAAAGATGTAGGAACAGTATCAAAAAGACAACTCTAACCTGGGACAAAATGGCTTAAATAAAATAACGTACACAGGTAAATTTAAATATAATTATTTTGTTGTTAGAAGTACGGACACATTTTTTTACAAAATTAATAAATTTTTTGTTCACAGTACGAGTACAGAAGTGAAAATTTATCGTCATACTAAATACTTATCAAAGGTGGTACATATTAAAATAGTGAGACGAGATATAACACAAAATAAGTAAAAATTGAATTACAGAAATGCATTACAAATTGTGTCAACAGGTCAAATTAACACGAAAGTACGATTTGGCAGTACTCGCAAATAGAAATGATTTCAGATCCAATTACTCCCCTAATACTTAACAGTATAACATTGATGATGAATCGTACACTAGAGTCTTCTTTGACTTGGAGACAACCTATGGACTGTAATATTTTGCAAATTTCAGCTATTTACAACATTATGTGTTTAACCAATACATTACTCCAGTTAGAGCTATAAATAAATATGCATCAAAAGTAACAGGCTTTACCATTTCGCACAATGTTTTATGCTACAACGCTCACAGAGTAGATTCATTTGTATACCACAACAAGCATGACAAAACTTTATATGCTGGTTACACGATATCCTTTCTCAGGAAATAATTTTGTAAGGACACAACTGCAGGCGATTTGACATGCCACGATTAATAACTACGCTACACTACAACAGTACGCTCTGGCAGCTTCATTTGCAGAAATGGTGTCTGGATTCTAAGATATACTGCCTTTGTTCCGTGCAAAGTACCCTGATTTAATGGTTACGAGTCCTTTTCGTTCTCTTATCATCCCTTACATAGTCGGTAATATTCTTCTGGTTTTGTTACCATCTGCATGGTATTAAACTTTCATATAAGAGTCACATAAAGGAGTAGCACGTAATTACGAATAATTATACGTTCCAACGGTGTTGCCGAAAGCCAATTTTGAGCTGCATTTATAAGTTTTGTAAAATACTGATATATACAAATACAATCTCTTGTTTTCTCGAATAATAAATCTCATGGAAATTGTTGCTTTTTGTGTCTAACTTCCTATTTACGATATTTATGAAATTCCTTATCAAAATTTGTGGCAAATTTGTACTACGGCGTCAGTTTCAAAAATATTGTTCCGAGGATAGACAAGTCTTTTCTTGAAAACAAGTGAAAAAATGATGTAATATAACTCCTAACTTTTTTAAAAGCTCGAGACATATACTTTTTTGTGTCTTATTTTAACGAGTACAAAATGTTCTTTCACTTTTGTAATTCTTTTTAAAGAAATCACTGGTAGATATTTTTAATAATGGGTAAATATTTCACTTTGGCATAGTTTTTTGGCGGGAATGAAATAAACCCTTTTAAATTTAAGAAATTAAAAGACACTAGATCGTATGATGGTTTAGAGTCTTTAATTGATCGATACAAATCTTCTGTTTTGTATGAAAAAAAAAATGGTTCTGGATTCGAGATTTACTGAATATTCGTCGAAATAATCGTCAATAATGATGAAAAACACGGAATTGAGGAATAAAGTGACAAAACAAAAACGCTGAACCCCAATTTTTTTCATGATGATTTGTTCCAAAAATCATGAAATACCTCGACACAAAATTTTAAGAAAAAAAAACTGAATAGGCTGTTTTGTCTTTCAGTGCAGAAATGTTACTTTTGGGGACACTATATTATGTCGAAATTCACAAACTTGACATAAGAGTGCGACACATCGAATTCTGAACTGACGTGGTTGTGTATTTATATATCCCGCACAGTCAAACGGATAATTCTTTTCAGTATGGGTTTTACTGCCGGATGTGAGAAGTCCAGGGATTTTCGCATTTCTATAACTATGTCAACCCTTTGGTTTATTGTGGAAAGTATGAAAATTAGCTAAATAATATTATTTGAATTGGCAAGTTTTTCTTAACTTCTATGCCGAGTAAGTATATGCATGTATGTGGTAAAATATAGATTATGTACTACACGTAGTATCTTAAGAAGGCACCGACGAGCGAATGTTGACATTTACTAAAATACATAATAAGGTTCAAAGTTTACCAAAGTCTAGAAATATATGTTTTTACATATCTAATAGACTGGTGATTAAACTGTTTTCGCTGTAAAATGTATATATAAGATAATATATAAGAACTTAAACTAAGGTGGATTCTGTTCTCACCGGAAATTTGACCCTAGACAACATTGTTCTATTTTGGTAATTTAGTTCTTGATGCTCATACAAACTTGGTATTATTATGATTCCTAAACTTCATAGAAATCTTTCCAGAAACTAACGGGGAAACCTTTTAAATAAATTTCTTAAATTATATTTCCCGATATTACCCAACATTGTCTCCATCACTAAAAATGGATAATGCAGAAAAGATGTTTCTTCAAATGGACTTTATATATCCAATTGCGGATAAAATACCTCTACAATTATGATAGCCTTCTGAAAGGACTGGTGATGTAAGTAATTATCGTGGCGCAAATCTGTCGACGTTCTGACAGCGACAGCTATTTGTTGGATAAAAAAATGAAAGAACTTAACGTGAGTTATGCATGAAGTCCACTTGCTATATATTGAAATTTATCATAATTTAGAGTATAAACGAATTACAATTTGTCACTTTCCTCTTACATTAATAGCATACTAGGCTCACAATATATTTCAACACTTCATGGAGTGTGACATTAACTTGTCTCAGATGAATAATAACAATTTGATTTATTTCGATAAACGTTATATTGAAAGCAATTCATACAGTCAGAAAAAAATCTTGCTGTTAATTTCGAGACAACCAAATCGGAAACAGAGATTTGTTATTAATCAATTGGCTATCATTTTAAAATGTGATATACAGCGTAAGGATTTATGTTATCTAGTTCATTGTGCTTCAAAGGAAGTTGTCTATTTAGTATAACTGATTAATGGTAAAGATTATTAATAGGTCTCTGGCTAAGAAAAGAATTACAAACCATGCACTACTGATACAACCCACATATATGCATTGGGCAGAAGCCATTTCAATTTAGACTTTATATAGACAAAGTAATAAATGTATATTTTTAAACGTTGCAGAATGTTTTCTATCGAAACTTTTCACTATAATTACGCAGAAATAGTATTTTAAGTCTTGTGTTGCCTAATTCAAATATTGATATCCCCTTTTCCCCGAATGTGACCTACCGAATTATTACCGGGTTTGTACTAAGATGAGCAACACGACGGGTGCCACATGTGGAGCAGGTTCTGCTTACCCTTCCGGAGCACCTGAGATCACCCCCAGTTTTAAGTGGGGTTCGTGTTGCTCAGTATACAGTTTTCTATGTTGTAATTTGTGTACTGTTGTTTGTCTGTTGATCTTTTTCTTTTTTTTGGAAATGGCATTGCCAGTTTGTTTTCGACTTATGAGTTTGAATGTCCCTTTGGTATCCTTAGCATCTCTTTCAAAAGTCACACCCACTGATAGGAAACTTATTATAACTGGAGGCTTCTATGAGTCTAACTCGTTCATCTGACAAATTATTAAAAGGAAAAGTCCAACAATTTTACACATTTTTATAAAATCAAAATGTAATTCAACTCTAAATGTTTCCGTTTCAAAATTACAATGTTTGCATTTTTTTGTACAATTTCGTGTTGAAGGACGTCTGAAACCAAAATGAATTATATATATATGTATAAATATATATATAAAATCCCGGCGAGGGAAGAACAAAAATTTGCTTTCGCAGATTTGCAGATTTAACATTGTTGTGCTGATATTTAGAGTAATTATGAATATATATATGTGTATATATATATATATATATATATGTATACAAGTCTAAATTGAAAACAACATTCAAACCTATATAATTGCGTTGGATAAAAATCGCAATTTTTATACGTGTGCATGCAAAACAAATTTCTTGGTTGAGGGGTCTAAATACAGCACAAACAACATTTTCCAAAAGACCAAAAAAGTGAAAAAGTATATTTTAACAAAACGCATTTGACTAGCAGGTCGAACAACTGATGTTCTTAAACCCTGCTGACTGCCATTGGCGATTGCCAAATAAACGGATCACAGATGTAACAAAATGGATCTTAATTATAAATTTATTACCAAACATAAAACAATAAACTTGCGGAAAAGATGGTATATCGCAAACATGAGGTGCAAAAATTTGTACACCATATCCGGATTTCGACAATAAATGTCTCTTCAGTGATGTTAGGAATCGAAACAGTATTTGGAAGGCCATATAATTTACCTCAATTTAGGATAGACTCTTGAATTTTGAAAGAGTCGAAATAGGATGAACGGATCATATAAACCCGAAGGCAAATGTAATACAAGCCCAAACAAAAAATATAAACAAGCCTAAATTGAAAACAACGTTCAAACCTATATAATATATATATATATATATAATATTAGTTACACGGTGTGTTAGTGACCTAATACAATATATATGGGGTCAGTAAATTCCATATGGGAATATATATATTTATCTTACCTCCTATAGATTTCTGGGGATATGATTGATTAAAGGACTACACGTGGTGACTACATATATTTGATATAGGGTGTCCTAAAAAATATGGAGTTAGTTACCATATGGGATTAGTTACCATATGGGGGTTAGTAAGGAGTTACTTCCCTTTCAAAACAAAAAGGAAATCTGAAAGGTTTCAACAGTCGAAGAAATTGATAATGAACGGTTGAAATAAATTCATAAAACAAATTTAAAGCTAACAAGTTGTTATTCTTGGCATTTGTTTTTTGTATAAACAAATGGAAGTAGGTTCTTAATACTAAGTATTGAAGACTTAATCACTTTGATAGGCCGCTAGTCTACATACCACATTTGAAGATAGTCGGTAAGATAAATTCGTTACACGGTGTGCTAGTCACCTAATACGATATATATGGGGTCAGTAAATTCCATATGGGGAATCGAGCTTCGCTCTCACCCCATATATATCGTATTAGGTCTCTAACACACCGTGTAACTAATGATACACCCGAAAGCCAACATATATAGCTTTACGTCTAACAGAATGTCCTTTTTATACATTTTTGGGATAAATACTGAAAATTCCAAAATCAGTCTAGTTTGCGGTTTTGAGCTTTCCTCACGTGTGTACAAATTGGTCAACTGTATAGAAATGAGCCATAATTTTGTTATAACCTAATCCATGTACATAAGGAGATGTGATAATGAGAAATTAAGTAAAAATTGAAAGAATGAATTTTGAATATTGCCTATGAAATAAATTCAGGGGACATGTTGGCCCTTACAATTTCATGTAGTTTCAGAATAGAAAAAAATTGAAAAATGACCAAACAGAGCCAAAGATTACCTCTGACAGCTATATTTCGTCCGATCAAAACCAAGCCAAACAGAGCCAAAGATTACCTCTGACAGCTATATTTCATCCAATCAAAACCAAACCAAACAGAGCCAATTTGAAAGATAACCTCTGACATCTGTATTTCTTCTGATCAAAACCAAACTATACAGAGCCAAAGATTACCTCTGACAGCTATATTTCATCTGATCAAAACCAATCCAACAGAGCCAAAGATTACCTCTGACAGCTATATTTCATCCGATCAAAACCAAACCAACAGAGCCAAAGATTACCTCTGACAGCTATATTTCATCCAATCAAAACCAAGCCAACAGAGCCAAAGATTACCTCTGACAGCTATATTTCATCTGATCTAAACCAAGCCAACAGAGCCAAAGATTACCTCTGACAGCTATATTTCATCCGATCAAAGCAAAGCCAACCGATCATTCATTTGTAGAAGATCTTCCTTTTATAAGTTCAGATAAGTTTGGTAAAAATTTGCCTAGAAGTTTCGAACAAAACATAAAATATATGATTTTTCATAGAATATCAATGAAAACTACAAATTTGTATGTACCGCCAATGTTGCCACTTTTGCTATTAGATCAACATTTAATGAAGATTGTTTGTATAGGTTCATCTAATCATCACTCCCATTAAATTTTATTCATTCTTGTAGTTTTAGAGGAGAAGATTTATTAAAATAGGGCAATCAGATTTGAAAAATGATCTGGCGACAATGTTTTTCATCCGAACTTAAACACACGAGGATCGCTTGTAGGAAGCCTCCAATACTACATCTTTGTGAAGTTCGGTCAAAATTGGCCAAGTGGTTTCAGGAAGAAAATATAAAAACTCAACTTTCAATGTCTCCACTCAGGCAGTTAAATTTTCACAATACTTGCTGAGCGATTTTATTATTTGAAAATTAGCTATTAGGAGTGGAGAAATATCGTTTCGCACGAGATATGGTGGCCGAATCTGTTTCTCTTAATGATTGAAAAAAAAAATATCGTTCTCTTTCAATGATCAGCAAAAGGAAGTGTTCTCTCTATGTTACGTCATGCGTCATGGTAGCCTTTTTTTCGTGACGTCATAATAGGTAATTGAGTGGAGAGTTTTAAAGGAAACTGGACGTCATAGTCGAAATTCGATCAATGAAGAACTGAGATAAAACATAATCAACCAGAAAAATAGTCTATTGTATAGCTTTTTCAATTATTTAGCACACCCGTATCAATCCGAGATACCGATATGCAAGGGCTATGGGTTAATATGGTGAGTGATATTGAAAAAAACCGATTCTGATACTCTTTTTTTATATATACCTAAAATAGATGGGTTTTTTTACGAGACATGAAATAATACAGATTGGGGTTGATAAATAAGTTCTTTGCAGCAGTGACTGATATCTGTAATATCACAGATTGTGGCTGATGCATAACGATTGCCATTGATTGTATTACACATACAATTTACTTGTATTTACTATACTATAACAATATTGCTGATTATTGTTTTGTTTGTTTGTATATGTGTTATCTATTATACCGTTATTTTAGAGTGGAGTTCTTTTCTTGATACAATTTGTGTTGTAGCTTTCATTTGTCAACTGATCAACTACTCGGTGCATGTTCGAAGTAAAGAGCCTCGTAAGTGACTGTCTTTTGTCACAAACTAATGTGTTTTTGTCATTTTAGGAAATTTGGTATTGAAGGGGATCTTGTATAGTCTTAATTAAATTTATTCACTTCTCTTTTTACACTTGATTTAGAGCTTGCCATATTTTAAAGATACCTGTCTATTGTTAAATACCTCTAGATGTCCTGATGTTGGGTTATTGTCACATCTTTTATTCATCTGTAGTAAGTTGAGAAATTGAGACGCCTTGCTGGCTGGTTATTTTTAGTGAAATCTCCATGTATCAAATAAAGTAAAGAAATAAACCAATAGGCTAGGGCACTAGATGTGTTACTCTTCAAGAACAGAAAGCTGACAACAAGTATAACTTAAATCATAAAGTTTGTCATAGATCCTTATTCTGAGTGACCACCATCTTCCAAGTTTAGGTCGTTCCGAACTCGAATATATTGAGTGATATCATGTGTACCGAAAAGGTAAGAGTATCCCGCCCCATGCTCTAAGGGCAACATAAACGGTCAAAGACGGTAATGAATGAGAAGGACCATAACTGATAAAACAACAAGCAACACTTGAGGGAGTATATCTGCAATCAATAGTGTGGGAAACCTGATAATAACCGACAGACCATTGTGACAACAGTACTCATTTTGTAGTGATATCGGTTCATTCTATGACGACTGTAATACTTTTGTTGTGATATCAGTCCGGACTAAAACAATAATTCAACAAACAATCGGCATTCTCATGGGACCCAACTGTGCTCCTCTCCTCTTCTTGTCGACTTGTTCCTTTATTCATATGAGACAGACTTCATACAGGAGCTTCTTGGAAAGAACTTCATATTCAGCTATAACGATGATGCCCTCTCACTAAATATTTCAAAGTTTGGTAACTATGTTGAAAGCATCTATACCGTCGAACTTGAAATAAAGTATACAACATATATAGTTAAGACGGTCTCATATCTTGACTTACATACGATGAGTGTCCACGTTGTCGGTTGAGAACAAAACTTAACGACAAAAGAGATGATTTTATCTTCCCAATTGTGAACTTTCTATTTCTATCTAGCATCATTCCTGCAGCGTCTGCTTATGGAGTATCTATCTCTCAGACTATACGATATCCAAGAGCTTGCATTTACTATCATGAATTCCTTTATTGATGGTTGATGCTTACAACACAGCTTTTATACCAAGAGTTCCAAGTGAAGTTGAATTCATCCCTTCGAAAATTTTTCGGACGCCATCACCAGTTGGTTGCCTGTTTTGGAATATCTGTCTCACAGATGACGACGGAAATGTTCCAATTGTCGAATGTGACATCGAGTTAGACTTATCACCAGGTTTGTACTTACATGAGCACCACTACTTACATGAACAACACGACGGCTGCCACATGTGGAGCAGGATCTGCTTACTCTTCTGGAGCACCTGAGATCACCTCCGGTTTTTGATAGGGTTCGTGTTGCTCAGTCATTAAAACTCTATGTTGCAGTTTTTCGTTTTTTGCCATTGCATTGTCAGTTCGTTTTCAGTTTGATTATCACTTTGGTATCTTTCGTCTTTCTTTTGCAGTGAATAAGTACATATATATTTATACACTGACTTTTGAAACAAATAACATGCTTAAAAATATTATTTTTATATACATATACCCATTCATGGCTCTACAATCTGTCGATACCTGTTTCTTGGCATTGCACAAGGCCAAGTTTTTTTACTGTTATAATTATGTCTTTACACTAAATCTATTGGATGGTGAATGTGTACTGATTGATATTTTAGTCTTAGATGCATGATTTTTTATTAGTTGTTACTGGCTTTGAACTAGCTGTCAGTAACTGCGAGTACTCTCAGATCTGTACTTATAAAAGTGTCTTTTTTGTTACATAACTGTTCCAGGATAAGGGGAGGGTTTGGCGCCAACAAACTAGTTTAACCCCGCCACAATGTGCCTATCCCAAGTCAGGAGCCTGTAATTCACTTGTTATTGTTTGTTGCTGTACATCATTTTTGTTTTTCGTTCAGAGTTTTGTACATAAATCATGCCATTAGTTTTCTCGCCTTTTATAGCTGACTATGCGGTATGGGTTTTGCTCATTGCTGAAGGCCGTACGGTGACCTATTATTGTAAACTTTTATGTTATTTTATCTCTGGTGGAGAGTTGTTTCATTGGCAATCATTCCGCATCTTCTTATTTTTAGCTCACCGGGGCCCGAAGGGACCCATGTGAGCTTATGCCATCACTTGGCGTCCGTCGTCGTCCGTCGTCTGTCGTCGTAAACTATTTCAAAAATCTTCTCCTCTGAAACTACTGGGCCAAATTATATCTCAAAAACTAAAGCTTTTAGAGCAAATCTGACATGGGGGTGAAATTGTTCAATTGGTCAAGATCTATCAGCTCTGTAATTTTCAGACGAATCGAACAACCAATTATTGGGTTGCTGCCACCGAATTGGTAGTTTTAACAAAATTTTGCAGTTTTTTGTTATTATTTTGAATATAAGTATAGATATATATAAACTGTAAGCAGCAATAATGTTCAGCAAAGTAAGATCTACAAAAAAGTTAATATGACCATAATTTTTCAATTGACCCCTTAAGGAGTTATTATCCTTTAAAGACAATTTTACACAATTTGTTCATCAAGTTTGTTAACATTTAAAAATCTTCTCCTCTGAAACTACTGGGCCAATTATCTTCAAACTTTAACTAAATGTTTCTTAGGGTATCTTGTTTATAAATTGTATCCAAAGTTTGTATCCATCGACAAACATGGCCACCATGGCTAAAAATAGAACATAAGGGTCAAATGCAGTTTTTGGCTTATATCTCAAAAAATAAATCTTTTAGAGCAAATGTGACATGCGGTAAAATTGTTTAATTGGTCAAGATCTATCGGCCCTGAAATTTTCAGACGAATCGAACAACCCATTGTTGGGTTGCTGCCACCGAATTGGTAGTTTTAACAAAATTTTGCAGTTTTTTGTTTTTATTTTGAATATTATTATAGATATATATATATAAACTGTAAGCAACAATAATGTTCAGCAAAGTAAGATCAACAAAAAAAGTTATATGACCATAATTGTCAATTGACCCCTTAAGGAGTTATTACCCTTTAAAGACAATTTTACACAATTTGTTCATCAAGTTTGCTAACATTTAAAAATCCTCTCCTCTGACACTACTGGGCCAATTACCTTCAATCTTTAACTAAATGTTCCTTAGGGTATCTTGTTTATTAATTGTATCCGAAGTTTGTATCCATCGACAAACATGGCCGCCATGGCTAAAAATAGAACATAAGGGTCAAATGCAGTTTTTGGCTTATATTTTAAAAACTAAATCTTTTAGAGCAAATGTGACATGCGGTAAAATTGTTTAATTGGTCAAGATCTATCGGCCCTGAATATTATCAGACGAATCGAACAACCCATTGTTGGGTTGCTGCCACCGAATTGGTAGTTTTAACAAAATTTTGCAGTTTTTTGTTATTATTTTGAATATTATTATAGATATATATATATAAACTGTAAGCAACAATAATATGTTCAGCAAAGTAAGATCAACAAAAAAAGTTATATGACCATAATTGTCAATTGACCCCTTAAGGAGTTGTTACCAATTAAAGACAATTTTACACAATTTGTTCATCAAGTTTGCTAACATTTAAAAATCCTCTCCTCTGACACTACTGGGCCAATTACCTTCAATCTTTAACTAAATGTTCCTTAGGGTATCTTGTTTATTAATTGTATCCGAAGTTTGTATCCATCGACAAACATGGCCGCCATGGCTAAAAATAGAACATAAGGGTCAAATGCAGTTTTTGGCTTATATTTTAAAAACAAAATCTTTTAGAGCAAATGTGACATGCGGTAAAATTGTTTAATTGGTCAAGATCTATCGGCCCTGAATATTATCAGACGAATCGAACAACCCATTGTTGGGTTGCTGCCACCGAATTGGTAGTTTTAACAAAATTTTGCAGTTTTTTGTTATTATTTTGAATATTATTATAGATATATATAAACTGTAAGCAGCAATAATGTTCACCAAAGTAAGATCTACAAAAAAGTTAATATGACCAAAATTGTCAATTGACCCCTTAAGGAGTTATTGCCCTTTAAAGACAATTTTACACAATTTGTTCATCAAGTTTGCTAACATTTAAAAATCTTCTCCTCTGAAATACAGTGAGCGATTCAGGCTCTTGAGAGCCTCTTGTTATATTTATCATGTGATATTTATAAGAATCAATGTTGATTCGCTTCGAATCCCGTTTGCTTCAAAAATAGTTTTGTGCCGATGCATGTTCGCCCCAGGTTGTTACATTATGGAACTTGCAGGATGTCCGATAAGAACACATAGTCACATGCAGATAGAGCAAGAATCGATCCTGAAAAAGTTACATTTGTATTTAACGTTGCTAACAGATAGCCTCTTTATTGTATCGAATAAATGACATAAGTCGAAAATATTGGAAAGATCAACCTTGATTGTTTTTCTCATAAAAGTCTAGGCAACAGGGAAATATGAGAGCGTGTCAATTTTACCAACATCTTCCTGAAATCGCGATTTCAGAGTTTGATGCATTGTGGAGAATGAAAATCCGATAGACTTAATAACAACAAAGGTAATTATATAGGGAACATTCACTGCCACTAAATGTCTGGCCTACTTCGCCTAAACTCTCTGTAATCCCAAAATTTTGTTTGTTTGATCCCAGATAAGCCCTAGTATTTTTGTTAACATATATGTTTATTGCTCAAGATCTCAATACCCCTCTCATACAATGAGATGTTGGGGTATAAGTCAATTATACAGCAACCCAATGATACAAATAACCAAAGAGAATCTCTCTTTACATTAAACAACCCTTGCAACAACTCTTTTAGGGATGCGTAGGTGGTCTGTTGCAAGACAAAACCACTGTCTCTATCCAACATTCGATCTCTTTCCGGTGGCACTAAATTTCCCAACCTCCATTCCGGTCGACCCACTAAGCCATACTTTGCAGTACTTTTTATTTGAATAATTTTTCAAATGTTCCCGCAAAGAACATGCATGAAATATTTGCTACTGGAAATAAAGCAAATTAATCAATTATTCAACCCTTAATATAAAACTTATGGATACCAATCTAACTAAATATTCCTGTTTTGATTTATTTGAGATCATTTTCCAATATTTAACTGCTGATATTTGTTGTTAGATTATTTGGCAATTAAATGATTGAAAAGGGTTGACAATTACAATCAAAGTAATCCATTGACATTTACCCAACAGAAAACTTAGTTAATTTTAGTGACCAATGTTCGCTTTGAAAACTGTTTTCAGAATAATCGCTTTTATTATTCTCGGAAGGCTATCTCAGTGAAATTAAAATGAAAGCAGACGTCAAGTGGTAATTACATTTAAACTAACATACAACAGGTAATAATAAACAATGTTATCCAATATTTATATCTCATATCCACAACTTTATTGATTGCTTCTGGTTTTAGTTCATAAGCGTACGAATTTACAGATATTATAAGAATTTGTTTTCCCACGTGGTTCCACTAACGTTATCTAACAACTTATTTCTGATGTTATTTATTGTAATTTCAAACCAATGCATTCTACGGATTATTACTAATATTTCTTATTTAAGAAAGACATTTATACCGAAGTAATCGGACACGTCTCAAAAACTTCAAATTAGTTATAACACAACCCTGTCGTCATTAACGTCTGCCTTGTTTATTTCCGGTGACACGTGACAATTGTTGTCCAATCCCTAATAACGTCACATATTAAGATTCGCCTTTCTCTAAATAAGTGATCAAGTTTTCAAAATTAAAATTGATGTAGATGATTATTGAAAAGAAGTATTGTCATTATTCATTGGCATAGACTATAAATGGAATAATCGAAGGGTTACTCAATTCACTGTCTTTTGAACTTGGTAAACACAAACGTTACAAGTTGAACATGTGTCCGGCTTATGAAGCTGATGAAAGATTTATATGTGAAAAGACCAGGTTTTTGTTATAGGCGCGCTTCCTTAGCTCGTTACGGTTTCGCCAACATGCTTTGTATCAATATATAACTAAAGCATCATATGGAAATACATTCTTTTGTGAAAAAGACGTATTCTTGTTGTTTTCCAGCAAGTGTTAGTAAGTATTTTCATGTTACAGTTTTTATAATTTCTATGTTTCATAAACTATAGATATAAACAATTAATGCCACAATAGTTCGTTATCTAAAATATGGAACGGCATGAAGTATTTCAATTTTTCCGTAAAGCCATTAATGCGTTTTTTTCACATTTTTGTGTACGAGATGAAACTTCATTGTATTACCGCAAATTGTGGATTTCATCTTTTAATTAAGTAAATACAAAAATTTGATGAAAAAAACCAAAAAAACAAAACATAAATATAAAATAATTCAAAGATTATTTTGTTGAAAAAGCTTGTATTTTTGTATCATACAGCTTGTTAGAAAATGTCTGTCAAAATATGATATCAAATTGCTTTGGCATACACAAAAACTAACTTGGATGACTTACATGGTGCAGTTGAAATTTTACGATTGTATACCATAGCTTATGTTGCAATAATTGCCCGATAAATGGACACGTTTTTATCTAAAACTATGTTGCATATTTAAACGAAAATATTTTTGCAACAAATTTTATATTTCGCATATATTGAAACTTTAACTTCATTATTCGCACATTTTCTTGAATAAAGATAAGCACTTTTAGGTCGCATGGTTCTGTCAATTGTTTGTTCTCAACGGTATCCTCCGTTCTGCGGTTAGATCATCATAGTTGACATAATTGCATAAATTCAAAGTACAAGGTTCACTTTTGCCAAAATATGGCCTTAAATTTCAACTTTATTTATTATAAAATACCAAAACGGCCACAATTTTGTTCTAAAATGGATCTATTTCAAATGCCTGATTCCTTAGTAAAACAATTCTTTTCATGATATTACATTATTGGCTATAAAGTCAACATTCATATATCGTATTAACATATAGTTGTCAAATCGATACTTAACCAAATTCAATGAAGGACAAAATTCGTAAAAAATGAAAAAAAAAAAAAAAAAAAAAAAAAAAATGATAAAGGATCCACTTACGTCAATATTTCTATGTTAATTGTTATAATTAACTGATAATAATCGACTAATGTTTGAAGGCGACTTTACTTTTTTAAGCGAAAGTAGGTACTTTAGGTCAAATTTTATCTTGATTGAGGAGTTAATGTAACTGCAAGATATATCTACAACCTTTAAGAAGCATAAACTCTGTGATTGCACTCTCCACGATTCATGCAGGTTGCCGCTCAGAAACTGAAAATTACATGTATCTCTTTGGAAATTAGAACCATCACGTTTGTCCAAAAGGTAGGGAAACACAAAAGTATGCTCAATGTAGTAGTTTTTGTAGTTTCTTAGCAAGTGAAAGGAATGAGTGTTTATCAATTTGTATTTCCTACTCTTTATGTTAATACAACAAAAGAAAGGTATACAATATGAAATGATATAATTCCCATATGACTGATATATAGTAAATGCATGTTTGTGCTCATTCTTTTATATGTTGCGGTTGTTATGAATAGAAAGAAAATTTAGATTCGACATGAATATTAACAAAAATAAAAGCTTGTAAAATAAACCCTTAGGCTAGCTTATCATGTTATTTTATTCATTCGTTATTTTTTTCTAATTCTGTTTTTTTTTCTTCAACTTTTTAAAACAAAACCAATAAAGTAGATGTTGGCAAGTCTGAAAACTACATTTGATGTGTTTTTTTTATTTAGGCATTCTCCGTATAATAATCAAAGTACTGAACTACTGAACATCAGATGACCGCAAGTTTTTGTGGATGGTCAAAAGCACTTGTCTCAGAAAAAAAATCACATCTCTATACCTGAAACTGAGGTAAATGTACAGAGATATATTTTTTTCTGAGACAAGTTCGTTCGTGGATGATGAATAAATGACAGGAAATTCAACCTCACCGTAATAACTATTATATTGTAGTGATACAAATCAGTATACACTGGTTTGTTGTCATATATTATATTAATATAACAGTTACATGTATATATAATTTTCATCCATTTGTATATCATTCTATTCTACTATTCTAATAATAGTGCTGTGCAAGTGCATGGTGGACACTTTTCTGTAAAAATTCGATTTTTCTAAAAGATTGGATATGAGTAGAAATTCATATTTTTCCGCAAAACCAATATTCCATGCAGAGTTACCGGTCCTTGCGGGGATTGCCGCAAAACGTTCTTGAGATATTCTTCCGCATGCGTTAACACAATTTTTCGGTACGTGTGCATAGATATTATCAATGATTTTTCACTTATATAATATATATCTAACGACAAAACATTTTCATATTATTAATTTATGTTCTAAACAAAAATATTTTTATCAGTATTCATTGAAGAGATGTATTTATAACAAACGATAAGGAATGTAATTTTGCACTCGTTAATGTGCGTGTTTATGGATCGGTTACAAACCCAGAACGGAAGTTACGTAATGGAAATCTAGGCGATAGCAATACATCGGAATGCCCTCACGGTCATCGCGATGTAATAAAAGTTATTCACAAAAACGTTGCATGCCTTTCATTGACTTGATTGTAAGATAGCGCAGAACTTTAATCCGAAAACACGAATGAATGTTGAGACTATTATTACACTAGAAATTGTGCAGTATCACTTATAAAAGTGTATGGTAAGTCTTTATCAGACATTAAATGTGAATTGTTTGGTATTTATTTACTTTAAAAATTCACACAAATATTAAGCGACATGTATGGATTAAATGAAGTTTGAAAAACAAAGCATACATGTAATGCATTACATTTTGACACTGGGGCTACGGACATCCAAGATGGCATATTTGTAGAGTTAGTAAAAATAATTTTAAAATTTGCGAGAATAAGAATTCATTCTTAGGAATTTTTTAAGATGTTTTTAGGCGTACATGTAGAAATCGAAACGCTTCTCGTACATATGTTAACGTTTTGTGAAGAAATCAAGTTGTGAACCATCAGAAAAGCGAAATGATGATATTAAATGAAAAAATATTCTTTACGGCTATTGGATGTCCCCGATAATTGTAATGTCCTTAACTGATAAAATTTTATAAATCGTATATAATTGATATGGTTCAAATTTATTCAAATTGTTATGATGATATCATAAACATATTTATAGCAATTAGAAAATCATCATGATCATGCAATTTATTTTTAGCAGAGTGAATTATAATCAAAATTGAAAAAAAAAAAAAAAATCTTAAGCTATTGAGATTCGGGCCTGTTCATATGGGACATACGTCATGACATGCAAATTCCGCATCAACGGACTCTGAAGTGAAATTATCCCAATTCGAAGAGAAAAGAAAAAAAATTGCTGCAGTTAAAGGCAAATAACTAATCTGTTTTAAATGTTGTCATATAGACTTTTAACTGACTGAAGAAATCTACAGGGAAACCTCTCCCCCACCCCTGTCGAATGCGTTAAAGAATATAGTAGCCTGGACCCCTTTCATTCGACAGTTAAACGAGACGCTTGTTTGGTTGTACTGGATGTATTAATGCGCAGTTGCGTCACGTAGGAATGGAGGCGTTAAATCGGATGCCTCGTGTAGGGAGAGTGCAATTCTCTCTGCACGTTCCCGAACCCAGGCCATATTTAATATACCATCAGTTTTTCAGTGGTAGTCTAAATATTCCACCCTAATCCCAGTAGACAAACCTTTCAGAATTTATACCTGTCGATATATTGTGAACCTGCATGAAATACTTCTCACTTGACGTAAAGCCAACGACAAATTTCTTTTGAAATGTAAAAAAAAACTACCAAATTCCATTGTTTTAACAGTAAAAAAAAAAACTCCTTCCATGAAATTTCTCAGTTACGCACTGGATAAATTTGCCGACAACATCCCGAAGTTTTGTACGTGGATTTCTTCACTAAATGGTAGACTGAACAGTGATCAATATACGAAACATGCTCCAGTTTTGTTAAATACTGATAAATATAAAAAGTTCCGTAAAATGACTTCTAATTCTTACGGATGTTAAGAATTCTCCGACTTCCATCATGAGATGTCGGTATCTAGCGGACATCAGTTTAACCCCAGTGATTACGTGGCTATATTTTATAACGATTTGAAAGTTTAACCACAGTGATTACGTGGCTATATTATAACGATTTGAAAGTTTAACCCCAGTGATTACATGGCTATATTATAACGATTTGAAAGTTTAACCCCAGTGATTACGTGGCTATATTATAACGATTTGAAAGTTTAACCCCAGTGATAACGTGGCTATTTTATAACGATTTGAAAGAAATCAAATAACATTTTGTTATTTCTAAATATTGGGAGCAAGCAACGTTTTCTTAAAGTAGTTACAAATTGTGACATACCTTACAACATCATATTAGTATGTTTATCAGTAACTTTAAATGTTCTAAAGGCTTCTTTTCTCGCACTATTGAAGAGAGCTTTTCAAGTGACAATCTTCGACTTATTTTAATGTTTTAATTCGTATGTTGGACACTTTATATTTCATTTGCTGTAAATTCGCTTTTGATTAAAAGTTAAATTATTTGAAATACTACGTTTTTCTACCCAAAGGTAAAGATGGCCGTAGCCAGATTTGAACCAACTTTTTGTTATATTTGGTTTTCATTACCCTTCAACTTCGTATTTCTTTTGTTCTGCGAACTGTTTTGATCTGAGTGGCACTGGTGATTCTTAAGTAGACAAAACGCTCTTCTGGCGAACTTGTTAATTATCATCTTGGTTTCTCTTAAAAGTTTTTAAAACCACTGGCTCGATGCCACTGCTGGTAAACGTTTCATGTTATCACCAGCCTAGTAGTCAGTATTCATAAGTAGACATGGAATATCATCCATATAGTCATTTTGCGCAAATTTACTGGGTTTTTTAAACACTAAGGTTTTTGTACACCATTGCATAGATCGCGTAGTAAGATTTTACACTATTTTTTTGGCTACTTGGTTTTCAATCCTCTTCATCTTTGTATTGGATTTGGCCTTCCAACTAATTGATTTGAGCACCACTGATGAGTCTTGTGTAGACCAAACGTCTAACGTACAAAATAAAAAGCCTACTTTCTATGATGATTTCTTATAGATAAGCAGAAAACTGACCAAGGGTGATTGGGGAATAGAAATATGGTCACTTTTGGTGTCCTTCCGACCTGCAGTAAAACCCTTGTCCGATCGACCCTACTACAGGACCTACTTATTATATGTGTTTTAATTTGTTCTCGTTCTGTACATGCGTGCAATTTTGCCACTGGACGTTAAGCAACCATAACTCTGAATCAATTTATTTTAAACTTGACATAAATGATCCTGAATTTATACAGATTTTTATTATGAATTAGATTCTGGTCCATCAATCATCATGACTGTCACATCTGAAATAGATCATAGAGGAAAATGATTGATTGATTGTTGTTTGCTTAATATCAAGTGACTTTATGTATATTCGTGACGAGAACAAATTAATTATTCGAACAATATGTAGGTTCTGCAAAGACCGGGATGAATGGCGGGAAATTTAGACTGCCATTCGAAAATGAGGGCTCTTCGAATAGAAATAGAAAAATTGCCTTACAACAGGCCACCTACGGGACCTTCGTAGAGTTGTTGAAACGGATCTTTTTGTACAGAGAGCGAAGCACTCACCCTACACGAGGCAATCAGATATAACGACCCCATTGAGACTGGACATTGCTGTGTACTTATACATCCCGTACAACATAAAGGACATGCGACTTTAGCAAGGATTTAACAGCCGGACGGAAGAAGTCCAGGGATGTCATATTTATATAACCTATTCAACCTTTAGGGTTGGGGTAAATGTTTATCACGAAACTATAGTAGACAGGGAAGTGGTCTAATAGATATTGCTGACATTATTTATCCTCATTTTTACTTTGATGAATAATATGATTCTGACACTGAAAAAAATTGACTTATTTGCATTGCTTTCGCTTGAACACATCCAAATAGCCTTTTAAATTTATTTCTGTGAAAATTGATCGAGAAAAAGGTGAAAATGAATATCAATATGTTTTTTGCCAGGTGAGTGATTCAGGCTCGTATGACCCTATGTTAAATATTTAGCTCAGTCGATATAGTAAAATTGTATAAAAGGGGGGGTGCTCAATGTGGAAAATGCATTGACTGCTAAACCTCGCTATTCTTGATGTCCGCACTAAAGAGTACAATTCAACGGAAGCAAATTATCATTTTAATTTCCGTTTCAGGTGCGAAAATTTCTGCTATTAAGTTCGGGAATCCGATTATAACCTAATAAAACTTAGTTGTAATGAGATTATTTCAAATTGAAATAGATCAGTATTTTTACGTTGACTTTTACGTCACAGTATTTCAGAACAAAGGTCATTTTCCAATTCTTTTTGGTAATTAATTACAGTAAAATGTCAAACAATAAATTGTTTTCTCTGTTCGTATCAAACACTCTCACCTTATTCAGTTGTTAAAATTTAAGTATTTTTACATATTATGTGACTAGTTAAAGAAAACTTGCAGTGCTAGTAATGAGTAAGAATGTGTTTTAAGCAATATTACGTTCACTATTGATCGTTACCAGTAGGGCTCTTTGTAAATTTTCTTATTTCTCAATTTCATTTTGTTTGTTTGACCTTTTCTCAAATTTAATCGTTACGGTAGATAAATGTCTTATTATCTCTGAAATGTTCTAACCCGACATAATGTTTTAATTATTCATACAGTAAATGATGTATAGACAAAAACAAAAACAAAAATCACCCAACGAGCTATGTTTTCCTTCTTTTTCCATTTGGAAAACGCCCCAAAAAAAATTTTCAAATTATTTTTGCAACTTAAAACTTGAATCAAACTTGTTGTTTAATTGAAAAATGAGCAAAAGTTTTGAAATCGATATAGAAATAAAGAAAGGAATGGAAACCATGCAAAGTAGATATTTTAATTTTGGATCTTTTAAAAGCACTATCTCTTAGTGTATTTTCTTTCGTTCTTTTTTTTTGTGTTGTTGCTTAAGACTAAAACAACGACTAGTATGGACAAAGGTAATTGTATGTTTACCTAAAGTAGCAATTCATCTGCTTGTGAACTATGACTGCTTTTCGTTGATTTTGTTGTCAATCAATATTGGAGCCGATGTAGTCTGGTACTCAAAGGACAAAGGGATCAATGTGTTAAAAACAATACTGATTTAAGTATTTTTTTTGTGGGCTTCAAAAACGAAAAAAAAACCAAAACATAGATTGGTTTCTGTTTTACATACTGAAAAATTAAATGAAAACGTAGTCGTTGAATTTGTAGATCAAATATAACACTGAAAATAAGTTTGTTTAACCTTTTTTTATTATCTTAAATGATACAATTAAAACCAAACTTCTATTTTGATTCATCACGCAAAAATATAAAGGTCTAAACATATTACAGCTTTTCATTTCTTTTTTGCAAACCTAAATGATTGTTGTTTTGTCTTCCTACATTTGATTTATTTTTTATTTTTTATCAAACCAGGATGTTGACCTTTTCGTCCTACATAAAAATTCTTCCAATCATGAACTATCTATTCTAATTCTAAAAAGGCATGACAATCAGAAATGGGAAGAAATCTCAAACATGATATAAAATCTTTTCAGCAACAAAATGTTGTGTATAATTAATTTGACGAAAACATCCGTACAAGTGAACCACAACAAATTAAAGTTGATTAAAAAAGAATCTTTTTTCAGTTATATGCATTCTTAATTACTATTACTAATGTGTGACATTTGCTGATAGGACACCGTTCCTACGAATAAAAAGAGTTGTAGGGCATACAACAAAACGACACAAATAAATAAAACATATTTAGAAGTCAATGTAGTCTTCAACCAGTCAAATTCAAGCTTTAAATCGTACAGACTCTAAACAAGGTTGGTAATTGATCACACTTCACGATTTATACGTAGGTTAAATACTTTGAGCTTGCTTTCAGTAACTGCGAACATTCCTTGTCAAGGTATATTGTATATTATTTTTTTTGTTATCTTTTATACCGGAATACCTGTATTTAAAAAAACAAGTGCTTTTCTTGTACTAATTTTTATAGTATGTTCATGGTTGTACCTTTTGGTATTGTATACATCAATGCGACAGCAACCTAACTACACTTAACAATATTTTGGTAACCACTTCCTTTTGACTTGTTTTAATATATCAGGCATATAGCATGTAGTTCGTATGATGCTAAAATCGTTTTTGGAAAACATGAGGACTGTGATAGCGTTTTCTAATCAAATATGAATGGAATTGTCACTTTGAAAATGCCTGTACCAAGTCAGGAATATGGTAGTTGTTTTTCACTTGTTCTGTTGATTAATAGCGTTTGATTTGCCAGTTTTAATGGACTTTTAGAATTTGCCTTGGAAATCGGCATTTTTGTTATACTTTCGTGAAATGTTTTTAAATGTATTATGATGCTGTGTCCTTTATAGTATTTTTTAAAAAGAAAAGTGTTGTATGTTTTAGAAATTTCATGCGCAAATTTAAGGAAAGGCTGGTGCGAGTAAGGTGTTTGTTGATTTCGTACATTATCATATCGCATAGTCCCTGTGTTCGCTATATTAGCACCAATTAGTTGTTAAATAAAATGAAATATGATGCCTTATAAGAATAAAAAAAAAAGATGTGGTATATTGCCAAGGAAACAACTATCCACTAGAACTCAGGACAAATCTAATAATAAAATCTAACGGTATACAGCTTTCTATCGAGTAAAAAAGCAGAACTGTCAAATGTAAGGCATGCACCATAATAATGGGGACAAATTCTACAGGACAGGCATAAACACATACGACAGGAGAAATGTTTGTTAATATCCGATCCGTGGGAAATGTACCATTATCAATTTATATAATATATAATTATATTTATATTTTTATGAGATAGAACATCATTCTCTTTTAGGTATGTTTGTTCAACTTCTAATTATTGGTATATCTACTTGTGTGAATGCATATCCCTGGATAAATTTGAAAGAAAATGGCGTAGAGAAGCTGTCAACAAGATTACTAGACCAAGATAATAACGACCTTTCAAACGAATTGAATTCCTTGATTGAAAAACTGTATTCTAATAGACTCGGTACTTTAGAGGACGAAAATAAATTATGGAGTGAAAACAATGATACACCAAACATATACGATAGTGACAAAACATCGCATGCGCTCGCAGAACTCTTGACATACAATCCATTACCAGAGTGTCAAGAAAAATATTTGATCAATATGAAACAATTTATATCATGCATCAAAGAAATTCAAGGAAATATACATAGTGGTGTACTTTCAAAGCGCAGAGATGGGTTGATGAAGTTAAATCCTACTGGCTGGAAGCGGAAACGGAGGGACACTGCTACACGTTTGGCGCTTGATCAAAGAAGTCAAAACCAGTATCGACTTAACCAGCTGATTAATCGTCTGTTGATGCAAAAACGAGAAAAGATGCGTTTTAATCCAACTGGTTGGTGATGGAAGAATATTAGAAACTTTAACGTTTAATAAGGCTTTGAAAATAAATTACAAATGTTTCCAATAGGATAGTTTTGAACTTTACTTTTACATCAGATGAATTATATTTGTCTCTCTGATAAATAACAAAAATAATTCATTGAGACATGCAGGTTATTATATACAAAAGGAAAAATAATAATAATAAAAAAAAAAATAAAAACCTAAAAATTAGAAACGCCATATACATTTTAATCATATGAATAAAAAAAAGAACACTACATCGTGGTCATCCTCATCTTTGATTTATCAGAGGGAAAAACAAATGAGACAATAGTACTAAACTAATTCTTACAATTCAGTGTTAATAGTTTATAAAGTTATCATATAGCTCTTCGACGATTTCGGTTCTTGTACACCCTTGGCTTTCAAATATTCGGTTCGAGCATTCCAGACGCATAAATTTTATAAAATGCTGGTTCGATTTTTTTATGAGTGCTTGAGGTGTCTAAAGCTAATCGTAAGTCAAATGTGTATAGGGGGAAGGGTTGAGATATCACAAACCATGTTTAACCTCGCCGCATTTTTGCGCCTGTCCCAAGTCAAGAACCACAAGCCTTTGTAAGTCTTGTGTGTGTGTTTAAAAAAAAATGATTCAATTGTATGTTTCAGATTTTAGTGTGGCGTCCATTTCGCTGAAATAGTATGCATTGTTGATTAGGGGTCAGCTAAAGCCCACCTCCGGGTGCGGGATTTTATCGCTGCGTTGAGGACCAATTGGTGGCCTTGAGTTTTTCTGCTCTTTTGTCGGGTTGTTGTCTCTTTTACACATGCATTCCCCGTTTTCATTCTTTATTCTATTAATTCAGAGTTAGTAGAAGATATGCAGATTATCTGTTTTCTTTTTTGTGCAATGTTGTAGGAATATCAATGGCCCTTACGGATACCATACTTAATGTTAGAGGCAATACCATTTGTGCCCTCGACATTCAAATGAACTGAATCTTAAAGCATAAACCTTTTGTTTGGCTATCCTTGTAGACTAAATGATGAGTTGACAACAAAATTATTAAATCAATATAAGAAATTTGCGCTGCAATAAGATATTACATTCATGCATTCTCTGGTTAAGGTTTTAATATTCACCTCAATAAATATCTAACGACAACACAATCTGTTCATAAAGACAAATTTTTAATTCAATTAATAAGATTTTCAATGCCTGCACTGGCATTTCGTGTTTCGTTATTACGAATACCATTTGTTAAAAGGTATAGTAAGATACAGTCATATTTCGTTAGTTCAACATTATCTTTGCTTTACTAATAACATCAATCGTGTTTATCACGTGTACAGTACCAAATGGGACCAAAATGTAAAGTGTACACGACCGTCTGCTTCGGTTCTTCTGACCTGGACCTCGTTTACATGAATTATTGTTATTATGTGTTTATGTGATACCTAAAAACCTTATCTTAAAGACTTTCAACATTAAATCAATACGATCCGTAAAGCAGGCGAGACATTCCAGCCTGTGCACTCTTGTTTACAGGCTGATGCCCGTAGCTTTTCTACATGCAAGTTATTATCTTGTGGTGTGTGTATCTTGGTAACTGGACTGATTATTGTTTTCATCAGTGTCATTGCCGTCATCAGTTAGAACACATGATGTTAGGGATTAAAATGTAGGGTGATAGAGTCCATCCAGTTTCATTCATGGTACAAGGGATAGGGTGCGATAAGGGCCAAACTTTAACATTTGAAATAATCTTATCATGAAAGTTAGGGATGCATAAATACGTAAAAAAGTTAGTAGCTATGATATTACCAAAAATCACCTGATTGTGTAATACTTTAACAACACGATAGTAAGTACCAAAGTAGATGTATCGATCATGATCAATTAAAAGTTATCATAATGTTCAAATGCTTGGCTTATTGAATCTGTAACTGAAAGTGAAAAGGAGGAGGAATATAAAATGTTATAACAATGTGATCATAATATCTGACAGACATATGTCGTCAAATAAATTGAAAAATGGATTGATTGATTGATTTTTGGTGTTTTAACGCCACTTTTAAGCACCGCTTTTGGGCTATTTCGTGGCGGCCAGTTTTTATTGGTGGAGGAAGCCGGAGTGCCCGGAGAAAACCACCGACCTTCGATAGGAAAACTGACAATCCTAGTCAATTAAGTGAAAAAATGGATATTAAGGTGGTACCAAACACTCGACTAAAATTAATTTGGCTCGTTTAATTTTCATAAAATTTTGACAAAATATTTACTTTGATCCTTTGATAAAAATATAAAATTTCAAAAAACTTGAACCACACACTTTATCGGAAAAATTTCATTGGATATATAGCAGTTTGACAAACACTAATTTTGATCATTGAGAAGCTTAATATTAACTTAACAATAGAACGTGATTAAAACGTTCAGCCGATTTACAGAGTTATCTCCTGTAGTGTTATGAACCACCTTAAGTGGCCTACTGATGCGGTAAATGTACGATATGAAACGGGCATAAAACTGTATAAAACATGATAACTGACACACTGTTTCTCCGCCAGATCAATTGCTCTACTTTCTACGTTTTAATCTACCTATATGTAACATTTTCAGTTTTTAATTACCTCTCAAAAAGTTATTACACTGCTGAGCTTACTACTGCGTTACTCCTATCCTTGTATCTATAATGAGTTTATTTACCTCATGCAGACGTAAACCCTTGCAAATAATGATCAATTATCCTAACACAATTATCACCCGATTCTGTAGTACTTCATTCTTTTGGCAAAAAAGGTCCCATAGCGGACCTCCTCAAAACTAAAAATGAATGTTTAGATCGTGACTGACAAGTTCGTGTCACAGATATTGTAACTTGAGGGTACGATTGAAAAAAGAATAAACTGCGATATGTTTACACCACACGAAAGCTATGAACGTTCGCTTCTTTTCAGAAAAGTTGTACTAGGAACGAAGGTTTTGTAAAGAAATATAATTACTTTGCACATGAACTTCATTTCAATATGTATACAGTAATAAGTACCAAAGGAGAAAGAATCATTAGGCCACTTAATAGCCATTATGTTTGATTTCTTTGGTGACATATGTCTGTCAGACATTATAATTACCTTGATAACATTTTATATTCCTCGTTAATTTTGCTTTCGGTTATATATTCTATGAGCGAAGTATTTGAACATTATATCTTATAACTTTTATGTTGATTGGATGCTGTAAATGTACGATATGAAACTGTATGAAATAGAACTGACACAACTGTGTCTCCTCCAGATCATTCACTCTTCTTCATACGTACTTAATCTACCTATATGTAACATTTTAAGTTTTTAATTACCTCTCAAAAGCTAATTACACTGCTGAGTTCATTTACAATACAACTGTGTAATTTCAATAAAAATTAGCTTATGCAGACGTTAATTTATTAATTTATAATAAAATACAGTTGCACAGAAATTTTGTAGACTTTTAAAATTAGAAAATTAGGATTGCGAAAGTAATCAATATTGATGTGATTGCTGAAATTACAAATTCGAAAAAGTTCTCTGTCAGGATAAAAAAGTTAAATTATTCTCTAAATTGCCCATTTAATTATGTGCATAGCAATGCGAATTTTTATGAAAATGGTACTGTTTTGTTTCTGCTTACATCAGGAATATAACGCTACAAATATAACTAAAAATTCCTGTTTTTAAAATTAAATATTAAGCCCAGTAGATAGCAAAATCTATAAAAGGGTAGGTGCATTAATCTATTTGTTAAATCTTTTCCAATTGAAACATATATCATGACTTCAGTTAACCATCGGTAGACTATTGTTTAAAAAGAATAACATATGTTGACATGAATTATCATTTATATGGTAATCATTATGAATTCACTGTTTACAAAACTTTGAATTTTTCGAAATACTTAGGATTTTCGGCCCCAGGAACAGTTGACTTTAGTTGTATTTGGAAAACCTTTCAAAATTTTGAGTCCTCAACGATCGTCAACTTCGTACTTTATTTGGCCTTAATAACTTTTTGATTTGAGCGTCACTGATGAGTCTTTTGTAGACGAATCGAGCGTCTGGTGTACAAAATTTTAATCCTGGTATCTACGAAGAGTTTATATGCAAATAAGAGTCTACAAAATACTACACAAAAACTTAAGATTTAACAACACGAACTCTGCTAAATATTTTAGAAGAACACAGGAGTTTTGAAAGAGAAGCAGTTCTTGTTTCAGTTTTGCCAATCGTGTCGTTGTTAATTAAAAGTAAGCATCAGATGATAAGTCACGTTCGGACGTAGGCATAAACACTAAATGAACGAAGAAAATCTGCAGCCATTCTTCACCAAGCTTATGCATAATGAGCTTCATTGGTACAAAATCTGATATCTTATAAAAAGTTACATATAAAACTCATATTTTCCAGTTCTTTTGTTGCTAGAATTTCTAATATGGCTATTTTAGAGCAGGATCTGCTTACCCTTCCGGAGCACCTGAGATCACCCCCAGTTTTTGGTGGGGTTCGTGTTGCTTAGTCTTTAGTTTTCTATGTTGTGTCATCTGTACTATTATTTGTCTGTTTGTCTTTTTATTTTTGGTCATGGCGTTGTCAGTTTGTTTTCGATCTATGAGTTTGACTGTCCCTCTGGTATCTTTCGTCCCTCTTTTATAAGTAGCAGAAGGTGGATTCATATATCAAACACAAACGACTTGGTTTGTTTATAATATCTTACTTTACATTCTAACGATTATATGACTTTTTTATCAGCTTATACAAACAGAGATGCAGTTACATGTATATGTTTCATGTTTATATGTTAGAAAAAGCCATATACGAGTAAGTCAGTGGTAATATTGTGGCTGGAATATTCGATTCAAATCAGAAGGTAGGTTGGATATAAGAAATCTATAAGAACCTACACGTGGTTCTTGTTTTAATCATCTTCTTGTTTAATTCCAATATTTTCCTAATAAAAATAAATAGTCAAAGACTCAAATGGCAATACTCATGGTTAACCCGTTTGTAATTTGAAAGGCCAATTATTTGTATTCTTTTGCAATATAGCATTGTGCGTCATTTTTTGATTGGAAGACAGTTGACGAGGGGAATTATCAGCAACACTGTTTTACAAATATTGCGTATAGATAAAAATAACAGTATTTTTTGGAAGCGTTGCCGGTTTCGAATGAAAGCAATAAAGATGGTATCTACCAAAATTGAGGAAAACTACTCTGACAAGAAATATTGGCTAACGGATAGAAAATTTCCATCAAATGAGTATATAGATGATTGAAGATGGATGGAGAAGTACAGGAATAACCATATTCCTATCCCAAAGTCAACCCATAGGATGCATACGAATTTAGCTGTTTATTTTGAATCTTTTATCAAAATTTAAAAAACAAATTTGAATTCTCAAGTAAGAAATCATGCAGGAGGAGTTAATTACACACAATGGGTACCCTCCCTTTAGAATATTGCTGGAAATATATTACCTGTGGTCCTTGCCTGTTAAGCTTCAATTAATGAATTTGCATTTGTTCCCTTGCAATGTCTGCTACTTTCATACTTGACTAGCTGTATACAGGATATTTATTTCTATTTCTATAGAAATGTTCATAAAACGGATACATTAAACTAATAAATGAAGTTGCACTGCAAATGAATAATGTATGGGACAATACTTCATGAACTTGTAAATATATTACGGAAACAATTGTTTTGTTCAAGGAAATCACGAATTCACCAACATTCCAACTGACTTCATTTTCGGAAAATGACATCTGTAACAAACATAAACTTTTAGCTACTTCTTTACAAACAGAACCAAATACAATGTAAGTTCCAACTATGTACTGGCTTCCGAAGCTGCACAAAACAACTTACAAATATAGATTTATTTCGTCTCCAAGCCAATGTTCCACTACTAAACTGTCTATTCTACTTACTAGTACACTTGGTACAATAAAAAACCTGGTAATGAATTGTTCAAATAAGGCCTTTGAAAATAGTGGAATTAATTGCTTTTGGAGGGTCAAAAATTCGTTGAAAGTACTTGATAAATTACATGCTTATATTGGTGATTTCTAATATGTTCAAAGTTTTGATTTTTCTACCCTATATACCACTCTGCCTCATAATCTTATTAAGAAAAAAAAATCACACACCTAATTAAATGGGCATTTAAAAAGTCAGAATGCGAATATATATGTTCAAACTCTTTTAGGTCATTTTTTAGTAACAACAAGAAAAAGAACTATGTCAATTGGACCTGCTTTGATACTATAACTGCCCATGAATTTTTACTAGATAACATTTTTGTTCGCTATGGAGATTCCGTATATCGTCAAGTTATCGAAATTCCAATGGGGACTAACTGTGCACCACTTATTGCGGACCTGTTTCTGTATTGTTATGAGTTACAATTTATGACTAAAATCAGCAAAGGCCCATCGAAACAACATCTGATACAAAAATTTAATAACACTTTTAGATATTTGGATGATATATTGGCTTTCTATAATGACACCTTCAGTATGTACACTAAAGAGATTTATCCTGCTGAACTGACTTTAAATAAAGCTAATACTAACAATTAACACTGCCCTTTCCTGCATCTTGATATCTATATCTTTAACGGGAAGCTTAATACCAAAATTTATGATAAAAGAGATGATTTTTTATTTCCTATGTTAATTATCCATTTTTAAATGGTGACGTTCCCTTGTCACCATCTTATGGTGTTTATATATCTCAACTTGTTCGATTCGCTCGTGTATGTAACAACGTATTTAATCTTAACGAAAGAAATCTCTGTATTACGGAAATATTACACCAGGGTTTTCGATTTCACAAACTAGTCAAAACATTTACTAAATTTTATCATCGGAACAAGGACATCATTCGTAAATATAAATCAACATGCAGACATCTTATACGTTCAGGTATTTCACATCCAATCTTTTATGGTAATATTCTTTACATCGGCATTCACCTCAAAAGCTAACCAAACCTTTAAACAGACTTATTCAGAAGGGATATAGTAACGATACTGTTGTCGGGTCATTAAAGGGTTTATTCCTTGAATGCCAACATCCTTTGATCTACCGACAATTTACCTGTAAAATTATGTTGGCGTTAGAGGAATAGTTCGGCGTTTTGCATTTGCGCCGATCTGCATTTCATTTGCGCCGATTTTTTCTTTCATTTGCGCCGATTTTGACTTATATTTGCGCCGATTGTGTACAGGTAGATTACAGGTGAATGTTATTTCTCATTTATCATTATAAACCTCTTCCGTTATCCAGTTGTAAACATGTTATGAATTGTAAATTATAACATGTATATAACTGTTGTACAAATGTTATGAATTGTAAATTATAACATGTATATAACTGTTGTACAAATGTTATGAATTGTAAATTATAACATGTATATAACTGTTGTACTCTGCTCACCACGGGGACGTGAAATTAGGATTTTTGAGCAAGATAATTCATTTTAAAAGATAAAAGCACTCTGTTTACATTCACTCAAATCACGGAGTAAGAGTAAGAATATATCTACAGCATTCAAAAGCACAAATCTAAAATCCATAAACGCAGAATACGATGGTTTATAAATCTGTTCTTACTGATAAAATTGAAAATGGAAACGGGGAATGTGTCAAAGAGACAACAACCCGACCACAGAACAGACAACAACAGAAGGTCACCAATAGGTCTTCAATACAGCGAGAAATTCCCGCACCCGGAGGCGTCCTTAAGCTGGCCCCTAAACAAATATATATACTAGTTCAGTGATAATGGACGTCATACTAAACTCCAAGTTTATATACTACGCATCTGATATATTCCTTCCTTGTAATTTCATCACCTCTTTGCTTGTTGCGTTCAGAGGCGGGCATTTCAAGAGTTCTCATTTTGACATAAGTAACGGCCTGGATTTTCTTGATGACACCCATAGAATTATATGTTAGGGTGGTGCGAATTGAACTGTTTATTGTAATGCGAATGAAACTTTTCTGGACTGTTATTCGTTCTCTTACATTAAAAAAAAATAACATTCATCTGTAATTTACCTGTGCACAATCGGCGCAAATGAAAGAATCAAATCGGCGCAAATGAAAGATCGAATATAAAAAAGAAGATGTGGTATGATTGCCAATGAGACAACTGTCCACAAGAGACCAAAATGACACAGAAATTAACAACTATAGGTCACCGTACGGCCTTCAACAATGAGCAAAGCCCATACCGCATAGTCAGCTATAAAAGGCCCCGAAATGACAATGTAAAACAATTCAAACGAGAAAACTAACGGCCTTATTTATGTACAAAAATGAACGAAAAACAAATATGTAACACATAAACAAACGACAACCACTGAATTACAGGCTCCTGACTTGGGACAGGCACATACATACATAATGTGGCGGGGTTAAACATGTTAGCGGGATCCCAACCCTTCCCCTAACCTGGGACAGTGATATAACAGTACAACATAAGAACGAACTATAAAAATCAGTTGAAAAAGGCTTAACTCATCAGATGGACAAAATACAAGTGGACGTGGCAGGGTACTTGTACATCCCAACAACAAAAGACACTAGGAACAGATCTGAGAGTACTCGCAGTTATCTGACAGCTAGTTCAAAGCCACTAACAACTAATAAAAAATCATGCATCTAAGACTAAATTATCAATCCGTACACATCCAACATCCAATGGATTTAGTATAAAGACGTCATAAACAGTCAGAGAAAACATGACCTTGTGCAATGCCAAGATACAGGTATCGACAGATTGTAGATCCATGAATGTGTATATGTATATAACATACTAGTAATATTTAGTTTGCTTTTAATTTACTGATAACAAAATCAATATTTATACCAATAAAACAATATTCAATGATCTTATTACAGTGTTGAATTGGTAACCTTTACAATAAGTTTATTTAAAGGAGCGATAAGTTTACAAGGATCATTTCTAAATTTCCGGGCACGGTTAACAACATTTCCGTAAAATGAGGATGTGCTATCCCGTTTGAAATAAGTTTTCTACAGGTACAACCAAACTTCAAAACCAAATCTTTATATCTATGGAAAAATTTAGTAAAGGTTTTAAGTAATTTATGGTAACGATATCCCTGGTTTAATAATTTACCAGTAATACATAGATTACGTTCGTTAAAATCAAAAACGTCACAACAGACACGGGCATAGCGAACGAGCTGTGAAATATAAACACCGTAAGATGGTGCCAAAGGAACATCATCTAAAAATGGAAAATTAACAATAGGGAACGAAAAATCGTCCCTTTTGTCGTAAATTTTAGTATGCAGTTTCCCGTTTAAAACCGAAATATCTAAATCTAGGAAAGGACAGTTATTACCGTTTAAATTTGATTTATTTAAAGTAAGTTCCTTGGGGTAAATTTCAGCAGTATATTGAGAAAATTCTTGATTATTTAACGAAAAATATCATCAAGATAACGGTAAGTGTTGTTGAATTTATCAATTAAATGCAATTTCGACGGGTATTTACTGTGTTTAGTCATAAACTGTGATTCGTAACAGTACAAAAACAAGTCTGCTATTAAAGGGCACAATTAGTGCCCATAGGGATACCTACAACCTGTCGATAAACTTTGTTGCCGAAACGTACATAAATATTATCAAGGAGAAAATTAACAGCTTCAGTTATCTCATCACACCTCCAGTAAGTATATCTAGCATATTTACCTTTCTCATTAGAGAAGAAGGCTTTAAATGAGTTGCAGCAAATATATTTGCATTCAGCTTTACCAAACGACCATTTAATTAAATAGGAAAACTTTTGTTTGGTAAGATAGTGTGGGAGTGCAGTGTAAAGAGTAGAAAAATCAAAACTGTCAACAGAATCAAAAGGACCATCAAAAGCATGTAATTTATCTAAAACATCCAAAGAATTTTTTACACTCCAAAAATAGTTTATACCACTATGTTCATATATTTTATTACAATAGTTTATGATAAGCTCTTTAATAGTAGTTAATGAACTTGTTAAAAGCACTGAAAGATTAGTTGTAGAACACTTACTAGAGGCCGAGATGAAACGATATTTAAATGGTTTTTTGTGTAGTTTGATGAAACGATATTTAAATGGTTTTTTGTGTAGTTTAGGTAGCCAATACATAGTAGGGACCTTCAAATGTTCAGAAGAAGCCTTAAGCTTTGATGTGGTTGTGATATGTTTGTTTACTATATGACTCTCTGTGGAGCGGATGGACTTGAATGTAGATGAATTTAAAATTTCATTCTTAAGAACGTCCGTGTAGTATTTACGGCATACCACCACCGCATTGTTGGCTGCTTTGTCGGCCGGTACAAACACAAACCGCTTTGAAAGTTCTTGAAGTTTATTTCTTATTCTGGAAATAGGTGTATTATGTACTCTATTATTTACTTCTAAATTATTTTCAAAATGTGATATTCTCTTATCTACCACATTCATACATTTATTTAAATAAGAATCAAGAGATTTTTATCAGATTTTTCCGTTTACACCACTTTTTACAAAACGAGGAAAGAGCATCTTTGGTGACTTGACGACACTCTTTCCAATCTATTTTTGATGGAGGACGATATTTTGGTCCTTTTTTCAAAAGTTTTAACCTCTCTGTCCTGGACGATATTGAGGTCCCCTGTAATAACATGGCCATAGGGAACATATCTAAACTTCGACGATTCACAGTTTCAAGTTAAGGGAGTATTATTATCTACATTCACGTCTGATGTTACCGACGTATAATTAAAAATTAGACTTCTGCTGGGTTTTTTGTATGTGTATGAAATTATAGGTGGTTCTATGTTATCAAAATAGGGAGGTATAAAGTTTTGAACGGTAGAGTCATTAAATATACTAGATAAGTTGATAAAATCAATACCTCTGGTAATATATTTAATTTTCAGAAAATGACGTTTATGATCTTCAGGTTTGTCGATACGCGGTAACAGCCTATGGTGGCAAAAAGCTGTAATTATACGCGAATATTCATACAGTGGGCTAAAGAAAGAGATGGTGTCACACTCTTTGAAAATATCGTGTAATTTACTAATGGGTATTTGACCCAGTTTACATAATAATTGATGCCTACCATTGTTTTTAAATATAGATAGATTACCAAGTGTATAATTTATACGATGTTTAACTCGTTGATTTCGATTGATACGTTTGCCATGAGACCTATTATTTCGTTGTCTTTTATCAATAATATTCATGATATCAATAGAAGAAGTAGTAGATATGTTCCCTTGTCCAAGTATATTGTCATTTAGACCCAGGGGATAAGCTGTTTGAAGTCGTTTAATCCAAGACAGTTCGATAACTTTACGGGAATCTTCAAATTGTTTATGCGATTGCCCTTGTTGTTTCTGGACCGTTTCGAGCGGTTGAAATCTAATAAATTTAATATTGTGGTTGTGTTTACCTAAATGTTGATAAATTATACTTTTGAATTTCTTAGATTTTCGGAAGCGGTATAGCTGTTCCTGTGTTCGTTTAAAAACTCCCGTCCTGTTTGTCCTACATATTGTATACCACACTTTGGCTTTGTTCATGTAACCAGATAAATGAGGCTTTGGGTTTTTCATGTAATGTCACAGGAAAAGGAAAGCGAAAAAGCTCTCCCGTTCACTGTTGACCTTACGGTATTATCAGAAGATAATCTAGAACAGGTTTGTCATTTTCTGGCATTGTACGGAAATATTTGTGGATATCCACGTGCATTTTTATTGAATAATCTGGCTGCAGCAGCATTGCCACCTTTAACACAATTATAAAAAGCGCTAAATTTAGATGGGGAATTTTCGATTGACGGCGGTTGAATTAATATTTGGAATGAGGTTTTTAGAGCACGTGAATATCCTTGAAGGATTGGTGTTTAGTGTTTTCTTTCCATTTCGTAAAATCATGATTAATTAAAGGGTTATGAGAAGGTAAAATGAGGCCGAAAGTCATAACATTGAATTAAGAGTTACAATAACGGAATATATAAACAAATTATAAAACAGTTGAAGAATTCTTATAAAAACTATATTGAACAGAACCTTTTAAAATCGGCACGAATGTCATACTCCCGAATAGTTGTAAGCAGTTATCAAAACAAAAGTGCATGCTTATCAAAACTATCATACTAATTAAACAGATAGGTAAATTACAGGTAGCTAAATCTAATTCATGTTTGTCAAGTTGTTGAAAATCATTTTTTTGCTGTTACTGCTTGAATAAATGGTGTCTTTCACATTGTCCCACTTTGGAATTTTGTGGGACGATCGGGAAGATGTTTGTGGGACAATTGGGAAGTTTAATTGTGGGACAATCGGGAATTGTTTTGATAGTGATTAATCTGTTTACATAGTGTGCAGCAGGTAATTACATGTAACTAATCATTGTTACTTATAAAATATGAAACAAACACGAACATAAAATAATATTTACATATTTTATTTTGCACATGTTGAGTAAAATTGAAATATCATCAAACAGTGCATGGAACCAGACGTCTTCTACTTCTGCTTGTGGTACGAGTGGAAGAACGGCAGCCCTGCGTATTAGTTGATGAATGTCTGGTTCTCCTTTATAGTTGGTGACGTGTCCTGTTGATTGTACTTTACGCCAAATACACTGTGTAAAGTGGAAAAAACCTTTGATAGCAATTCCCGGAAAAGGTGATCTAGCAGAATTCTGTACAGCAGCTTCATAATCTATGAAGAACGTTGTCGGATTCAGTTGAATCTGGCGTTGGGTGCAAGCAGTCTAAAGTAGTGAGAAGAATCTTATATAGATGTCCTCGGACTTCCCAGGTAAAAGTGCAAATACCAGTGGGAACATCTCTCCATCAACCAGTGCATGTAGAGTGTACAGCTGTTCAAAGATTGACGGACAGGTGTAGAAGGTACCATCTGCGTATATTGTATTGTTGTTTGCCAGGTGTTGTAGGTTGTTGTCAGTGGCGAATACATGTATCTTATCGTATGTACCATCATTGATTAGCAGAAATCTTTCAGCAGCAGTAGTTTGGGTCCACTCATCTTGGGGTCAATGTTCAATAGAGATGTTGGTAGATGTGGTATAAGGTCCTCTCTTAAAATGAAACTTATAAAAAGTGTTGCGTCACAAAGTCAACATGTGCATATTGACAGGAATTCCAGTTTGCACAAATTCTACAATAGCCTCTTTGGACTTTGACGTTTTTTTTTTTAATATTTATAGTTGTGTGTGCTGTAATATCCTCCCATATTACTTGATGGAGTTCTTGAAACTTTATTTCTCGTGTTAGATTACCATGTTTTATTTTTTTCAGTTGCTCAGAATATTTTTCTTGGTTATAATATTATATTTATATTTATCGTAAGTGATTCATAATATATTGTTTAGGTGTTTGTTATGTTCGTAACTCATCGGAATTCTTGTTACCCTATTTTATAGATTTTCTTGAAAATTAGTAGAGTTGTGAAAGATATTTTCATACTTTTCTTAATTATTTCTTACGATTTTAAAGTTTTAAAATTTCTTAAATATTTCTAATATGTCTTATGTTAATAAACATTTCCATTCCCAAAATACCTTTTTTTGTAATAAAAAGTAATAAAAGGTTTTAATTTTCTTTATTTCTTTACAATTCATAATAATTTTAACCCCAAAATCTACTTTTTTCTTATGAAAAATGATAAAATGTTGAAATTTTATCAAGTTCACTTATTATTTTTAACAGTTAAATACTTATAAAAACATTTAAATAGTTATAAAAACACCTCTTGTTATTATATAAACATCTATTGAAATATTTTTGTTGGCGTTCAAGGAATAGGTAACATATAAAATGTTGGCATTCGAGGAAGACACCCATTAAAGATGGCATATTTTGGTATTAATATTGATTCACTCATAGGGTCTTTGCATCGGAAATAAACACATTTATTCTAAAACCAGGGTGGCATTTTACGTGTTATGTTCTTCTCATATATTTTATGATGGTATGATACTAAACCCCTTACGGGAGGGATTGTGCTTGATTTTCATATGATGAAGACATAATCTTTCAATCAGTTTAATTGAGGTTTGGAGCTGGCATGTCAGTAACTGCTAGTAGTTCTTTGTTAATTCATGTATCATTGTCATTTTGCTTAGTTTCTTTTGCGCCTGTCCCAAGTCGGGAGCCTCTGACCTTTGTTAGTCTTGTATGATTTTTAATTTTAGTTCATTTATTTTTTTGGAGTTTAGTGTGACATCCATTTTCGCTGAGCTGATACACATTTTTGTTTAGGGGCCAGCTGAGGCCCGACTCCGGGTGCGGGATTTTCACGCTGTGTTGAAGACCCATTGGTGGCCTTCGGCCGTTTTCTGCTCTTTGGTCGGGTTGTTGTCTCTTTGACACATTCCCCATTTCCATTTTCAATTTTATGTTTTTCTAGAACGCTTAAGGCATTTAGTATAACGGATCAGGTCAATTCTCCCTTTAATATTTTGAAATCACACAAATGCCATGTTAATATTTTCTATTTCATACTTCTATTTTATATCCTATAATTCCATAAATATTCAAGTGAAGTGTTAACGGACAAGTTGGAAGGCAATAAGCAAAATATTAGTAAAACATATACACGTACGATAGATGGCGTGAAACTACTACTAGTATTTGAAAGATTTTGTCAATAGAGTAGACCAATTATCCCCAAATTTGTTTCACATTAGGGACCCTTGGTCGTTTTCGAAAAATATTTCAATCTTTACAGTATCATAATACAATATCAGGCTTATTTATTAACGGATCACCTAAAAATAAACACCAGAAATGGCAAAAAAAAATTTTGACAGATTTTGGCACATTTTGAGTATTTATCACACAAATATAAAAAAGAAGGACATCGTCAATCAAAACTAATATTATGTCGGATGTAAAGCTTATATTATCTTTAAGATAATAATTAATTAATTTTGGTTAACGATGTTCTTCGAAGCCAAATTTGACAAAAACGAACGTATTTTTTTTTGTATCATGTTCAACAGCAACTTTTAAATTACGTGCTGTTAATACATATATGCAAAATTGTTGCAAAATATTTAAAGACAATATATTCTATTTTATTTAGTATTTAAATACCTTTAGATTTTAACCCTATGAGTGAAACAAATACATGGGAAATAGGCCTTCCTCTTTGGAGTATTTGTCACAGTTAAACAAAACCAAATTCTAATGGAAGTACAGTCACGTTTTTTTGTTTTTATTAAAAAGTTTTTTTTTGTTCTAGATGTTCGTCGATGCAAAATTGAAAAAAAAGACTGTATCCACATCTACCAGATTTGCGTCACTGACATATGTTGACATCGTGATCATAACAAAAAACGAGAGAAATTTGCCAAAACTCTTTAACTATAAGCCTACAATGTGTGTCACCTGGAATAAATGGCTGGGAAAAAGGTTTGAATAGGGACAGAAATTCTGCCTTGCAACAGGGCACTTTAAAGAGTGGCAACAAGGAACGCTCAGCGTGCAGAGATCATTATCCCAATAGAGTGACAACTACAACCGGAAATGAATGTCCTATAATCCTTTATCAAAGTAGTAAAGTAAATAAACTTCAGATAAAAATACTTTCCTGGAAGAACATGTTGAAATTTTGGATATGCGGACAGTATGATTGCGACATAACAATGGCACCAAGCGCAGCGATGCAAAAAAGAGATTGAAGTCTTTCGTTTCAGCAATAATAATATTTTACCCCTTGATGTTTTCATTAACAACAGCAATATATGCCCTATCATGAGTTTTTCGTTTAATCTTTTAATGAAACAGTTTTTAGTATTATCAGTGATCTTATTGAGAGAAACGTAATCCGAAAAGTGTAGAAAAAACCTGCAAATTCGGACAGCAATTCCTAGTTTTATCCCTTTTAATGTCCAAAAAACAACATAAAAGGGTCATGACTCACCGAAAAAACATTGGAATGAAGTTTTAAGACAACAATGATGACACAAGAGATATAAAGATAAGATATCTGAATCAAGTAATACTGACACTTCTGGGGGTTAAAATATCAGGTACTGATTTAGTGTATTCATCAAATGAAATATCATTTTTGTATGCTTAAAATACAGAATTGGTTTGCTCAATTTTAGTAAAAAATAATATCGATTTTTACCAATCTGAAGTGTTGAAAAATTCGATACTACCTTTTAATTCCCCCAAAATACAAAGCCTCCTTTATTTCCTCCAGGACCACTCCTACATTTAGGTTACAAATGACCGGTCCCTTTCAAATTATAAATCATATGTATGTTATTGTAATAAGTTAGTTCCAAATTTTACCCACATGACTATATGAAATATCATATAAATCATACTGTATAGCTGAAAGGGAAAGCATTTCTATGTTCAGTTTCTGCTATCACAACGATGCACCAAAAGTGCATGACATCTGATAAAGAATACAACAATAACTCTTTGATACTTTTAAACTTTTGTGCAGTCAAAAGTTTTAAATCAATTTAATATATTTATGTAGACAATTTTAAAAAGAAATATTTAAATAATTTAAGATTTGTACCCCCGTGGTGAGATTAATTAGATTTATAGATAATTTATAGAAAATAATTAATTTTGTAATTTTCACACAAAACAAACAAGTAAAAATCGCGTAAAAAAACTCATCAAAGATAACAGGCTTATGATTTTACATGAGACTCAGCAGTGACGCTCGAATAGAGAAAGTAAGAAGTAAGTGTTATGTGCTGCTTAGTTTAACTGGTGTTGTGATTTTAATGCAATTTGTCGTTTTAGGAAAGATAACTCTTGACAAATATCCAAATAAAAGTAGGACATCGGATCACATGTTTGTATTAAAACTATAATGGATAAGTACACCAGTATGAAAGGTGGGAAACTTTATGCTTGCTTTGTTGATTTAAAAAGGGTTTGACAAAGTCATTCATTCTGGTTTAAAATATAAGCTATTAAAACATAATATAGGTTGTAACTTTTATGCAATCCTGAGAGATATGTACAATAAAAGTGAATTATGTGTTAAAATAGACAATGTGCTTACTCCTAATTTTTATTCTCAAATTGGGGTAAAGCAAGGGATGTTTTGAGTCCGAATCTTTCAAAATTTTTATAAATGATTTACCGGATGCATTTAATGAAAGCCCAGATGCTGTTGATATAAATGGCTGCAGAATTGACTGCCTAATGTATGCAGATGATGTTGTTATTTTACTAATTCCAAGGCAGGTCTTCAAAACGACTTGATGGTTTATCCAAATTTTGTACTAAATGGTGTTTAGAGGTCAATCTATCTAAAACCAAAGTTGTTATATTTAACAAAACCTGGTAAACTTTTAAAAGAATATTTTATTTCGAAAAGATACAATAGAATGTGTTAACAATTATAAATATTTAGGTTTGAAATTTATATCTAGTGGACTTTTAAGCAAGGAAAGGAAGAATTATACAAAAATCACTAAAAGCTGTATTCCAATTGCAAAGATCTTTATCATCTTCCAATCCAAGTATTTCTACTCTATTACATATATATGACCATACAATAAAACCCATTTTAATGTATGGCAGTGAAATTACAGGTTTGTTTAAAACTAGCTCTGCAGCATGCCAGAAAGAAAGTGAATATTTATTACAGCACATTTATATGAATGATTTTTAGATAAATCCAATTTAAGATATATGAAGTATATTTTAGGTGTAGTCAAAAGTCTTCTAACTTAGCTGTGCTAGGAGAGCTTGGTAGATTCCTTTATATTTTTCAGTTGTATTATCAATGCTTAAATATTGGTTTAGAATAAAAATATGAAAGATGGTTTACTGTATGATACCTATATGTGTAACAAAAACATGTTTACTAATAATATTGAATGCTGGTATTCATCCATACATTACATTTTAAAAAGCTGAATATTCATAGTTTGGAGGTAAAGCTTAACTTTTTATCAAGTCAGTTAAGCAAAAACTTTGTAATAGTTTTGTAAAATTTGAGAACACAAAAGAACAGATACAAAGAGTAGTAAATTAGATACTTATTTCAAACTAAAACTTGTTTTCTAAAGAAATGTATCTATCTTTAAACAATTTTCAATTGAGAAGTGCCATATGTAAAATCAGAATCAGTGCCCATGATCTCAAAAATAGAAAGAGACAGGTATAAAACTTTATATATAGAAAGAGACCAAAGGCTTTGTAAGAAATGTACTCTAAATCTGGTTGAAGATGAACAACATTTTATTATTAGTTGTCCAGTATACAAAATGATAGGGAGATATTTTTCAAGGAGATAAATAGTATTTGTCCTAAGTGTACAATTGCTATTATCCTTTAACTTGGATAGTAGAAAAGGTTGTGGATGTTTTGTGCAGCTAATCATAATCATGGCAACATTTAATTAATGATTAGATATTTTATCTTGCTCGCGATGATATCATTTATAATAACAATACATTATTACAACACAGTTTGTAGAATATACATTATGATAAATATTCAATGCATATCAATGTAATAATATCAATAACTTATATACTTACAGTAAATAACTTATGATTGTAAAGTATGATATAAAGCATGCGATTGACGCAAATCACCGTATTTTTCAGCCTATGATAATATTATTTACTGCTACCGGTTATTATCGTTTGTCTTTTTGTAACGTTTACGCATGGCAGTTCGTTACCATTCGTTAAATTCCGGAAAATATTCGTTAACTTCTTTCCCTTCTTAGCACCTATGATCGCCCCCCACCCCCGTGAGATTCACGTTGCTCAGTGTTTAGTTTTCTGGTAAACTGTTGTCTTTTCGTTATTTTTCAGGTGGCCACTTCATAGTCTGTTTTTTTTCGACTTATGATTTTAGATTGCCCCCGAAGTATCTTTTGACTTTTTGTCCTTTTTTTTGAAAACAAGCAAAACATTAGGATGAGAAATGAAATATCAGGAAAAAGGAAAATATATTATGGAATATACAAGACAAATAATACGACATAATAAATTGGTACATGAAAGTGCCGAAAAGTTCAAAATATATAAATTATTGAGGACTGTCAAAAGCTTTTTGGTATTTTTTTTGTCATAAGTACTTTTATAATATAGCGCGGTTTAAAAAATGCGGAGGATACTAAAGGGATATCCAGACTCATTAAACGATAACAAACTAACAACGCAATGACAACACAGCGAAAAACGACGAAAAGACAAACAAACAATCTACAAAACACAACGAAAAACTATTAAAGACACACAAATAGTCTACAAAACACAAACTAGAAAAAAATAAGAACTGATATATCTGTAATATATCTTATATTTGACTGTCTATGTTGTTGACTTACAGTATAAATTGCTTATTTGCGTTTATAATTTAGAAAAACATTTTTATAAAATGATATTCAAAGTTGAAGTATATAATAAACAGATCATGACATTGTCGCACTCTATGGTGAGTACATTTAAAAAATTGTACGGTTCACTAGAATATGTTCTTTTTTCTGTTTACTCATTGGCTAAAAGTATAGGGAAACTAAGTTTTGTAAGCATTATTATCACCACGGGAAAATATGAGAGGTTAATATAAGATTTGGAACAGCTGACCTGTACATCAATACAGTAATAGGGAATTTTTATGAGCTATTTAAGCGATGTATAAATAAAATGTTTTGTACTAGACATGCAATAACACAGAAGTTACCTTTGCTTACCCTTCCGGAGCACCTGAGATCACTGCGGTTTTTGATGGGATAAGTGTTGCTCAGTCGTTAGTTTTCTATGTTGTGTTTTGTGTACTGTGGTTTGTTTAAGCGTCGTTTTTCGTTTATTTGCCATGACATTGTCAGTTTGTTTTCGATTTATTAGTTTGAATATCCCTTTGGTATATTTCGCCTCTATTTTGCAGGTTTACAGATACCACATACCGTTCACATACTATTACACTTTTTTTTAGTCTTTTATTGTAAATGTAATGCTTCATGTAAAAAACATATAAGTTGGTATGTCTCATCCAAACTTTTGTTAGAACGTCATAACACATTTTTTAAACTTGGGAATTTTCTATCAACAACCAAGGCTACATGCGTGATAGAAATACTTATTCAGAAAAATGCCTCTTTATTATTATAATATCATATTATTCAAAAGCTTAAGCTGTGATTTGTTAATCAATGTCGCGCGTTTTTATTTTAGAAATATATTTATTGACCTTATATGACTAAAATAGATTATAAATAAATGGTATTTGATTAGATATTTATTATGAAATTCAGAAAATCCGAATGGAAGTTCAAGTGACCTTAGTGAATTGCGTTAAGAAAATCTCACAAGCAACACAAAAAAAAGGACAGACAATTTGACTTTGTAAACCTTGAAAAACCTTAGTTGAATGGAAGAATTACAAATTTTCTGTTATTTTAAAGGAGAAATGTACAAAGGAGCACTAGGACAGTTAAACGAAAAGTTATCCTGAAACTAATATTGCACACAACAGTTTTCCTATTATCTCCTTTCCGATCACTGTTTGTGTATGTTTTTAAATGTATAAAAATGAAGCACAAAAAGTGGCTGGCGTGATAACCATTTACAACAAAACAACAAAAGAGAATAGTACAATTTCCTTCGTTATATCATGATTATCCCACAGTTCACAGTTATAATTGTGTATGCTGTTACATGCATCGAATAAAAAAAATTAATGCTATACAGTTATAAAAATCACCATTTATTTTACAACAAAAGCAAAAGCAGCTTTTCTGCCTTAACTGGTTAGCATTCTCCCTGTATATGTTTAAAGCTTTCGTAATAATTGACAAGTAAAGCTAAATCCACAAATATTAATTCAATAAATCAAAAATCATTTACCATTGTCTGTTACATTACCTATAAAACATGTTTCGTAAATATGTCATTATGGCATAAAAACCGTTGAATAAGAATAAATTGCAAGTAATAGTCAGAAATATAGCTCTAGTAATTGCATTTATTTTTTCTTTTTTCCAAAAGCATTTTTTAGTTGCGTGTAGCAATGAACTTGAAGTTCCGAATGGCACCAATTATGACTGTTCCTAGTCGACAAGAGTCCATAAAATTAGAAGACATTTGTAAGCACACTTACACATTCTTATGTAAACATGACATTATACATAGTTTTTGTTCAAATAATAAATATCAAGAGTTTTCTTTGAACAAAAAGGAAACCTGGTTTCATAGAATGCGGAATATGTCTCAGACACAATCAATGTCTCTTAATAAATCTAAACTTTAAATTCTAAGAGGTGCGAAACTTGCTCCATGACAAATTTCCTCGGATCTTTTTTTAACTAAATTTAATCGTTTGGTATCAGCAACTTCCTTTCATCAGATTGTATTCGATGATATATTTGATATACATGACCCTTACCTCAATATTAGATTTCTCTCCTTTTTACCATAATTTATGCCAATAATTATATCTAAAAACAATACTATTCAAAGAAAAATTACTCCTCCAACAAGTAAAATAGTGAAGTGACCAGTTACATTAGTTTACCAAATATTGCTTCCACAACAAACCTCTCACAGTTAATAAAATTTTTTGCTCTATTGAAAAGGTGATAGAATTGGACAAAGAAGACTTCTGGATTGCTGTGTATGTAATGCTGTGTTTAGGGACACTAAACTTGAAGATTTTTATCAGATTTCTAATGATTCAAGATTGTCACTCTGACAACTTTTTCGATGTTAACATTGCGAACTATGGTTATATTTCCTTGCACACTGTAAACTGTCTATTATTCCAAATTGAAGACTTGTTCTGCTTTTTTAAAATCAGATACGGAAGTTGGATCGAAATCCGTACGCATCTCATTGTTTTTCGAATCGATTTCTATATCAATTTCAACTTGTTTATTTAGTTTTGAAGGATTGAGACCAGTTCTCAAAGGATATATCATTATCAAGGCACTTGCTATCATCATTGTTCCAGCTAGAATGAAGGCGGTATCATATGTTTTCTGGTGTTCATATAAAAGACCTGCAACAATTATTAAGACATATAGTGAAAAATGATTCTACAAATATGTTTTGGAGCTTACTGTCAGTAAATACTTGCATTATTTATTTTAGTATAATTGTATAGTATTTCTTTATATAGTGCGACTTAAAGACTCCCTTACAAATTTGGGCGTTTGTCAGAACATATGGTTTCTTCCAGTTGTATAATTTAGCTTTGAATACTTGTGTGTGTTACTGAACATCTCTAACATAATGCTATTTCTCGGTTAATATGTTTTTTTATGTTTCAATTATGACTATAATTGCAGTTTCAATTTTGTTCTATGTCTGTCCAAGGTTAGGGGAGGGTTGAACGCTCACAAACATGTTTAACCCCGTCACATTCTTTATATTCCTGTTTAAGTCAGGAGCCTGTAGTACAGTGGTTGTCATGGGTTCATGTCTGTCATATTTGTTTTTCGTAAATTGTTTTGTTAAAATAAGGCCGTTTGTTTTCTCGTTTGAATTGTTTCACATTTTTAATGTCGGGACCTTTTATAGCTTAAAAAAGAAACTTTGCATTAAGGTTTCAAACGTTTGTTTTTGTTGCATGATCATATTTTAGTTTGTTTGAAAGTTGTTTTTAATATCAAGGTAACTTTGGACATGCCCCGCCTACGATAGCAGTAAAAGGAGGGGCATAATTACTGATGGTCTGCGTCTGTATTACTCTCATCCGTCAATTATCGAGATAATACAAAACCCCGCTTACCTGCAATGGGAGCACCAACTAACTGTCCAATTGATCGACTAAGAAGCACAATTCCATATGCAACACCAAATGATTGTACGTCAGATATGTCAATGATTATAGCTGGTATAAGTGAACCACCACAGGCTGCATAACTCATTCCAAATATCGCACTAGAAAAATAAACACCGTAACGGGAATTAATAGTCAAACATATTGTTGCTATTCCACCTATTGCATAGAAGAATATGTATTGATAAATAGGTCGAAATATTGTTACATGGTTTATATTTGCAAATACACCATGTAGAAGTTTGAAAACAAGAACCATCACGCCGGAAATTGTATATAATAAAGCAGCATTTTGCGTAGTAAATTCTAGATGATAAACAGCATAAGCTTGAAGGTGACCTAAAATAATAGATACACCAAATTGATACATAAAACTATTGGCCATAAGGACGTAAAATGATCGAACTTTCATATAAAAATGTCTATCGAGGAATCTAACTCTCTCAATACTTTTACTTTCTTCAATCAACGTTTTTGATTTGAGGTTTTTTCTATCAAAGCTCTGTTGTAACTTATTTTTTTTCGATTTTTTATGACTTTTCTTCGGGTTGACCTCCTTTGCCAATGGGCGGAGTATTAATCCAAATACACATATATTGAGAGTTATTCCACCAAGAAAAAAAAACATACCACGCCATGTATAATATTCATTTAACATTTGAATAAATGGTGGGAATGCAAAACTACCAATTCCACCACCAGAAGATGCTATCGCCATTGCTAGGTGTCGATGGTTTGTGAAGTATTTAGCCACTGCTACACTTCCTGGCATAAATGCTAGCCCGCATCCTACGCCTGTAAATATACATTAGACTCATTTAAAATGAAATTAATTGTCCAAGAGACCCAGTTACATTTGCATTATAATTTTAGTGCATATTTAAACATTTTACCTGATTCAACAAGTACCGTAAACTTTAAAGGAACTAGGTAATATGTGGCAAACATTTCAAACATTAACTTTATATCATGACAATAAAGGTAATTAGAGAAGTTTTTGTTCTCGAAATGGTGGAAGGTGAGCAATACCGCGTTTTAAAGCTCGTCAAGATCCATGAACACACGCTCGTGTGCCGTATGGTGACATTGTTATGTTATACTACCGCTGCAATAACAGATCACGAACATTTTGTATTCTTTCTGACAATGTTTTTATTCATAAAACTGGATTTATTTACTTTAGCGATATGTTTTACGGTCGAACCATCCGGAAGCGCAATATATAAACTTTCAGAGAGTTTATTTTGTCGCGATTATGTCATGTCACAATAGTACGCCATTAAAATGAACCGATATCTGATGTAACTAAATTTTAAAAACCCATTACCACAAAGTCAGAATAATGTTTGGATATGTCTACAATCTTTGTAAGCAAAGTTGAAGCAACACGAGATCCAATATCATTGTGAGCAAAGAAACGCTTTATTTTCGTTTGATCATGGCTGCGCGAAAAGGTATCTCTTATCAATAAATAAATCCTCATAAATAGAGATTGAAAAAATTATTTACACCTACAAAACACTGACACATAATTATTTCATGCGAACGAAAATTAATAAAAAAAAAAAAAAAAATAGCATGTACTCAAGAATAATAACAAATCTGTCGTGCTGATATGGGTATCAGCGGATATCTCCAAAGCATTATCTAACAAGATTGTAACATATTATAACATGTTAACAATTTTGAACAGCCAAACTTTTTAGACATCTGATGTATAAAAATGAAAGGTTTTATGTTAGTATAATATGGTAATATGTGTATACAAATATGACCTTTACTTAAATGTACAGTTGCAAACGACTAAAACAATGACAAGAATGACTAGATTTCGATATGAAGATGATTAAATTTAACTGGCTGTCAATATTGAAAGTGATACGAGTCTTATCGCATCTGGTGCAGTAAAATTGGTACCATTGGCAGACAGTGAGTTAGAATAGAGACTTAATTCGACAAATCCATGTATTTTGTTTACTTAAGTAGGACGGACGAAATGACCGGTCATCATCGTCAATGACCTGATAGTTAGGTCAAACTCATTTGATGTGTTATTAGGAATTTTTTTAATTCGACGATACATATTTGACTCGTGAACACAGGTTTTATTTTCTTATTTAAATTCGAGATCTGTTTTGTGTTGAACCCCACGTGTAAATGATTAGACTTTGAAACGCATGAATGAATTAAAAATATTTTGACATGTATATTTTATTTGGATCCAGAGTTTTAAGAAACATGTGGGAAATCCGACGATCTGGCCTGGCCTCATCTTTTCGGTTTTGTACGAAAGTCTTGCTGACACCATTTACTAGTTCAACATATATGGCATCTTGTAATATATCTTATCAAAGTTTTTAACTGTTCCATTAATGCTATGAAAACTCATCAAAGATACTTTGGTACACCAGACGCGCGTTTTATCTACATTAGACTCAGTGGCGCACGAATTTAAACAGTGTGGAGGCCAACTACGAAGTTAAAGAGCATTGAAAATAAAAAAAAACTAAACTGGTTATTATTGTTGAATTCATTGTTTTGTATAGTGGTGTTATCTGCCTTCGCTTTCGGTATCCCTATAATTTGTTTACCTGAAAGTATGCCGTATGTTAGAATAAGAGCTGGAACGGATGTGACAAAAGCAGATGACATCATGCCGATACCCGCAATCAGACTTCCGGCAATGGCAACCTTTCTTTCATCGAATTTTTCTATCAGATATCCGGATAATGGACCTGTAAGAAAATATATTAACACAACATTCTGTTATGAAAAATATTACATTTCTAAAGGAATAACCATGGTAAATGATCTAACCAGCTCTAGTGGATGATTATCTTCCGCTGGTTTCAACTGTGCAATCTACAGTATTACAGAAAGGTGACATAATAAATACTTTCTTTTGTTGAATTTGGAGGTAGATTTTTTCAACAAATTGTCGGCATTCCTATGGAAACGAACAATGCACCTTTCCTTGCCGACCTCTTCCTATTTTCATATGAGTAGGAGTTTGTTCAGACACTTGTCAAAACAAGAAGATCAAAGAAGCTAGATTATTTAATTTCACATTCAGATATATTGATGATGTTCTTTCCATTGACAATCCAAACGTTTCTGATTGGGTTCCATTAATATATCCACCAGAACTAGAAATTAGAGAAACAACACACACGGCTTTCTCCGCCTCATTTTTAGAATTATACTTTGAATTTGATATAAGCGGTCATCTTAGTACGAGAATCTATGACAAACGAGACGATTTTAATTTTGGAATTATGAATTTCGCCCATCTTAACAGCAATATACCAACCCAACTTCTCCTGCATGTGTGATATACATTGCCAAGCTCATTAGGCTCATTCTAAAAAAGTTCATCAGAAGATACCAAGATTTTTGTAAATAAATATTCCGTATCAACTTAACTAATACATGATGGTCTTGAAGTATAGATTCTAGGTACTGACGTTGTTTATCATCTTAATTACGTGTTATAGTGTTCTTATTTTATTTGTCTTTGTATATTTTTAACCTTTACAGTTTAGTCTTTTTTTGGTAATATCCTTTTGGCGTGGATCGGTATTTATACATCCCGCCATTGTGTTATTATGCTATGGTCACTTTTTGTATTCTTGTGTTTCATTTTTGCTTATATCCTTTGTCTATAGAGTGTCTATATGCCATTTTGTTTTTCTTTGTTGAGATAGTTGATTGTTTTTTTATAGTGATTAAGATAATAACACAATATTGACTGCTGTACTCCAATTTTTGGAATGTTTACCTATTATGTCTGTTTGTTTTTCTCGCTCATTGTAGTCAATATAATGGAATTTTATGCGACTGTCATACAAGTGAGAGGTTAAGTTAGCTATAAAACCAGGTTTAATCTACTATTTTCTACATAAATTCCTTTACCGAAAAAATGAGAACAACACGTTATTAATTTATTGGTCCGAAGCACTTTTCTGGATTTACCTCCATTAGGAACGTTGATAGGATGTAAAAGAACCGAAACTGTTGCAGAGCTATATGACCAAAAAGTACCTAAAAAATTAGCCAAATTCTGTAAGGTCAACTTTGCCTGAGGGATTTGAAACCTTAGTTTCTTTATAATTTTCAAAATTCATAAACGGACAATTTTAGAAAGGTTTACAAAATCAAGAATATGTCAGTTGTTTTCCATTCGTTTGGTGTGTATGATTTTGACATTTGATAAGGTACTTTCCTTGGAGTTCGTTGTTATTTTACTTTTTTTAAATGTTTCAAATGCTGATAAATCACTTAACAAGGAAACGGATAAACATTAGCTGACGTCTTGATGTTAACCAATTAGTTGTCGATTATTCATGGTACAACCCCTATATAGAGAATATGATCTACCTCCTTCCTATTGGATGTTTTTATGTCTCTTTTTGTGCAGATAGCTCTACACGTCTTTAGGTCTTATAAATCCTTGGCTTTCAAATGATTATTTTTGGGCGTGTCTGTTGAAGGTAAACTCAGAAAATATATATATTAACAGTGTTCTTTTCATTTGGATTAAAACAGTAAAAAAAGGTAACAGAAAATTTCTAATAACATAATATAATCTCTCTGTATGTACTTTGTTATAAAGTAGAAATCATTAGTTTCCAAATTTTCATAGTAAAACACTCCATATGATTTTCAATAAAAAATATTGAAAACTAATTTGTTAAGTACTAAACTGATTTTTTTTCATAATGGATGTCTAATGCTCATTTAGGTTCTATGAGAAAACAAATGGTACCTTGCATTACACGAACCTAATTCAATTTTGATTGAAGATTTTATAAAAATTAAAAATAAGATAACGTATATTTGTTCCGCCTAACAGAAGTTCCACTGGAAACTTTGTTATAAACAATGTCATAATATCTGTTCCTGTTGGAACAAATATTCTATACCATTTATTCCGTTAGGAACATTTACTGATATATTTATTCCAGTGGAAATAATATTCCAGAATATCGTTCCATTTGGAACTTATATTATGAAGGAACTTCTATTCCGTGACAGGCGGGAATATAAAAAAAATAATTAAAGCAGTAAAATAGAGGCAACGCCATGACAAGGAGAAAAAAAAAACAGTACAAAGGAGGTACAAGAAAGAAAAAACAGTACAAAAAAAAACAATACATCATACATCAAGCTTGAGATAAAGCAATAAAAAAATAGTTTTCTCGTTTGAAATGTGTAAAATTTGTCATGTCTGGACCATTTATAGCTGGCTTTACGGTATGGGGTTTGCTTATTAGTGAAGTTCATACGGTGACCTGTAGTTCCTTACTTAAATATTACTTGGTTTCTAATTGAAAGTTGTTTCATTTGCAATTATACCACATCTTCTTATTATTATACCTAACAGAAAAAAATGGATGTGACCTCAGGTGTATCGGGTGAAAACAAGGTCCTGCTAAGTTCCGCAAGTTCTTTTTCTTCTGACAGTGTAATAAGACTTTAATTCTTTAATAGGAATTTGGTTAAATAACACACCAATGGTCATCAGTTAAAGTGATTATTAGGAAACACTCAATCAGTTTAAGTCATGATGGGGTCCGTGAAACAATATACCCCGGTATTGAAGAGATCACTTAAACTTTACCAATGACAACCATTTGCAGAAGTGTAAGCAGTCACTTTTTATCAAGCAAATCACGTTCAGCTTAAGCTCTGAAAATATCGTATCATCTCGACAACAAGTACTCTATATGTAAGTGCTAATTGCAGTATAACTCCTACGAAGATTGTAAAGTTTACATTGAAGATTGAGGTCGTTTTTATTGTAGTTAAGGTTTTTTTTTCAACCCAAATGTCGATTTATAAGTCAAGGTATGCAGCAGACCTAACTGTACACTTTACTTCAAGTTCAATTGGATAGATATGAAAAACACTCGGGGTATAATTGCTATTTTCTTCTTCCGTTTAATTTCAGTAAAATCTACGTACAATTCGATTTACCCTTAATATTTATACAGATATTAATAAATGATATATATATAAAAAATGTGATTCATAAATGTTTATAGGCGATACGAAAGAAATCTTTGTTTGGTTTACTTGTATATGATATATATATATCATATACAAGTAAACCTATAAATATCCTATTATCCTTAGGAGATGGATAAATTAAGAATTAGTTAAAGAAATAAATACTGTGAAAACTTTAAACGATTATTAGTGTAGGAGAACATGGTTTATGTATTGGATTTCTTTAAGCTTGAATAAACATCAAGTACCAGTAACTGTGAATACTTTTAGATCAGTACTTGAATCTTTTGTCTTTGTGTTATTAGTGTTTGTATTAATAGGTTCCAATCTGGTGAAATACACCCTTTCAAACTGATTTTTTATAGTGTGTTCTTGTTGTGTTTTAAAACTAGTGTCCCAGGTTTGAAGGGTTGAGCTCTCACGAACATGCTAAAACCTTACCACATCCTGTATGTGTCTGTCCCAATACAGGAACCTGTAATCGTTTGGTTTTTTTGTTGATTGCTGTCTGCCACTTTTGTTTTTCGTTCTTCATTTCTTGTAGAATAAATCAGGGCGTTGGTTTTTCTTATTGTTTATATTCACATTTTGTCACACCAGGAAGTATTGGTTTTGCTCAATATTGAAGACAATGCGATGTTATTGTTCACATCGTTGTTCTATGGTCCGTATGGATAGTTGTGTTATTATTTCATTGAAAGGAGAAATACAAGACTTTTCTACATCAATTTACATTGTACATCTATATTCATATTAAAGATTCTAAGAAGCGTTACTATGCATCAGACTTCCGTGAAGATCACACATTTTCCCAACCTATTTGAACATGGTATCATAAATAAATAAATATTTGAACACCAAAATGTTTTACAAAAAGCTGTGAATGAGTGAGTGAGATACATGGATACAGATAAAAAAAAAAAACACTCAATTATCTTATTAATTTTAAGGTAGAACATTTAGAAAGCAGTAATAATTGAAAATTTTGGTTGAATATAAAATTATATAGCGATTTTGAATTGGTTGTATCACACCTTGTCCTACATTCTTGGCAAAATTGTAATTCTCTTTATATTAAATTTAACTTCTTAGGCATCGTCTTTGCGAATGTTCTTAAATTGATAGACTGTAGTGCTATCTTTGTAGTATATAATTATGTGTACTAGTTTTGTTAAAAATTATTGGGTTATTGTCAACTTCAATGGGGTTAGGTTCCTAATGTATAGAACAATTCATAAACTAAAGAGAAAAACCTCCCAGCTCTGTTACAACCTTTAACATAAATTATTACTAAAGATATTTAATAGCCACTAAAATAAATAGATACTAAAGTGTATTTTTTTTGCATGCTAATATTTATCCACTGTGTCTCGTATTTATACAATTGTTGTGACGACTTATCCAAATTAAAGTTCTTTTCTTTATTTGACACTATTTACTAGTAAGCTCAAATTACCACCTACTTATCTAGAATGATCAACTAAATGTAGTATTCGTTAGAAGTATACAGCATTGTTGATTGTCTTTGAATTCAACATTCACTATGTACCATACACCGTTACAAATAAACCCATCATAGATACCAGTCTTAATTTTTTGTATGCCAGACGCGTCTAATAAAGACTCATCAGTGACGCTCGAATAATAAAAAAGTTAAAATGCCAAAATAACAAAGTACGAAGTAAAAGATCACTGGAGACCCAAAATTCCGAAAGGTTTTGCCAAATACAGCTAAGGTAATTTATTCCTGGAGTGGAAAATCATAAGTATTTCGCAAAAATCAAAGTTTCGTCAACAGTTTTATTATAGATGTCCATATCAATGATATTTCATGTAAACACACAAGTGCTGACTACTGGGTTGGTGATACATATACCCTAGAAGGGGAAACATCCACCAGCAGTGGCATCGACCTACAACGTACACCATACAATAAACCATATAAAGTATTATTGGAAAGTTGACACCATTCAACATCTGTATTAGATAAAAACAAGCAGTGATTAATTTCTATAGCAAAACATCAGTGATAACTTAAAAATAGGAAAAAAGCCGAAACAAAATCGAATAATGTCTTGAAGTGTTACTCCCAACGTTATCTTTCAACTCGTCCTAACCGTGTGGCCAATATCTTACAGTATAAAAACGATGTATAACATTTTATCACACATTTTGTACTATTATGTACGTTTTTGCATGGACAATAATAGCCGGAATTCAAGGTTGGTTATTTGCCCTCTGGGCCAATATCGATATTAGCCCTCGAAATCCATATCGAGCCCCCAAATTTGACCTCCGGGAACCTGTCAATCAAAAACTATTGTAAACAACATGTCATCTGAAGCAGCTAGACGATCAGGAGAGGTTTCTCCCAGTATCAAATGACGATGCAAGTAAGTTCATACAAGAAATGAAAAATGAAAAAAACTTTGTTTACTCACTGTGAACATAATTTGATGTATTCTTTCTTTTTTCTCCAGCTTGAAAATATGTGATAAATAGATTATTACATGTCATTTTCTATATTGGCCGTGGTATCAGCCCACGACACATATCAAGCCCTCGGGTTAAAGCCCTCTGGCTTGATATGGGAGTCTAGGGCTGATACCAGGGCCAATATGGAAAATGCCATGTAATAATCTATAAACATACTAGTATATTGATATAAACAAAATCGAATTTTTAATATCAGCTGATTGGTATCCGGTAGGTTTTCGGTGATGTATCCATGAGCAGTCACATATTATTAACTTTAAGGAGGGATTTCGGACCCCATTCAAACTAAACCCCCGGTTTTTAGTTGGGTTCTAGTTGCTCGTTCCTTGGTTTTCTATGTTGTGTTTTGTATACTGTTGTTTTTTGTCTTTTGTCTTTTTTGCAATGGCGTTGTCAGTTCATTTTTGACTTGTGAGTTCGAATGTCCCTTTGGTATCTTTCGCCTCTCTTTTGCAACAGCCAAAGATGAAATCAAAACTAATTCCAATTGTGAACAGAAATCAGCCAATTAGCCAATTCAAACTTAATGGAATTAAAGAACCAAGTCGAACAATTAAATATATTTGGTTACTCGATGAATTCAGATACCAATTTATGAAGTGTTTTTTCTAGTAAGAAATGTAAATAAAAATGCTAAGGTGAAATTATGGTTTATCTTAAATTAACAAACTTAGTCGTGTTAATGAACTTAAATGTACTACCTTTAAGAAAGCTCGCGTTATGCTTTATTCACAATATACTAAAAACCGGAGTGACAAAAATTGAGAGAAATTCAGAAAACAAAGAAATCTAGTAACTAAGAAAAAGAGAAAATCAATAAAAGTATATTTTTTAGAACGTTGCTCTGGTGGGTCAAAATCATGCGAGTTTTGGAAAACAGTCAAACCATTTTTCTCAAAAAAGGATGACTGTGGAGAACAAAAAAATTTATTGTGTGAAAATGACAAAATTGTAAATAGTCCAAATGAAGTTTCAAATGTTGTTAATAATTTTTTCTCCACAGTAGCAGACAAAATTGGAGCAGATGTGGTATATGACCCCTCAAACCATCCAAGTATAAAAGAAATGTTGAGTAATAGAGAGCATGTTTCTGATTTTAAAATCAAGAAAATATCTAACGAAAATGTCGATAGAATCTTGAATAAAATAAACATCAAGAAGGCTACAGGAGCTGATGGTATTCCACCAAAAATAGTTAAAAATTGTAAATCTTATATTGCACCACAGCTGACTACTCTTGTAAATTTGTCAATTGAGAATAACTGTTTCCCTGATAGACTAAAAGAAGCCCAAGTGACCCCCTTCATACATAGAGTGACCCATTATTGAAAACAAACTATAGACCAGTTAGTGTCTTACCTATATTTTCTAAAATCTTTGAAAAAAATATATGAAATTCAACTAACTGAATACTTTGATAAAATACTTTATCCTTTTTTGTGTGCATTTAGACGTGGACATGGATGTCACATCACACTACTCAGAGTGTTAGAAGATTGACATGAAGCTCTTGATAAAAACCAGTACATTGCACAATATCTTGCTAGATGAATTATCACCATATGGTATATTCCCCATTCAGTTGCTCTTTTAAAGTCCTATTTATCTAATCATAAACAACAAATAAAAGTCAACAATGATCTGAGTGGTTGGGCTGACATCCATAAAGGCGTACCACAGGGTTCTATACTAGGGCCATTGTTGTTTAACGTATTTATAAATAATATATTTCTTTTGTTAAAAATGGTAGTTTATTTAACTTTGCAGATGAAAATACTCTGTCCTTTTGCACTCCAGATTTTGATATATTAATTTCAACTTTGAAATCTGAGTCAAAAATACTTATTGAGTGGTTCCGGTTGAATAAAATGCAAGCAAATCTCGACAAGTTTCAAGTTTTGGCTGTTGGCAAATACCTTTGAAAAAATCCCATCTATACATATTCAAAATTCGAACCTTACATGTGAAAAAACAGTAAAATTATTAGGCATTGAAATTGACTATCAGTTAAATTTTAATGTTCATATCAGCTTGATCTGCAGGAGGGCCTCACAGCAACTAAATGTTTAAAAACGTTAGGTTCTGTTTTGGATAGACTTAGTAAACTTACTGTTTTTCATACTTTTATTCTTAGTAATTTTAATTTTTGCCCTTGGCATGACACTTTTGCACTGAGAAAATTCAAAAAAAGCTATAAAAGGTGCAGGAAAGAGCACTCCGTTTTGTATACGAGGATTTTAGCAGCTCCTACGAGGACCTCTTACGTAAAGCTAAGGTGCCCTTCTTACAGATCGGACGGATAAGAACAATGGTTCTAGAAACTTTCAAGATTATGAACAATATAGCTCCTGTGTGCTTACAGAATTTGGTGAGTGTTCAAAAATGTAAGTATTCTTCCAGGTATGTAAATATTCTGGATGTTCCACAGGTAAAGTCAACCCGTTACGGTAAAACATCTTTCAAATTTGCTGCCGCAACTTTATGGAACAGCCTTCCAAACCATTTCAGGACTGAAAATAGTTTTTCACATTTTAACAGTCTATTCAGTCCTGGAACGGTTTGGAATGTCGATGTTCTGCTTGCAGATAACTCTTGAGCTGTTTATTATATATGTTGCTTTTGTTGCTTTGGACTAGTATTGATGTATTTCTTCACGAATTTTTATATATTTATATTTTGGTTTCTGACACATATTTCCAGAAATTGGGTAATAAATGCACGTTGAAAATATTTTGTTCTTTGAAATTTCTAGATCTCGAAGCATATACTATAGTTCCAAACTTTTTTATTTGATTTTTATGAAAGTAATCTATTTATTTAAATAGTTACCATATTAATAATCTAAATTTTAAATTTTTAAATAGGTAAACCATGCTTTACTTCATTCTAAATTTGCTGCTAAATTTTTATTGCATGCTATGTATGAGATTCAACTTTGTATTACATAATATATTATTTTATATAAGGAGATACTATAAGAACTACTAACACAAACAAACTATATGTACTGGTATATAAAGACTTTGGACTGAAATATAGAAAAGAAATTGTTTCAATGCTTAAATGCCAGTTTGATTATTGCTGCCTACTTTTTCTTAACTCTTAACGATTCTAAAAGATATAATAGACTCTTGTATGAAAATGAAGCGTAACGTGAGATAGCCAGTTTAAAGAATAGCTTGAATTTCAATTTTGTTCATTTTGATTTTATGTTCATATCTTATATGCTTTGTTTGTTTATCTAGTACTCTAAAATATTCCATTGTCCTTGTTAAGCCTCTCTTCTTAGCTATAAATAATATTTTGAACCAAGAACAAACTCATTAGGATTAATAGTCCTTAACATACATCAGTTCTCCGATTTCCGAATGGGTAGAAATTTGCCCCATAATTTTGTCACAGTAAATCCCAAATACAGAACATTTGCATCAAAACTCAAGTTTTTTTATGCTAATGGAGAGTGCTACATATGTTGATAAAAAATTTGTGATTCCATTAGAATGCATTGTAATACAAAATGCAAACTCAACCGATATTTATATATATTGTTTTGATAGTCTTTTCATTTTTAAAATAAGGCCGTTAAACAGATTTATACAATTTATTTTTCTATGCAGTGTTTTGGAGACTTTTGTCTTTTCGTCGTCTTCTGTCTTTTTGCAATGCAATTACAAGCTTTTAATGTGCGTATTGTTATGCGTTTACTTTTCTACATTGGCTAGAGGTATAGGGGGAGGGTTGAGATCTCATAAACATGTTTAACCCCGCCGCATTTTTGCGCCTGTCCCAAGTCAGGAGCCTCTGGCCTTTGTTAGTCTTGTATTATTTTTACTTTTAGTTTCTTGTGTATAATTTGGAGTTTAGTATGACGTCCATTATCACTGAACTAGTATATATATTTGTTTAGGGGCCAGCTTAAGGACGCCTCCGGGTGCGGGAATTTCTCGCTGCATTGAAGACCTATTGGTGACCTTCTGTTGTCTGTTCTGTGGTCGGGTTGTTGTCTCTTTGACACATTCCCCATTTCCATTCTCAATTTTATTCTTTTCGATTAATTAATATTTGTGTTCCTTAGGTTCTTCAGTGTCTTTATTTAGTCTTTTTCCTCATAATGAAAACAACACGTTTTAAATGTCATGCGTCCGAAGCGCTTTTCTGAATTTACCTTCATCAGGAACGCTCAAAGCCGAATATTTGAAAGCCAAGGATGTATAAGAACAAAAAAAAAAAAAAAAAGATGATCTTAAAGGACCTAAAAAATAATAGCAAAATCAATCTAAGGTCAACTCTGACTGATGGAGTTAAAACCTTAGTTTCTTTATACTTTCAAAATGTAGGAACGGTCAATTTTAGAAAAGTTTGTTATAAAACATCTGAGCTGATAATACCCTTACCGTGTTTGAGCAATTGCTATGTAATGAGAACATTCTTGTTAATAAAGTGCATATAATGTGAACATGCACGCGCGTCATTTTTAATATGTGAATGTCACATCACAGTATGTTAAGAAGAGGAAAGTTAACTATTGAAAAGCTGAAATCGTACCGTATGTCATAGACCCAACGGTTAAGTAGTTCATCTGTTTATCAAGAAAACTATGTTTGTTAATATATCAACATGTTGTCAATTAAAAATTACAACATTTGATGCTTACAATAGGGGGTCCTTGCACCCCAAAAAAAATAAAAAAATTATGACTCCCAAGTTATATCATCTTTCATAATCAACATAAAATGATATATTATAGGGGTCATAAATAGAAGACGGGAGTCATAAATAACTTTTATGAATTAGACCCTCATATGATGTAACACCTAATGTCATAAGATATGATTTAGACCCCATCTTATGTAACATTTAATGACATAAGATGGGGATCATAAATAATTTATATAACTTTAAGAACCACACACTTTAAACTGACAATTGTATAAATATCACAGACTAGCATAACGGAATGATGGGCCTCTTGTCAAAACAAATAAAACAATGCAATAGTATCCCTAAAAAAAAATAACAAAGATATGTAATAAAATTGAATATATACGTTATTCTCGTTAAATAGTTTTGAGCACAAGTTGGTCATTTAAACAGATCCATTTACAATGTCCTAGTTTATTCTGTATGATCTTGACTTGTAGTACACATAATATACAGATATAAGAAGATGTGGTATCAATACAGATGAGACAACTCACCATTCAAGTCACAATTTGTAAAAAGTAAAATTCATGCACTTTAAAGTTTTTATTTGTTCCTTTATTCACGTAATCCATTTTTTACCCTAAGGTAACATAGAAGTTCAGTATACTAATCACCTCTCTTTGTAATCTCCTTTTGTGCCTCTTGAAAAGTTACCCATGATAGTTCATTTGAATGTTCATACTGGCAATCTTGGTGTCGAGAATTTTTACAACTTTTATAAGCACAACACTAAACTATATGGTATTTGTTAAACATTTAAGAACCGTTCCTTTTCTTATACCATGATTAAAATTATATATATTTTTTCAAGTTTCATATGTTTTTTATGTACATTTTGATTTACCAAAAAGGTTATTCAAGTGTGTTATTTCATTAATCAATTAAAGTTCCCTATGAAACTGAAATTGACACCTCCATTTTTAATCCTGAAACCCCTAAGCGACATGACTATCCAATAACCCCAAATGATTTTTACTTGTCAAAGTTTAAATCTTCTATCATAAAAGGTTTCATCATTATTACACAATTAATGTATTCTAAATTACTAGACCTTAGAAATCTATTCATTTCTACTACCAAAACAAAAAGTTGACCAATTCCTAAATAACTGGAGCATAACCATCAATATCTATTGACAAAATTTTATTTTAAAAGACTATGTACCTAATTATGTTGTTAATGTTAACTGTTTTAAACTTATTAAAATAATAAAATCATGTTTAGCACTCTCCGTAAATAGTTCTACTGTTACATTACCTCTTTTCAATGCAATTTTATAAAACCGATGTTAAACTTTCAGTTTTTACATTATCGATTTATGTTTTTTTTTCTAAGTTTAGATATTGTTGAGTTTTAGATATGTTATGTTTATAGGCATATTGTTTTGATGTAATGCATGGATCTTTTTGGTCATCTTTTATACTGATTTGAGATATGGTTAAAGTTAAATAACATCACTTTGTACCAACATATATCATAAAAATGATAACTGTTTTTCCATTTCCTGAATGTTAAACTATCTCACTGTAAAGCAATTTATAATATCAATGTGAAACTTTCCCTCTTTTTATAGCAATTTAACATTTTAATGTTATATTTCTTCCTTACAGAAATGTAACCAAAAACTTATCCTTTATATATAAAAAAGAAGATGTGGTATGATTGCCAATGAGACAACTGTCCACAAGAGACCAAAATGACACAGAAATTAACAACTATAGGTCACCGTACAGCCTTCAACAATGAGCAAAGCCCATACCGCATAGTCAGCTATAAAAGGCCTCGAAATGACAATGTAAAACAATTCAAACGAGAAAACTAACGGCCTTATTTATGTACAAAAAATGAACGAAAAACAAATATGTAACACATAAACAAACGACAACCACTGAACTACAGGCTCCTGACTTGGGACAGGCACATACATACATAATGTGGCGGGGTTAAACATGTTAGCGGGGTTAAACATGTTAGCGGGATCCCAACCCTCCCCCTAACCTGGGACAGTGATATAACAGTACAACATAAGAACGAACTATAAAAATCAGTTGAAAAAGGCTTAACTCATCCGATGGACAAAAATACAAGTGGACGTGGCAAGGTACTTGTACATCCAAACAACAAAAAGACACTAGGAACAGATCTGAGAGTATTCGCAGTTATCTGACAGCTAGTTCAAAGCCACTAACAACTAATAAAAAAATCATGCATCTAAGACTAAATTATCAATCCGTACACATCCAACATCCAATGGATTTAGTGTAAAGACGTCATAAACAGTCAGAGAAAAACATGACCTTGTACAATGCCAAGATACAGGTATCCTATATTATAGGACAAATTCTTTAAATTTTTGACCAAAATAGAGAGTAGACTTTTTTCCTAACTTTGTTATAAATAGTATAATTAAATTGTTTTGATTTAAAGCAAAGATTTTTATTTTTAGGTCATCTTTTATACTAACTTGAGTTATTATTCAAGTTAAAATATCTCACCTTTTAATAACATATATCATAAAAATGTTCACTGTTTTCAATTTCTTTAATGTTATACTATCTCATTGTAAAGCACTTTATAATACCAATGTTAAAAGGGCATTTGCTGTCAAATCCATGTCCACCGAATTGACTCAGATTCTCATATTTCATTTATAACATACTAAAGCTTATATCCAAATTACAATAAGTCTGAAATAAACAATTAACAATGTATGCACTGGATGAAATGTATCAGCATTTCGTGTGTATTTTAGTCTAAACGCCATCTAATTAACCATCGAGATGACCTCAGAAGGCTGCTGATGGTCATATAATCCGAAATAAGCATAAACATGAATATAAATAGATAGCAACCTCGTGCAATTGGACTTTTCTAGGTCTGTTTGATTTCATGTTTTAGGTTAAACAAAATAAGTCGATCGTCGTTTTACCTGTAAAAGAATGATTTTTTGTGGATTGATTCATTCAACGAAATGGTTCACTTTAGTTTCACTTTTAATGTTGACATTTTTTCCTTTTAATGACTGAACACGACTAATATACGCGTATCCAATCTCTAGTTAATGGGTTATATTGAAGTTTACATGAATATGGATTCAACGAGATCGAATATTCACTTCTTGCAAGTGAATAATTCATCTACAATGTTTCTTAGCTTATTCTGACAAAATTGAACTAAACTGGCTGCTGAAAGCCAAATATTATTTCACTATTTCACTTTCATTAAGGATTTGGAAAAAATATACTTTAATTGTTTTATATCCCGAATTTAAAGCTCGTTTAAATTATCTCCTTTTATAATGATTTGTCATATTAATGTTAAATTTCCTCCTTACAAAATGTCCTATATTATAGGACAAATTCTTTAAATTTTGACCAAAATAGAGAGTAGACTTTTTCCTAACTTTGTTATAAATAGTATAATTAAATTGTTTTGATTTAAAGCAAAGATTTTTATTTTTAGGTCATCTTTTATACTAACTTGAGTTATTATTCAAGTTAAAATATCTCACCTTTAATAACATATATCATAAAATGTTCACTGTTTTCAATTTCTTTAATGTTATACTATCTCATTGTAAAGCACTTTATAATACCAATGTTAAAAGGGCATTTGCTGTCAAATCCATGTCCACCGAATTGACTCAGATTCTCATATTTCATTTATAACATACTAAAGCTTATATCCAAATTACAATAAGTCTGAAATAAACAATTAACAATGTATGCACTGGATGAAATGTATCAGCATTTCGTGTGTATTTTAGTCTAAACGCCATCTAATTAACCATCGAGATGACCTCAGAAGGCTGCTGATGGTCATATAATCCGAAATAAGCATAAACATGAATATAAATAGATAGCAACCTCGTGCAATTGGACTTTTCTAGGTCTGTTTGATTTCATGTTTTAGGTTAAACAAAATAAGTCGATCGTCGTTTTTACCTGTAAAAGAATGATTTTTTTGTGGATTGATTCATTCAACGAAATGGTTCACTTTAGTTTCACTTTTAATGTTGACATTTTTTTTCCTTTTAATGACTGAACACGACTAATATACGCGTATCCAATCTCTAGTTAATGGGTTATATTGAAGTTTACATGAATATGGATTCAACGAGATCGAATATTCACTTCTTGCAAGTGAATAATTCATCTACAATGTTTCTTAGCTTATTCTGACAAAATTGAACTAAACTGGCTGCTGAAAGCCAAATATTATTTCACTATTTCACTTTCATTAAGGATTTGGAAAAAAATATACTTTAATTGTTTTTATATCCCGAATTTAAAGCTCGTTTAAATTATCTCCTTTTATAATGATTTGTCATATTAATGTTAAATTTCCTCCTTACAAAAATGTAAAACTGATATGATGGGACAAATTGGTTGTTTACTAATTTTAGAGTAGATTTTTCCATACTTTGTTAAAGCCATGAGTTTAGATATAGCTAAGTTCTAAAAAAGAAAAAGACCAACAGATAAACAATAGTACACAAAACACAGCATAGAAAACTACAGACTGAGCAACATGAACTCCACCAAAAACTGGGGGTGATCTCAGAAATCTGAAGAAATATTATATTTACGTTTGTATTGATTTCCTAATACATAAACACCATGCTAAATGTTAAATAAAGAATAAGTATATGTGCCAATGAATTGTCTTTCTAGTCATTGTTAGCCTTAATGAATTGGTGCTTTTATATATTTATATATACATGTATATTTATTTAGTCGTGTTATGTTTGTAAATTTTGAAAAAAACATGGAAAATACTGAAGATTTTTATGATAGGTAAACAGGTTAACTCTATAAGTTTTGATTTTCTAGGAACAACTATAACAAGACTTGAATTTTGTTATATGGTTTATAAAATGTAAACATGATAGAAAATTGTTTTATAAATTTTTGCTGTTGTTTTTATTTATCAAAGAAAACACTCATTTTCTATTTACAAAATGTAGTCGTTTACTAAAAGATAAACATGTGTAAGGTATATTACAACTACTCTTTTTGTATTATTTAGAATATTTTTTTATGATAAATGTACATTTTTATTAAAAGCTACAGCTGCAGTACCCACAATTCCAGATACAGTACCCAAAACTACAGCTACAGTGTCTAAAATAACTGCAAGGCCTCTGTCAACAATTACAGCTACAGTGCCAACTATAGAAACCAGTTCAACCATTAAAGTTATAACGGACATTGCATTCATATTATTATCTTCCAAATATAAAAAGAGAAGAATTTCAGAACTAACTATGTCAATACTTCTAGTTAATTTTCATTTATTCAAAATGAAAATACTGAATCTATGATAAATGGTGCCATCAAATTTTTCTGAATACTATTACTTATGAAAAAAAACTAACATATATTAAACTCACTGTTTTTATTTGTGTTATAATATTATTATTTCATATTTTTAAAATATATTTTGTAATAAAAAAAAGTTTTAAAAATTACAAATGAATGAAAACTTATATGAAAGAATAACATATATAAGAAAACCATTACACATTTATAGATTGTTTTCATTTATGGTATAAAGGATTGTGAATATGGGCAAACATTGTCACCTTTTTGTCTAGCTGCTTTTGTAAGATTCCATTACCTACAGCAAAGAAGCCATCAATACCAACCACTTCATACTAGTTTAGAAAATCCAGAATTATATTCTCTTAATGATATACACACAACACACTCCTCATTAACCTTATTATCATCGCAACCATCCTAATCAAGAAATCCAGATACTCCAAATTCATCTGAACTAACAAATATCCAAAATCCATCTTTATCGTCATCATCATCCCTTTAACCATCTGCACTGTATTTTGAAAGGTAGTCTTATCCAATTCCTACAGAACCAGGAGTGCAAATCCGGTTGAAAAGCCATCTTCTCCAGTCGCAAATAGAACACGAAAAAAAAAAAGAAATGAAAGATTCATTTTGAAGAGATGATTGATTAGGTATTATGTTTCATACAAATTTCATTGAATTTCAATAAACATAACAAAACGGTTCAGAACTAGATGCCAGTGTCAAACTCATTTATATGTACATGTACTTGTTTTGCTATTTGACCAATTTTCTATAACAAAACACATATGAAAAATAGTTAGTATAAAGCTATTAAAAATCATAAGAATTGTTTAAAAACTAACAATAAACATTTATGAAAAATACAAAAAACACCCACCATTTTACATGTTATGTAACTGGGAGTGTTTCAATCATAAAAGTAAAATGTTCAATACAGCATTACAATAAAATGATTGTGAAAATTCTCATTTAATACTTGTAAACTAATTTTTCATTCGTTTAGATTTAGACATATGTAGTTTGTTTTTTCAATTTTTTTATGTAGATTGACTTATGTCTTAATTTCTTAACACTTATGTGTATGTGTGTGTGTGTTGTTTTAATTTTTATATACTGGTATTGAAAATTCAGAAACAAAAAAAAAAGACAATGATTTTTAGTAGCTAAGATTTAGACAGATATATATATTTCTTTTTTTTTTTTTGCATTCCTTATGTAGATTATCATATGGTTTGATTTCGTAATACTCATGTGTATGTATGTGTGTTTTGTTACCTTTTTTGTGTGTCTTAAAACTAACAATAAACATTTATAAAAAGTACAAAAAACACCAACCATCTTACATGTTGTGTAATAGGAGTTTTACAATCACAAAAGTAAAATGTTCGATACAGCATTACAAGGTTTGAGTAAATATTGATGTCATCCTTGATTTGGTTGCCTTTCCAAATGATATTTGATGAAAGTGTTTATTATGGAGTTGGGTATCAGTATCTTATAAACACCCTCTGTAGTTTAGTAGTTTAGATATAATTTAGTGTAGTTATTTTGTTATGCATCAAGTTAAATTTCTGAATATTAATTTTTTATTTGTTTTGATATTGGAAATACTACAAATATGTATGCCAATAAAATGATTGTCAACATTTTCATTTAATACATGCAAACTAATTTTTCAGTAGTTTAGATTTAGACAGATTTTTTTTTCATTTTTTTATGTAAATTGACTTATGTCTTTATTTCTTAACACTTATGTGTATGTGTATGTGTGTTGTTTTAATTTTTATATACTGGAATTGGAAAATTCAGAAAAAAAAAGACAATGATTTTTAGTAGCTAAGATTTAGACAGATATATTTCTATTTTTTTTTGCATTCCTTATGTAGATTAACATATGGTTTGATTTCGTAATACTCATGTGTATGTATGTGTGTTTTGTTACATTTTGTGTGTGTCTTAAAACTAACAATAAACATTTATAAAAAGTACAAAAAACACCAACCATCTTACATGTTGTGTAATAGGAGTTTTACAATCACAAAAGTAAAATGTTCGATACAGCATTACAAGGTTTGAGTAAATATTGATGTCATCCTCGATTTGGTTGCCTTTCCAAATGATATTTGATGAAAGTGTTTATTATGGAGTTGGGTATCAGTATCTTATAAACACCCTCTGTAGTTTAGTAGTTTAGATATTATTTAGTGTAGTTATTTTGTTTTGCATCAAGTTAAATTTCTGAATATTAATTTTTTATTTGTTTTGATATTGGAAATACTACAAATATGTATGCCAATAAAATGATTGTCAACATTTTCATTTAATACATGCAAACTAATTTTTCAGTAGTTTAGATTTAGACAGATGTTTTTTTTTTCATTTTGTTTATGTAAATTGACTTATGTCTTAATTTCTTAGTACTTATGTGTATGTGTGTGTGTGTTTGTTTTATTTCTTTTATACTGTTATTGGTAAATGCAGAAACAAAAAAGAGCCAATGATTTTTTAGCAGTTAAGATTTAGACAGATGTATTTTCTTTTGTTTCAATCCTAATGTAGATTAACATATGGTTTGATTTTTTAATACTATTGTGTATGTGTGTTTGTTTTTTTCCCCTTGTTTTGTCTGAAAACTAACAATAAACATATATAAAAAATACAAAAAACACCTAACATTTTACTTGTTATGTAACAAGAGTTTTTCAATCATAAAAGTAAAATGTTGAATACATCATTACAAGGTTTGAGTCAGTATTGATGTCCTCTTGTATAGTTCATCGATTTGGTTGCCTTTCCAAAGAATATTCAATGAAAGTGTTTATCATGGAGTGGGGTATCAGTGTCTTATAAACACCCTCTATAGTTTAGTAGTTTAGATATAATTTAGTATAGATTTTTTGTTATGCTTAATGTCGATATTCTGAATATTAATTGTTTGTTTGTTTTGATATTGAAAGTACTACAAATATATGTGCCAATACAATGATTGTGATATATTAGAAGTTTTTATTTTCATTTAATACATGCAAACTAATTTTAGCAGTTTAGATCTAGACAGATATATATTTTTCTTTCATTTTTATGAAAATTGACTTATGGTTTAATTTCTTAATACTTATATGTATGTGTGTGTATGTATTGTTTTATTTATTTTTATACTGTCGTTGTCAGAAACAAAAAAGGGACCTACCATTTGATTTTTATGGAGGGCTAGGATGAAAAATTTTGTCCTGCATTTTTTTTAGTTGTAATCTCTGTCCTGCCTTTTATTTTCACTCTATTCGGTCCTGCCTTTTTTATTAGTTTATCCTGACTTTTTACATAAATTGTCATCCTGCGTTTTGTTTTGGAAAGTTACTCATCCTGCCTTTTTTTTACTCAAAACTCCTGTCCTACCTTTTTTCAAATTTCATCCTAGCCCCCTGCCCCCATAAAAATCAAATGGTAACTCCTAAGTGCCAATGATTTTTTGTAGTTGAGATTTAGACAGATGTATTCGTTTTTTTTCATTCTTATATAGATTAACTTATGGTTTGATTTCTTAATGTGTGGTGTGTGGTTTTTCCTTTTTTCCCCCTTGTACTATTATTGTTAAACTTTTGTGGAACAAAATGAGTGCCAATGATATATATCTATGTATGCAATACTGGCAATTTCGTACTTGTTTTATACATGTTATTCTTGATAAGAAAATCTTGATAATGTCTCATTTAATTGAGATAATGTCTTAAAAATATGTCATATATGCATTTAATGTTTGCAAATTAATATCACACAATTCACATATCATTTTTAATTATGAAGTATTAAGGTATTGTTATATAATTTGTTATTATTGTTAAACACCCTTTCTATGTGTATTATGAACTGCTATAATAAATAGTAACAATGTTAACTCAGAAGGATCACATGTATGTATCAAAAAGAAAGAAAAAACATGTTTAGGAAGAACCAAATACTTTATTTTATAATTAATAGTTCTAAGAAAAAGAAAAAGCATCGTTTTGTGTGTGGGTGTGTGTGTGTTTGCATACATATTCAATGTTTTAAAGTTTTATAAAGCAGAGTTATAGTGATATATTTTAATATTAACGGTATCAAAAAGAACTACCTCTTTTATACTTATTTGATACATATTGCTTTTATTTAAAAAAAATCTCTATTTGATATGTTTAAAAAAAGAAATTTGCATACCAATGCCATGTTTTGAAGAATTATAAAATAGGGTTATTGCCATATATTTTCAATGCTGAAAGTCTCTAAAGAACTATCTCATATTCAATTTAATAAAAAAAAAATTACAAGCTAATATGTTTAAAAAAAATTTATAAATTTTTTTTTTCACATATGAAAATAATCAGATTTATTCTTTCATATATGTTTTTTTTTTTTTTTTTGGGTGTTAAAAAAATACCGTAAATACGTTTTTATGATTGATGCATATTTGAATTAATGTTGAATAAAACATATTTGATTATTTATGTTATTTCATTGAACAATCCAAATTGCAAATTGAGGTCCTATTTCTATGTGCTCTGTCAATAGAATTGGAAGGAGATTGAGCTTTCTTTTCTTATATATTCATTGATACCTTGATTGAATTTGTTGTTTGGGTTACTTAAGTTTATTGAGATTTACGCCAGAGTCATATCACAGGAACTATTGAACAGGTACATAAATGTATTTAGAGTAATAAAACAGGCAAACGAAAATTAATGTATAAGGAAATTTTGAGTTCTAATAAACCCAATGTTCATGTATTCTTTAAACTACTGGACTACATATCTGAGAGGCATTAGAGATTTCATCAGCGATTGGAAAAATCACCTTATGAGACAGCTTTGCAAATTGTGTCCACATTTGACAGAGGAAAATATACACAATCTTCTTTTTTTTAAACATAAGTATAAATCTTGCAAAGAATTTAAAAATGTAGCTACTGCATAATCGAAATTTCCACTTAACTAAGGTAGTATGGAAGTATAAACGAAAAAAATTTTAAAAATGTAGCTACTGCATAATCAAAATTTCCACTTAACTAAGGTAGTAGGGAAGTATAAACGAAAAATGATAGAATTTTTTTCCTTATATACTTTGCCAAATATGTAGCATATATTGTGATATGTTCAAAAAAAACAAAAAAAAAAACAAAAAAAAAAAAAAAAAAAAAAAACAGTTAATTGTAATAGACATGTCCATTTGTTTATAGTTCTGCTTCAGTGATATTTTTAGACAGTCATGACAATGAATTGAGATATAAGGCAGTTTTAGAGTACGTATCAGAAATACAGGTTTATCTTCAATTTTCAAACATCAGACTTTTAAACAATCATAATGCATTGAATACCATTTTAATTTCTGGGCTATGTTCATGATCGACTTTGTCTAAGCAGTGGTTCTGTGCCAACGGCCAGAGTAATTTTTAAAATATTTTCAACTTTTGCAAATTCTGTATAAAGCATATCTTAGTATAATTTGTGTCCAAAATTTTCAAAATTTTATATAAAAATAAGGATACATATATTAACCTTTCAAGTTAATTTGAAAAAAACCTCATAATTTAAAAAGAGACAGTATTCGTGGTAGTTAAGGATTTGTTTTTGGAGGACGTCTATATAAAAAAAGTACTGGTAAAATCCTGGTTATGTAAAAATTATCTGTTTACTTATTCTGATTACTAATGAATGAATTTACAATAAGAAAGATATCATTATCGGTAATTGAATATCCTGCTTTACCATAAAAGAGGATCAAATTGCTGAATGACCCCCTCCTAAATTATTAAAATATAAAATAGCTCAAGGGTTATTTATGAACAACTTGAATGGGAAACATTAGCTGAAAGAAGAGAGAGAAGAAAATTCAAATGTTTTATAATATTCAAAAAAATAATGTTCCAGAATATTTGACAAATTTAATTCCCCCAAAAATCCAAAGTATGACGGTCTATCCTCTACGCAAAGGAAATTATTCCATTCTGCAGACTAGCATTGACTAATGATTCATTTATTCCATCAACCATACGTCTTTGGAATAATTTTGATGATTCAACTCGTGATGCGGAATCAATAAATAAATTTAAAACTGAACTAAAAAAACTTTACTATCAGAGTAACATATTTGTACCGAAGCAATATGAGTTTGGAATTCGAAAACTGAATATTATTCTAACCCAACTTCGATGTTTTGCATCATCCTTAAACTGTGATCTATATAGGGTCAATATTATTTCTGACCCTTCTTGCCGCTGTGGTGTTAATCGTGAATATTCCTATCATTTTTTTTTGAATGTATATTATATTCAGACCTACGAAATAAAATGTTTGAAAGTCTGCGCTGGCTTCCAAATGATTGTAAAATTAACATAGAACTACTAACCTCGGGTAGTTGTCTTCTTTCTCAAGAGCAAAACCAAAAAATTTCAAAAATGTCTTCGAGTTTATTAAAAGTTCGGAAAGATTTCTAATTGTCTAGATCATCTAAGTAAAAGTATTCCTGTTTTTTTCTTTTTTTTTGTTTTTTTTGTATTCTTGTTTGTTTAATTTGTATTTTATTTTTTGTTTTTGTTTTCTAAATATTCATTTATTTGTTTATTTATATATATTTATTTATTTTTCTGTATTATTGTTTTCTTTCTGTCTTCACTTTTCTGTCTTTTGACATAAATCAATATATATATATATTAAATAGATACACCATTCTATACATGCATGCTCATACATATATTTTGAATTATATTGCTATAAATGTTAAATGGAGAAGACTTCACAAGTCTGTTTTACTTGTGTCTTATCCAATTTGTACTTGAACAAATAAAATATGTTTAAACCATTAAAATATAATATATAGTTGCATTAACCGTAATATCTCAGTGTAAATTAGGTACATGTATCTTATACAGAAACAGGGTTTACATTTTATTTGATTTTCGGGGGGGGGTATTTTAGAAAAAGAATATCCTGTCCTTGTAAGAGCTGAAAAAATAATTTTACCCACGGCAAATTGAAAAAGAAAAATCTGCATCACAAAATATAGGAAATAATTGTGTACAAAAGTTAAATAAATTTTCGGGCAGCCAAAAAAAAAAAAAAAAAAAAAAATAGAATGCGAAGCAACTGGGACATTAAATCGTGATTGACAGTATAATATTCCCAGGTAGCAACAGATGACGATGAATATTCAATTCGAAAAAATCCTTCTGGCTTCCGTCAGAATATCAAATGGTCGTCCCTTTTCAGCAACTGTATGTAGAAAAGGGTACGTTTTTATGAATTGTCACCTGGCGAGATTGTACAAAGTAAAACTAGGATTCCACATGACCAAGGTGTTAATTGACTTCTTAATTTATCAGTGACTTAATATATGGACATGAAGTGACCCCCGCCTATTTTTCTAATTTATTTTTCCCGCTAAGCGAACGACCTCAGCTGGAATCTAAGCATTTCTTCGTGACAATTAAAGGTACAAAGTCAGGCGGCATATTATAACGTCTATTACTAAAACCTACAACACAAAGTAGTCCGTTTAAAAATCTTTTAATGTGTCATTGTTAATAAAGTTGTCTCGTCAATATATAATCTGATTCAAATGATGCTCGTGTACATATAAACACAAACACTTAATCAGGTGATTGTTTTTCCAGGTCTGCATGGTCACTGCATACATCAACCTTAAGCCCCCAGTCGATGAATTCTCGGGAATTAATGCGTGATTTCACAGTTTGGCTAATTAGGTTAGACATGCGCTATTAAATGTGAAACTGGTGTATTGCTCAAGACTGTTAACATAACTGATAAGAATAAAAAAATTATTATACAAAATTCCAAAATCTGATTTTTATGAATAATTGAAAGAAACAATTGGAACTTCTGAACACATGTCCATAATAAATTGATAGGGTCTTGTATCATCTGCTCTGTTAGGTTTAGAGGTAAAAATGCGCTTGTAAATATAATCCATTGAAAAGCTTGCCACTTAGTAAGCATTGATTGTAAGTATTTCTACATAATAAGAAATAAAACTAAGTATATTTGGGTCATACGAAAACTGAGAAGGATCATTCAGAATTCAAAATTCAAAATTCAAAATTCTGAACTCGCAAATCAAGAAAGATAATCCTGTTTTATTGCAGTTGAAATCCAAACACAACAAATATTATCTGAATCTTATCACTTGATCTTATATATACCGTAGATTAATTATATAATTGTGCACAGACAGACAATAAATTTTTTGAAAGGATATGTGCCGACATTATGTCAGACAAGTGAAAAAAATTCTTGTTATCACTTCAATCCTTATTCGAATGTTTAATGTTTTTCTTCAGTTCATAACTTGAGAATCATTCATATTATGAAAATAAGATGTGGTTCGATTGCCAATGAGACAACTCTACACAAGAGACTAAAATGACACAGAAATCAACAACTATAGGTCACCGTACGGCCTTCATCAATGAGTAAAACCCCTACCACATAGTCATCCATAAAAGGCCCCGAAATGACAAATGTAATACAATATATTCAAACGAGAAAACTAACGGCTTGATTTGTGTACAAATCAATAATGAAACAAAAAAAAATATTATTATACAGCAACAAATGACAAGCACTGAATTGCAGGCTCCTAACTTGGAACAGGAACATACGGAATGTGGCGGGGTTAAACAAAGCAGAAATACATCTAACAAAAACACAGAGTGGACGTACGTGGCAAGGTACTTATATATCCCCACAACAAAAAGACACTAAGTACAGATCTTAGAGTACTCGCAGTTACTGACAGCTAGTTCAAAGCCAATAACGACTAATAAAAAAATTCATGCATCTAAGACTAAATTCAAAAACATCAATAAGTACACATCCAACATCTAATAGAAAAAGTGTTAAAACATCATTAACAGTCAGAGAAAAACATGACCTTGTGCAATTATACCAAGATACAGGTATCGACAGGTTGTAGAGCCATGAATGTGCATATGTATATAAAATTATATTTAGTTTGATTTCAATTTACTGATAACAATATCAATATTGATACCAATAAAATCAATATTATCATAGTTGTGATATATAGATATATATATTAAATAGGTGTATATTTTAAGTTAAACAACAATAAGTAGCTAAATCTTAATTCGCGTTTTAAACATAAGAAATAAAAAAAAAAGTAATATAAAATAAATATAATTATTACCATGAACAAAATGGGTAATAACAATAGGAAAATTGACTCAAGAAGTCCACAACAAGGGGAATCACCTGATTCCAAAGCGTACAAACCAAGTTAAGGTACTTCACCTCCAGAACAACAACAGTACGCTAAAAAGCAAGGGCAAGGACAAGGGCTTAGCCCAAATACAACTAAAGTAAAATCCCGGAATCACCAAATGATAAGGGCAAAAAGATGTTTCCTCCTAACGAAAAACTTATTATCACATTAAAACAGTTTCTGTTGCTGACACTAAATTCGCTACACTATCTGTTAATAACAATGATAGGTACAGTGTGCTGGTTTACGCTCCATCAGAATCAATTAGACGCAAAATATTAGACTTAAATAAACTTGGTAAATTCCAAATAATTGTGACTAAATTTGATTCGGAACATAAAAAGAAAATAACTAGTCAAGCAGCAAATAAAAAAGAAAAAACTGAAAATAAGGCCAATAAGGTTACTAAAAGTAGAGTCTATCAAGTTATACCTAAACCTGTTGATACGGAAATCATAAACATTAAAAAGCAGGAAAGTATGCTAAGACACACAGGGATTGACATTAAAATAGTAAAACAATTGGGTAAAGCTGGATATCTTTTAGTTACTCTAGCTGATAAGGCCTAAATTAAAATATTGTTTGTTTGCCATTCTCCTACCCAGAATTTTTTATGTGGATAGGTAGGTAGGTAAATTATTTTATTTTTTTCTGGAAAAATATTTTGGATGTTTATATAATAGTATGAATGTAGGGAGCCTCGTACATCTTTTATCTCTGCATATGCATGCATTTATGTGTCACTTGCTATAACCTTCACCTCTTATATATTCTTTTATATGTGTATATCTGCTCTTTTTTTCTTTATTGTGTTCTGCTAGATATATTCACTGCTATTATATATGCACCTTTTAATCCTTAATCACCCTCTGTAGTGTGCTTTCTGGCTTAGTAATACAACTGCATGGTGAGTGATTGGTGTATTGAATGCATATGGATCATTAACCAGTCACTCTTAGCACTAGACCGAATAATCTGTCTCTTGTGTGGCTACATTTGTCATTTCATATTTTCTTTTTATCATTTGGCTATTTATTATTATTTTTTTTTTTGTGTCCACACGGAGACAGAAAGTGCTACTATGAAAAAGTAGTAGAAAGCCTACAATTTGTATGCAGTGGATTTTCAGGGTTTTGTTGCTGCCCGAGTGTTGCAAACACCTACCGATCGTTTGTTTATGAATTATTCTACATTTCCGACTATGTCTCGATGTTTATTCTCCCTCAGAATAGCCCCTATTATCATATTTGTTCAGCTCTGATTCACTCCACTTTAAATATCAATGGATTCCATTCATAAATATTCTGACCAATCAAAATCACTTTCTCATTTTCATGGAAAGGGAGATAACTCTGACCTATTGTCATGTGATCTCTAAAAATAGAACAAGCACATGCTGTCTGCTATTTATAATTTAATATGGAATACTTGGAACAAGTAATTGAAACATACAAATTTGAAATCAGAATAAAAAATGAACAAAAACAATGCATTCAGCATTTGCTAAATGACCAAAATGTCTTTGCAATGCTTCCTACAGGATTTGGAAAAAGTCTAATATATACACTTTATGTCTTAATGAAGTCAAAGGTAATTTTACATATAAACTAAATTGCTATCATTTGTAATTTATAAATTTTTATCATTTGTTAAATAAATCATGGATATAGGTTGGAAAAGGGGTAAGATTTATCTTAATTTTTATTTCATTCATTTTATCACAAAACCACTCTCTTTTTCCAAAATTGAAAAAAAAAAATGACAGGAAATGTTAGTTTCAATTTTTATCACATTTATTTGATGTAAAAATATAGCTTTAGTTATTTAGAGATATTGCTTTAATATATTTAAACAAATATCTTATAAATTGATATTTGAAACAAATTAGGTAGAAAACAAAAGGATGACATGCCTAGTAATTTCCCCCCTCAAAGCCCTTATGAAGGATCAAGTCATGGCACTGGAATCTAAGAAGATAAGAGGAGCTGCGATCATGAAAGATGCACCAGCTGAAGATATTAAAGGTAAATTGTAGTGAATATTAAACTTTTAAAAACATTTAACATTAGAATTTGCCTTCGTGTCTTAATTACGGGGTACTTTTCCTCAATCATATGACAGATGGCTAGATAATGCTAGATACTATACCCTCCCACTCAGTAGTGTTGCACACAGTGGCGGATACAGAATTTTGTATTAGGGGATGGGGCCCGCTTCAGTGATTCTCTATATAATCTGCCTCTGGCACATGGCCCCAGACTAAAAGCAAACAATGTGAATAGACCAGCAACAGACCCTATTTTAAAAGCCTAGAGACGAGTTTCTAGAACAAGACTTTCAGTACCTTTTCAACAATCCTAGACAATATAATAAATACTATTTATATCTGTTGCAGCAATGAAAGATGGCAATGTGGACATAGTATTTGCATCACCAGAAATCCTGAAAGGGAAAACACTCGATGATCTACGGTTACTGGAGAGCCAGATTTGCCTACTGGTTTTTGATGAATGCCATTGTATTTCAGAATGGTTTGTTTTTTTTCTTTAAAAAAAAACATTTAAAAATTTTCAGTATAAGTGTCTCATGTATATAATTAACTGTATTCTGAAGCCAATTCATGTAAATTCACAAATATTATTATATTCTGTTTTGCTTTACAGAAATTACTCAAACTTGCATTATTGTGTTGATTTTCACATGTTTATGACCATGGGGTGATTTCATTGCAAAATTATTGATGACTGCTGTATTCTCAATTTCTGTAGGGATATATCTGTCAGATATATCTCTTCTTTTTTCCTTTACCATTTTTTTTAATAAATATTCTGAAGAATTTTTTTCTAATAGAAGACCCTTAACATTTGTTTAATTGATTGTTCCATTCAAGGATGGTACATGTTGTTTCAATATAATTTTTTTTCAGGGGCCTTGATTTCCGACCAGAGTACCGCAAGGTTGCTGATATCATCAGCCTCTTTGCAAGTTGCCCTACTCTACTTCTTACAGCAACAGCAACAGAAAAAATCCAAGAAGACCTGTACTCTCTCCTTGCATTAGATAATGACACCAAGGTAGTTGCTGTCTTGCCTGACAGGTATGTGCCAAAAGCTGATGGATGAGCAATCATTATCATGGTGAAATAAATGAACATAAATAAAATATTATAGCTCAAAATAGTAAACATACACAATAATGTAATAAATATTACCTAGGGACAAACCTTTTAACTTGAAGGGAGGGCCCTGTTTTTTTCTCAGACAGATTTTTTTCAGTTTTTCGAATTGGCACAACAATTTTTTTTTTTCAAATTTAACATTATTTTATATAGGTAAAAATCCTGTTTCAGAATTTTTTTGGTCCCTCCTTAGCCAATTTTTGTTTTCTCAAAATTCAGGATCAGATTATTTTTAGGAACCCCCCTCCCTTTCCTTTCAGGTTAAATGGTCGGTCCCTTAACATCAAATTGAATTCAGGGTTTGAACTTAAAAATTTTTGCTTGGTAGCATGCTAAACCTATGCAGTGCACATCTATACTCAACTTTTTGATAACAAGAGTGCACACGCTGAAATGTCTCGCCTTCTTTACTAATCATTGATATTATGTTGATAGTCCTAAATATAAAGCTTAATTACAACTGTCACATAAACTTAACATTAACCAAGAAAACTAAACCTTGACCAATGAACCATGAAAATGAGGTCAAGGTCAGATGAACCATGCCAGGCAGGCATGTACAGCTAATAATTCTTCCATACAACAAATATAGTTGACCTATTGCTTATAGTTTAAGAAAAACAGATCAAAACACTAAAACTTAACACTGAGCAATGAACCCTGAAAATGAGGTCAAGGTCAAATAAAACCTGCGCGACTGACATAAAGATCATAAAATATTTCCATACACCAAATATAGTTGACCTATTGCATATAGTATTAGAGAAAAAAACCAAAACTCAAAAACTTAACCATGTTAACTTTGACCACTGAACCATGAAAATGAGGTCAAGGTCAGATGACACCTGCCAGCTAGATATGTACACCTTACAATCATTCCATACACCAAATATAGTAGACCTATTGCATACAGTATAAGAAAAACAGACCAAAACACAAAAACTTAACTATTACCACTGAACCATGAAAATGAGGTCAAGGTCAGATGACACCTGCCAGTTGGACATGTACACCTTACAATCCTTCCATACACCGAATATACTAGACCTATTGCTTATAGTATCTGAGATATGGACTTGACCACCAAAACTTAACCTTGTTCACTGATCCATGAAATGAGGTCGAGGTCAAGTGAAAACTGTCTGACGGGCATGAGGACCTTGCAAGGTACGCACATACCAAATATAGTAATCCTATTACTTATAATAAGAGAGAATTTAACATTACAAAAAATCTTAACTTTTTTTTTCAAGTAGTCACTGAACCATGAAAATGAGGTCAAGGACATTGGACATGTGACTGACGGAAACTTCGTAACATGAGGCATCCATATACAAAGTATGAAGCATCCAGGTCTACCACCTTCTAAAATATAAAGCTTTTAAGAAGTTAGCTAACGCCGCCGCCGGATCACTATCCCTATGTCTAGCTTTCTGCCACAAAAGTCGCAGGCTCGACAAAAACTGAAATGACATATTTTTCTTACCTGAAATAACGCAATCTTCATTTGTACCAAGTTTGAGCATCAGATTACTCATTTATTAAGCTTGTTAAGCTTTAAGTGTGTTTTGTTTAAATGTGTAATTTTAACTTTCTTATTGACTCCAGTTTCTCTTGCTTTGTCATTGTCTCTTGACGTAAGACTTAATGTTGAATTTTGCTGCCCTTTATGTTACTTTTATTTCATCTTTGTTAACTCAGTAAACTGGTTTTTTTTGCAGGCCAAATGTATACTTACATGTAGAGAAAAAGGTGAAACAAGAAATTGGTGATAACTTGGCATGGCTGCTTGATCTAATAAAGGATAAACAGGAACTGACTCCAAAAACTATTATATACTGCACAAATATTTACAATTGTAATTCAGTGTACATGTGGCTTATGGAAGAACTGGGAAAATGTGCATACCATCATGAAGAAGAAAAATTGCAAAATCGTTTTATTGAAATGTTTCATAGTAGCACTGACACAAAAACAGCTGATCGTGTATTGACTAATTTTAAATTACAAAGTAATAAAATACGTGTTATTTGTGCAACAGTTGCTTTTGGCATAGGCATAGATATTCCTGATGTAGAATATGTCATCAACTGGGGTGCTCCTGTGTCAGTCATGACATTTTGGCAGGAAACAGGCAGATGTGGTAGGGATGGCAGGCAAGGCTTATGTATTACATATCCATATGGCAGGTCTCTATTAGGCTCTGAAGAACAATTAAAATCAATATTAAAAGGTGACATTTGCTATCGCAGAAAAATCCTATCAATGTTTACTTTGAAAGGAATGGAGAAAGGTTTACTTAAAACAAAAGATTGTGAATCTGAAAAATGTGAATCTTGTTCTTGTGAAAGATGCTGTTGTTGTAGTATATGTTTTGAAAACTGTAAATGTAAAGGGAAAGTAAAATCCAAGTTTTAATTTGGTGAATATGTTTGTTTTCTTCTTGACAAGAATAGATCTAGAAGCAGAGGACGCTTACTCTTTCGGTGCAAAATAGACAAAAAATAAAGTCTAAAAATTTAAGGGGCTATAATTCCTACAAATTTATTCTAATTTATCTTAAAATTGGTAGATAGGTAGAGCTCATCATGCTTATCATTCTCACAAGTTTTATTGATCGGCTATTTGCTAGTTTCTGTTTAGTAAGAGTACAAGAAAAAGGAAAGAAGGGGGCACAATTATTCCACATTGGTGTGCCAACTTGTTGCTGGAAGAATTCACTTCGATAGGTAACAAATAAAGGTAGCATCTGGAAATACCAAATATCAAGTGTAAGAAATTCAAATATTTTTTGGGCCTTAAAGGTCAAGTGAAGTTTAATCTGACTATAGTTGTCAAAAGATATTACCTTGCATTGATTAGACGAAGTCTTTTTGATCTTTTTTTTACATGCTTCTCGATTCTTTTCCTCATTGCAATGGGATGATCCGTGGATGTGCTGAAAGAAATATCCCCAAAACCAGTGTGATATCTTGCTAATGTTGTTCGCTTACAGCAATCATTCTTTAACAAGCAATTAACGAGATGCTTTATATCATCACTTCTTTTAATCTCTGATCTACTTCTACAGTATTGTGTACTTGATATGCAAATTCTGTCCATAATCTTCCCTAGTTGTTTTGCGACACCAACCATTTCGCCATGTCTTGCCATGGTCTTTTCTGAAATGTTTCCCCCAGCATCTTTCAGTGATTCTGAAAAAATTTTTTTTTTAATAATTGGTTAATTGGTTATACTAGAATTTTACTTTAATGTACTTGTTGATTAGAGTAAATAGTAATTATGAGCATCTATACATTAAATAACTAATGTATCCTTGTTGCTGAGGAATATGCATTGTTCTTAAAAAAGAAAAGAAAAACCAAAGTAACCCTAAGGAGGATTTTGTTCAAGATTGGTTCTCATCCCTTCAGTAGTTTCAGAGAAAAAGATAAAGGGCAATAAATCCTACATCGCTTCACAGATCACCTTGTCAATTTTGATATCTGCCTCATTTTTTTGAGTTATTTGAAACAAGAGTGCACACTCTGAAATGTCTCACCTGCTTTACTAACCATGATTGGTTTTGTGTTGATAGTCCTAAAGATAAAGTTTTACTACAAGTATCACATAAACTTAAAATTATCAATGATCCATGAAAATGAGGTCAAGGTCATATAAACCAAGCCAGACAGACATGTACATCTTACAATCATCCCATACACCAAACATAGTTGACCTATTGCTTATAGTATACAAAAAAAAGACCAAACCATGAAAACTTAACATTGACCAATGAACCATGAAAATGAGGTCAAGGACAAATGACACCTGCAAGACAGACTTGTACCCCTTACAATCATTCCATACACCACATATAGCTGACCTACTGCTTATAGTATCTGAGAAATGGACCTAATCACGAGCTTTAACCTTAATCACTGATACATGAAATGAGGTGTCGGTCTAAGATGCACCTGTATGCAAAGTTTACTGATCATGAAGACTTACTGAGATGTACTGTGGACACTTTAAGGCGAACTAAAAGTTTACAATGACAACGACGACTAACGTCAAGTGATGACAAGAAATAACAAGAGGCTCTTAAGAGCCTGAATCGCTCACCTGTATTTCAGAGGAGAAGATTTTTAAATGTTAGCAAACTTGATGAACAAATTGTGTAAAATTGTCTTTAAAGGGCAATAACTCCTTAAGGGGTCAATTGACAATTATGGTCATATTAACTTTTTTGCAGATCTTACTTTGCTGAACATTATTGCTGCTTACAGTTTATATATATCTATAAAAATATTCAAAATAATAACAAAAGACTGCAAAATTTTGTTAAAACTACCAATTCGGTGGCAGCAACCCAACAATGGGTTGTTCGATTCGTCTGAAAATTTTAGATGTGATAGATCTTGACCAATTGAACAATTTTACCCCATGTCAGATTTGCTCTAAAAGCTTTAGTTTTTGAGATATAAGCCAAAAACTGCATTTGACCCCTATGTTCTATTTTTAGCCATGGCGGCCATGTTTGTCAATGGATCAAAACTTTGGATACAATTTATAAACTAGATACCCTAAGGAACATTTAGTTTAAGTTTGAAGGTATTTGGCCCAGTGGTTTTAGAGGAGAAGATTTTTGAAATAGTTTACGACGACAGACGACGACGGACGCCAAGTGATGGCATAAGCTCACATGGGGCCCTGTGGGCCCCGGTGAGCTAATAAAAGGTTAGAAGTTACTTATTTTTAAAAGATATTTTACCTTTTAGTTCTTTATTAAAGAACTCCATTTGTAAGTCCATCTCTATATTACGATTGACACCCCCGTGGACATTGACTGTTCTGTTCCATGTAAGCTGCTTGGCTATTCTTAATGACAATGCACCATGTGTGTCCATCAATAATCTATGTCCACATAAAAAGTACTTTGTATGTCCCATTTTAAAGAACTCAACCATGTCTTCTTTCCAGTACATTAACATTTTAGGTCCATTGTTGGATCTTATTGCCTTATGACGTATCATCTCTCCAATACCTCTCCAAAGTAACATCTGGCTATATTCATACACTAAATCATCTTTAACTTCAGAACTTGTTTGACTGACCTTGCAAACTTGACAACAGTACCACTCTTCAGAAAGAATTTCATCATTTGTAATGTCTTTACAGGAATAATGAAACCATTTTCCCCTATTGCACTTCTTATTGTTACACCTTATCATATCTTCTTCAATGTCATTTTTACATACACAGTATTTATAAATGTCCTTTTGTGAGGTATTGGCATTTAGTATCGACACAGTATTTGGTGGTTGGAAACACATTTCCACTATCTTTTCTGCAACTTCTGACATATACAGAAGCAAGTCATCTTGTTGGGTTTGGAGATCAGTGGGAATATCATCAATAGAAGCGCAGTTCATGAATGTCAATGCTGAGGCCACAATGTATGCTGTCGTTGAAAATCTAAGTAACTCAGTTGCTTCATTAAAGCAAGCAGACACTTTCTCCTTCACATTTATTTGTCTGTATGAGTTTCTTATGTATGACAATGATCCAGCACTTCTAGCACTTTTTTGGGAGTAAAGAAGCCTAAAAGTATCCTGAAAAAATTAAAACATGCATATTGAAATTAAAGAAATTAGTTTCTCGTTTCTTGTTTTGTATATAGATTAAAACGTTGGTTTTCCTGTTTGAATTGTTTTACACTAGTCATTTTGGGGCTCTTTATAGCTTGCTGTTCGTTGTGAGCCAAGGCTTCGTGTTGACTACCGTACTTTAACCTATAATTGTTAACTTTAAATACATTGGGACTTGTATGGAGAGTTGTCTCATTGGCACTCATACCACATCCTCTTATTTATATGGATAAAGAATATAAGACAATTGAAAAAATATAAGAACATATCTAACAATTTCAAGTCTCCCCTCATGGTTTATTTCCATTACAGAGGGTGGTTAAGGGTTATTTTCTTGCAAAGTGGTGTTTTTTTTGCCATTTCTATTTCATGTGCTTCCGTTCATGAAGCTCCTTATTCACAGTGTTTCGTGATATAGGTAAAAACAGCAATGTGCAAGCATTTTTTTTATGTTCTGTTCATCGTAAAACGGTTATTTTATTTCACGTTTTTTCGTGCACATACCTCCCTTTAGGACCCTCATTAAAGTTCTTTCAATCTTGGCAATAAAATAAAAAAATTTGATAAGCTAGACTGGCAACTTCTACAGATTTTTTCATATGATCAAAGTGTGTGCCTTATTGCAAAGATAATTAATCAAGTTGCTCAACCTTAAAAAACATATTACCTGTAGCAAAATTCCCCGCTTATGCCATTCTTGGATGGATGGATGAAGACCCTGTAATTGCTGCCAAGGATCACCTGCATTGATGCGAGCATCTTGAGCATCAAAGCCCCTTTCTACACTTAGTCCATCTCCAAATAGAGGTATTATCACAGGATTTTCATCCCTTGTACCAGGAACATATTGGTGGTAGTCTTCCATGATATCAACCATTTCTGCAATTCTTGCTTCATCTTTATCAAGGACTCCCAAAGGGATCTGAAATTAAAATAAAAAAACGTGACAACTATGTAACTAAAGCAATGTAGCTTTTTGTTTGCCTTGCTTCAAGAAATAATGTTATGTTATTGAAATATTTATGAATATAAACACAAAAAGATGTGGTATAATTGCCATTGAGACAACTTTCCTTTTACATGTTTATACATACCAAATTGCTTCTTCTAGATGAATGTTGCTCGTATAAATGGACACGAGAATCTTCATATTCCAAATTCTGGAAGCAAGGAATATTGTCAACCAAAACTTCTTTCACCTGCTGTACATAATCTAATCTGAAATAAAAGGCAAAATCAAATTTAAATTAAGACGTTGACTATTTAGAAAAATTAAATGAAGTTTTTGAAAATACTAATGGACACTAAATTGACATTGTATGACGTTTTAACTGATTTGTGTACTATGCTGATTTTTTTACTATGTAAGCAAAGACTCACTGAAATATGCCTGTTTTTCCTGTTTGAATTGTTTTACACTTATCAGTTTTGGGCCCTTTATAGCTGGCTGTTCGGTGTGAACCAAGGCTCAGAGTTGAAGGCCGTACTTTGACCTATAATTGTTAACTTTAAATACATTGTGACTTAGATGGATAGTTGTCTCATTGACACTCATACCACATCTTCTTATTTATTCTGATTGTCTAACATAACATGCAATTAAAAATCTGACCTGTCACAAACACTTTACAATGTGTTTTATCAAATGTAAAGCAAATATATGGCACTGTGATCTATAATTGCTTATATTTACTACTTTAGGTCATGCATGGAGAGTTGTCTCATTGGCAATCTACCACACTGTCTTATTCTTATATATATATATATATATATATATATATATGTGTCATTTTTTCTTTGGTTTTATAAGAAATGTCTGACAAAGAATCAGTTACATAGATAGATGTATTCTATAATGTCTGACAGAATTACCTATTGAGTAAACATGGTAATTGACCTTTTCTATGGGTCTGTATAAAACTTAGGGTAGGATTCATGTAACTGCATTAAAACACTTCACAAGTAAAATATTCATACCTTATGGTTTTAACCTCTTCCTCATTGGGTAAAAACACTGAACATGGTATTTCAGCGACTTCTGCAGGTGTTGGCTGTTTATCATCTAGATGCATAGTAGGAATGCGATCAACAGCTGCATATGCCTGCACCATATTTTTCATGATATTCCCTTTCTCTCTGCTGGTTTGCTTTGCATGCAAATGTTTGTTAACATTGTCAAAGACTAAGCTGTATAAACATAGTTCATTTTCTGGAACTTCTTGCTATAAAATAACACAAAAGTGGCTATCAAAATCATATCTGGCTCAATACATATTGCCATCCATTATTGCATGAATATCATTGAATATTATTACTCGTAGAATATATACTGCAATCGCAAGCTCATGCAAAATAAAATTCTAAATGTAAATCGATCCAACTATTACTAAAGTTATAAAAGATACAATTTTGGTCCCTTTTTTAATAATGGTAGGGGCCAACACCCCTATATTAAATAGGAACCTTCCTCTTCTTGCAAGTGACCATGTAATAAAATCTCATTCAAATCATACAAGTTAATTACTCAAGTTATAGTTTTTTGGGGGGTACTTTTTTGCTGAGGTTAAGTCTATGAATGAATTTCGAGAGTTACCCCCCATCCCCAACTGGACATGCAATGCCCTGCCTAAATCTGCCCCTGTTTTATATGGATCTGTCACTTTATACTACAGTTAGGGCACAGAAACCAACTAGAGGCTCTAAAGAGCCTGTGTCGCTGTATCTACTGTGGTTTTGGAAATCATGTAAAATAAGGTTAAAATCATAATAAATAGTATTAGATACTCTAATAATGATTTAGGCCAAGTTTGGTTTAATTTGGCCCAGTAGTTAAATTAAAAGCAGAAGATTTTTGAAAAAAGTTTACAAAAATTACCAATAAATTGCCGAAAATGACTTTATAGGACAATAACTCCAATAAGATGTCAATTGACGATTTTGGTCATGTTTGACTTATTTGTAGCTCTTACTTTGCTGAACATTATTGCTGTTTACAGTTTATCTCTATCTATAATGATATTCAATATAATAACCAAAAACTGCAAAATTTCCTTAAAATTATCAATTAAGGGGCAACAACCCTACAATGGGTTGTCTGATTCGTCTGAAAATTTCAGGGCAGATAGATCTTAACCTGATGAACATTTTTTTTGCTCTAAATGCTTTAGTTTCAGAGATATAAGCCAAAAACTGCATTTTACCCCCATGTTCTATTTTTAGCAACAGCGGCCATGTTTGTTGATAGATCAAAACTTCAGATAAAATTTATAACCTAGAAACCCTAAGGAACATTCAGTTAAAGTTTGAAGGTATTTTGCCCAGTAGTTTCAGAGAAGATTCTTGAAATAGTTTACGACGACAGACGACGAACGCCAAGTGATGGCATAAGCTCACATGGCCCTTTGGGCCAGGTGAGCTAAAAATCTAACACTGACAACAACAGCATCATAGGACTTAAGAATTATACCTCATTGTCAACTTCATTAACCACCATTAAATCTTCATTAACCTCCTCTAATCCTTGTCTTTCAGCTGGTGTATTCATAACTGCTTCTTGCAAATCATTAGCTAAAAAAGCTAAAATATAAAATAAAAACTTATGCCAGTTTAATATGTTATTCTTGAAACTAATTTTAACATTATTCAATACTTGTAATCACATTATTTTCACCATTAATCATAATTATTCATTTCATGTCAAGAATCAAATGATCAGTAAACAGTTATCAGATAATCATATATAAAATGAAAAGTAATCATGTGAAAAAAGGTTCTCCTTAGGAAAAACAGGACTTAATATTCACTTACCAAAATGTCAGTTTTACTTGTCCTTGCTACTTTTAAATTTTAATCCTAGCTGCTCAAGAGACTAACCTTAACCAATATTGTCAAGTAATTATTGAGTGAAATTTTGACATTCTATTTAAGTTAGACATACTCTTTGTTCCCTTCAAATTATGAACTTTGTCCTCTATGATATTTACAGTTTTTACTTTAATATGTACCTTCAACTTCATCTTCATCTTCAAAAGGAATTGTGTCATTTAAGCTAGTTGCATCCTCATCTCTTCCATTATTTCGATTGGCATCCTCATTGTCACTTTCTTCTGCATATGGTAGAGTATCGTCCAAAATGGCAACCCCTTCTCCCTCTTCATCTAAAATTGATCATTGAATTGTTCAACACAAAAGTCAACTGATTAAATATCTGATAAAATATATTTAAGTGTATTTTCAGGGTTTCATCCATTCTGAAATAAGGGTAGATATGTCCTAAATGTTGGACAGATAGGTGACATATAAAGAGAATCGGTATATGCCAGTTTATAATTATCCATCTGTCATATCCAGTGGCTGATATAGGGGCAGTTTTGGGGGTTGGAACCCCCCCCACAAACCTTCTTTTTGTTGAATATTTTTTTTAATTTCGTGCAGAATTTGAGCAAACAGAACATCTATGGAAGGCTTTACATAAATTTGAATTTAAAGAAATATAACAAAAATTGAGTTAGGAAATTACAGTCGATTGCAAGTTTCACACTAAAATTTAGAGTACATAATTACAAATTTTATTATTATGAAACTGTAATTGATAAGCTAGCACTATAATTACCCATCAGTTGTATTTATTGTTGTCTGTAGTAAGTGTGTAGTTGTAAGTATGGATTAAATAAAATTTATGGTGTATACTTAATTTTTATACATGAATATAGCATATGATACCTTCTTCATCAAACAACCTTCTGCGTATCTGTACAGCTGCTCTGTTGTTATGGGTTAAATGCTCTCTCATCTCTGTTAGATCTTTACTAAACCCCTGTCTTATCTTGTCCACTGCACCACGCGTTGCATCTGTTCCTAGTGTGATGCCTAAATGGTTCAGTCTGGTAAATGCCTAAAAGACATACATCTTTATTAAAATTCATACATATACATTAAAGTTGAAATCTTTACATTTGTTAATAAGATAATCAGTGATAGTGAATGGGTCGTGTGTCTTTTTATCACAATAAACTAAGGTGAATGACCTTCTAATGAGAAACATGATCGATGTTTCCTTTGATGCCTCATTGCTACATGTTTATAAAAAAGTAATGTACTTGTTTTTTGCTTCAAAGTATTAAATCAAAATGATTTATTCCAGTATTCAAACAAAATGCACTGAATTCTAACATTTTGATAAAAAGGGAGGGGGGAATAGCTCTGTGTATGTCTTGTTTCTGTATGTCATTGTACTGTCTATTTTTACCTTACCGATCATGCCGATTTGGGGTTTCATTTGCAAATAAAGTTCAATACAACATGCATATTGGTTCTAGTTCAATTTTTATGGACATACACACAGATATCAAACCAATACAGCCTAACCTGTGTAACAAAAAAAATAAATTTAATTATAGTCACATTGAGGTGGTAATAACTATCAAAATTTTTCGGACAGTCTCAAAATGAGCTGAACATTTTTAAACACTTTTTTTTTTATCTAATTCTAGTCTCTGACATTTGTCTTACACAGGTTTGACTGATTTATTATAATTTTGGTCTCTTTACCTTTCTGGAGGTTCCTGACATCCACATCTGCAGCCCAATCATTTCTTGTAAAAATTTCATTGTGTAGGGTTTCCTTGCGAAGACTATCTGTCCAAGGATGCAACCTAAATTTGGCAGTAAAGACACTTGTGTTTTTCCAAACTTTTTCTGTAGGTTGATGTTATTTGACAAAGATGATGACAGAGCTGCTACTAACAGTGGACAAAACCTTTTTGTTTCTTCTACTGCACTGTTCCAGGAAAATTCATTGAAAGCATTGATACCATTTTTAGAACCAGAGCGCCAAACTGTATCATGCTTTGATTTGCAAAGCTCAGAGACCTCTTTTTTTATATCACTGACCATAATCTTTCTGAAAGCAGTTCTTGCAGCCTTAGAGTTCTTGATCAAAGTTTTAAAAACATTAGAGTATCTGCTAGCTGAGAGGTAAATTGAAGCGGTTCTTTTATATCCACCAAAAGAGGAATGCTTTTTGCTTTTCAATTGCAGTTTTACAGTAGTTTGGACAAATTGTTTCATTGTGTGTTTAGGGGTACCAGTAGTTCGGACACATTGTTTCTTTGTCCTCCTACAAGGAGTTCTTGGTGATGCACATGTCACTAAAATTTTTTTCCCAATATAAGTTGAACTATCTGCTACTGTTCTAAGCTCTTCTTTAGAATACAGTAATTGTCCATATTTGGAAACTTTTAAAGAGCAACTAGTACAAATGTATGACATTTCATCTCTATTTGGGGTAAATTGAACAAGGTGTTCTAGAACATCACTCACTCTTTCTGGTTGTCTATGCAGTTTACTATCTATGCTTGTCCTATCGAATCTTTTTCTCTTCACTTGATATACAAATTTATCATTACAAATACTACAACTGTCATTACAGCTGTCAGCAGGTTTCTGGCTTGCCATTTATACCATTTATGTCTTAAGTTGTTGCCTTTTAATAATGTTAACAGTAAACAATTAAGGTTTCTGTTTCGATCATGTGATCAAAGTTATCTCCCTTTCCATGAAAATGAGAAAGTGATTTTGATTGGTCAGAATATTTATGAATGGAATCCATTGATATTTAAAGTGGAGTGAATCAGAGCTGAACAAATATGATAATAGGGGCTATTCTGAGGGAGAATAAACATCGAGACATAGTCGGAAATGTAGAATAATTCATAAACAAACGATCGGTAGGTGTTTGCAACACTCGGGCAGCAACAAAACCCTGAAAATCCACTGCATACAAATTGTAGGCTTTCTACTACTTTTTCATAGTAGCACTTTCTGTCTCCGTGTGGACACAAAAAAAAAAAAAAATAATAAATAGCCAAATGATAAAAAGAAAATATGAAATGACAAATGTAGCCACACAAGAGACAGATTATTCGGTCTATCTTAGCACCAGAGAAACTGGGGTTCCAGTTAGTATAATTGCACATTAAATATTGAATAACTTTTATTAACATTGTAGAAAAACATGAACATTTATACAAGTATTCTTGAGGACCATTCCATTAAAATTTATGTACTTTGATCAGAATATATCTGTTTTAAAATTAAATGATTAATATTAATATTTGGTCAATTCAGTTTATTCTTCAAAGTATTAACATTTACACTGCTAAATTTACTTATTACATCACAAGAAGTAAAAATCACGGTTGAACAGCCAACAGAAGAAGTAGAAATCATTGTTGAACAACCAACAGAAGTAGAAAACATAGTTGAAGTTCCACCATCTTTCAGAAAATGTCTACTGAAAACCAATGTACCTGAATTTAAATGGAATAGATCTACATCAAGACAAAAAAAATGAAAATAAATTGCACCTGCATGTAAACATTATTGACCAGAAAATAGAAATTAATAAATAAATATCACACCTAAATAAAAAAAAAAAAACATATTTAAAAACAATATTGTGCATCTATCATGTCTATAAACAAAACTGAAAATAATCCAAAAGTGTATAAAATCATTCATATTATACTGTCATATAAATGTTGAATATAAAAGTTCAAATTATAAAAAAAAAACTTAATATATTAAAACAAAATATCAAACTTAATAAATATATAAATAAAATGTAAATATATTAAACTTAATAAAATTTCAAAATATCAAACTAAAACAAATAAATTAATTAAGTCTTAAATCTCTGTCAGACACAATTACATTTCCTAAAATGCAATCTTGATATAATACTGTCATAAAATATAACCTTTTAAACCATATCTAAAGTATTAAAGACAAACATCATAAACTGCAATAAATTGTCAAAAAGTAACAACAATCATTTCAATATCTGAACCTATAGCCAAGGTTTATAAAAATATTAGAAGTTATTTAATTGGACTTCTTTTCATAGCCTCTTTGCCTAAATCCTGACAACCACGACAAATTGGTAATACCACTTTAAACTTTTTTAACAAGTCACGGTCCTTTTCACCAGCTGCACCACAGTGACAACAAATGTTTTTGTTTACATTTACTGTATTTGTGTCAGCATAATATGGAAATTCTATATGTGACCTACAGTCCAACTGCATACGAACACATATCACCCCCTGCAAGATGTCACCTACAAAAAGATATATGTTTTAAATTTCTGACAAAATTTCATTTTAAAAGTAAAGTCTAGAATATAACTTGCTATGTTTAAACTAAATTACTCAAATGTGTTTGTTTCTAGTGTTTATACATTAAAATTATTACACAATTTTTTTAAAAATATTAATATTTTCTTTATAACATTTCACAGTGTTTTAATAATTCTGACTATATATTCTGTCATTTTTAATAGAAAATGTTGTGATGTTAGGACTTTTTGTCTGACAAAGAGAGAACAACCTCAGGGTCAAAAACTAACAGTTGCAATGACACTTTATAAATCGAAGTATTTACTTCTTCAGTGCATGTTTAATATGTCTGGTACATAGTTGCAGTTCCTTGCATGTGCATTTACTCCATTTTTTTTTCAGAATGTTTAAAAAAACATGACATGTTACATACCTTCTGGTATTATATCTGCACCACAAGAATAATCATACTTTTCAAGGATTCGTGACATTCCTCTTAGTTCTCGTGTGGTTAATTTCTTTTTTGAGTAGATGCATCTCGGCTTTGTACATTCATAGCATTTGACCGTAGATCGTACATTTTGGCCTACAAGCCCAGCATTTCTAACACCCTGTGAAAAAAGAAACTGCTTTGTAAAAAGAAATGCATACAAAAGCATGTATCTCTAATAAATATTTACATACATATTAAACAAGTGTCCCTTTGGTATTTGCCAATTTTCATATACAAGGAAGACATGCACTTGGGACACTATTGTCAGAGATCTATAAATTGGCGAGAATATTAAATATTCAATGTAGCAATGGTTGAAAATGCTACTGTAAAAACAGATTGTTTATACCTGAATTTCCTCAGCAACAGCAGCAGGACGAGTCTTTTGGCATGATGGTTGATCTTTATCAGTGGTATCTTTGCCAAGCAAGGATGCCATAGGAACATAGTGTTCATTCCCGACAGCTAGTATTGGATCTGGAACCCATGGAAATTCAATATCTCCCCTTTGGCGAGTACAGCAATTCAAGTCATTACACTTCTTAATTTGAAATAAGTAGCTTCTCTCTCTACAATGTTCTCTGAGAAACTTTTGGTAACCTGTAGATATTAAAAACAAACATTCATTAATATTGCGTGTCTTTTTCAAATTAGAATTCACAGGAAAAAACTCATGTATGAAGTTATAAACCAGACACGTAACATAAAATTGCAAAGAAGAACTGAATTTCTGTCAGACATTTAACATTTTCAAGACCTTCAATGTATTACAAAATTTTACACACCTGACATCATAAGTCTAGAAAATATACTTTTACTTTTATTAAAATTTCATTGGCCATTACACCATTGAACTGTTGAAGATGGATTCGGAGTAAAGTACTAGGTCTGACATATTAGGCATGTTGATCAATGTCAATTCTTTTTTAATTTTTGAATATATGTCAGAAAAAAAGCTTGCCATATATCCTTAATAGTTTGATCTACGTGTTTTACCTATAAAGATATGGAGTAAATGTACTAAAAAAATCCCAAGGATTTTAAAAAGCAATGAAACAAATTTTTAAATGTATTGTTGTTCTTCATCTTGAAGTCCCCATGTCCTTTGTGACTGAAATAATTTGCACCCAAATTTAGACATGAAGATCTTTATATACATGTACCTTGCACAGATTTCAAGTGTTTCTCTTGGTACTGGCCAATCTTGATCTCAGGACAAACAACTTGACGAACATAACCTTCAAAGTCTTTAACTTCATCATCTGTAGCTGCTTTATGAACAGAAAATGGACTATCTTTTAAGGTCAACCTGCCTGTTCGTTCCTCCAACAGTGTAATCAAAGGATTTACTGACTCCATCCATGCAGTTTTTATGGCTATATTTTTAGTTGCTTTGTTTCTAATATCTGACATACTATTTGTTGATCTTAATATCTGTTCTATTTCACTTCTGGATTCTTCACGCATTAATGCTACATTTTGCAATGCTATGTTTACTATTGACATAATGCGCTCCGCTGGATTAAGCCAACTATGGCCTGGTGCCGTCCTTCCAGCAACGAGGAAATCCAAATCAAGCTTTTTGAAAAGCACTATCAAAGACAATTTGACAGCGTGAAATGTTAGTCTATGATCCGGACCTCCATCTGAATATAATAAAAGACATGTTGGTACATTTTCCTTCTCTTGCAACATTTTTGACATTTCTGTTGCATGACGCCATGGCGAGCTTGCCTGAAATACAGAATCTTTGTATGTAACGTGAACTTCTCCTCTGTAAAAGGACGAATCATCAACAGGAATATCAACTTCAAGAGTAACTGACGGTGTTAAGGAACCCTTAGATTGCATATCATGATCAAGAGCAGCCAAAGTAGATGTAACTGGCACAATCGATTTTTTCCCTCTCACCCCTGTAGCTATAGCCATGCCAGGTTCACCAAAATCCACCTTTGCTTTGTCGTCGATGCAAAGAAAGCTACTATTTTCTCTGAATTCGACAGCATAATTACGGAGATATTTAAATATCGCAGCGCAGTAATGATCATCCTGGTGCGAACATCTCAGTTGGCGACTTTGAACCTTAAATTGCAGCGGCACTTTAGACTTGTACAATTTTGCTACTTTTTTATGGCTGTTTTTTGGAACGAAAGATAGAAGTACTGTGCTTTCGCTTGGGATGGGTGTATTGACAGGCAATTCATCTTTAACATCTTTAATAAGATTTTTCACCGATATGTATTTCGATAAGTGTTCAACATTTTGTCTTCTGTCATCAGCTGCTGTCAATTCTTCAATTTTCTCTGAAAGTTTATCAAAAAATATAGAAAATGTATCATTGGGCCTTCCTGAATTAAGGTGTCTTAAATCTGTGACTAGGTTGGCATCTTCTGATAGTATAGCCTGACGAATTCTGTCTTCTATTCCTTTATTTTGATTTTCTGTTGCATCTAAAGTTAGATCCGTATAAATAACACGGAGGACTGCAGGGCTGATTTTATCTCCAGTTGGTAGATTACAGTAGCTTCTGACAAAAGATCTTCTCATTTGACGAGTGTGGTACTCTGGCAAGAGCGGTTTTACTTTTTGAAAAACCTTCAATGAAGCATTCATTACTTCTTCTTGTCCTCTTTCGTTGGGAGTGCGCCATACAACTATTGTGCCTCCTACTGCTCCCCCAGGATCATAACGGAGTATGTCTATCGGAACAGATAATTTCAAACCTTTAACAAATTCATACTTTTCTTTTGGAGTCATGATGTTTCCATTTGTATGTCTCCCTTCTTCAAACAAAATGTAATTGTAACTGTCTTGCTGTGAAACAATATTATCCAGTAAATGATACTGTTCAAGAACTGTCTTTGCTTCTGTTCTATGCTCTAAATATGAGAATTCATCAACCTGCCTTACTGGGTGCTCAAGCATCTGTCTTTTCTGTTGCACATCTGTGGAATGATCAAGAAATTCAGCATACGAATTAAGTGACATAGCCAGTGACTCGATATCTGTTCGCAACAAACCCCACTGTACAGAAAACGGTGATGTGATAATAGCAAATAAGGCTGCACTATGCTGCTTCAGAATGAGGGAAGAGAGATAAGGTGCTCTTTGACGCTTTCTTTTCCAATCGTTGACTGCATTGAATCCATTAAAAAACCTGGAATGAAACCATAAAATTTTAGAATATGAAACAAATGTCAGATTTTAAAACATTTGAAATTAAGTATGACATTTAATATGTAAATACTAAATAAAACTAAAAGTTTAATATGTGCCCAGTCCACAAAAGAATATCATTGTATTTATTAAATAAGGTTCCACTTAGTAAAGTCAAAATATAGGACACTTAATAGATGTAAACAACTTACATTTGCCTGTTTTTTTCAAGCTTGAATCAATCAAGTTATATACTATGCTATTGATTCCTGGGTGTCGACTCTGCTTTCAGCAGGTGACACATAATAATATTTAATCCCCTTATTTGGAAATTTATAAGTCTGAAAATTTTTGTATTTAAATGTGTAAAAAATCTTTATTTGGTTTCACTTTTTCCTGATTTCAAGCATAAGTTTCAGATAAGACATTCATGTTTGTGGGAATGTGCATATTGTGCATTAATTTGGTACCAGTATTTTATATATATGGCCTGCATACCTATCTGGAATAGGATGAACATCTGTTGTTCTGCTTCTATCCATTATCTTTTGTTTATTTCCATCAAGATACCAGAGCACATTTGTGATTGTCATGACATGCTTACTAACCACATCGTCCGTCATGGCGCTAGGAAATCCAGCTTTGACTTCGTCCATCTCATCGCAGATATTATTAAATAATTTGTCTTTTGCTGAAATGAAAAAGGATTCAATCTGTGACAATATTCAAGAAAATATTAGAAAACCTCAATGAACAGCTGGGCAAAGCGCATGATACGACCGCAGCATGTATAAACACAGGAATGTTGATTAAGTGCACGAAAATAACAACTTTTAATACCATCCTCTTCAACACACACGTCTTCTTTTACGAGACTTGCTATTGAATGGACTGATAGAATACATACGTGTATTCAAAAATATAAGGTGTCAGACAATTTATTTTTTGCAATATTCACGAGAACTAGTATTTGTTTATAGCCAAAAATTGCTTTCTTGCCAACATACTATGGGAAGGGAAATGTGAATTAAGCGACTAGATGCACAGGGCCTGGTATTAACATACAATGTTTTCTTGGACCGATCCCTAAGTATGTATCCTTTTTTAAATATACATACTCGGGGCTCGGCCAAACAAAACATTGTATGTTACTGGCCCCTGTGTCACTATAAAATGCAATAGATAATGGAAGCCTTGGTATATAAAGTGACTCAACTTAGGGAGACTGCAGCCTGGTTTATAGAAACAATGAAGCTGGACAGTTCCCCTTATCCTAAAGGAACATACTCCATTGTGAAAAAATATATTAAATTTTAATACCTGTAAATCTCAAACTCTCTGGATTTTTTTTCTGTGGCTGCTTGGTGCTTCTATTCATCAACCTGTCAAATGCACTAGGGCCTGCAATTGAAGAACGATCTGACTCTTGGACACAAGATGAAGATGTACTATATTCAGTTACATCAACGATAAATTTAACATATTTTAAGTTTTTGTCAAATTCGTAGGCAGTCCCTACAAAATCGTCAGGGTTGGCTTCAAACGTTTCTGTTCCTGTATTTGAATGAAGTTTGAGTGTCAAATGTCCCTTTTCTATGGCGGTATCAACTTCGTCACTAATTTTTGTGGTTCCTATCACATAGTCAATGACGTCCTCCCATGTCTGTTTTACTGATGATTTGATTATTTTGTTTTTTATAATTGTTTTTGAGTAAGTGCCATTTCTTTCCTCCACACTGGCACATAATGCAATTTCCATGCCTCGACCTCCGTGTCGTGTTGTTCTATTTGTAAATTAATATTAAACTTGTACACCTTCGAAACATTTCAATGTACTACCGGAAATCAAAACCGCATGTAACCCGGAAATCAGCACTCGATTCTAAACCGCAACGGGCAAAATTCGAATAAAAAAATGTTTTCAAAAACGGCAATAAAATTATTTGGGTCGCGGCGATTTTTTGGGTCGGTCGGCTGACAGCAAACAAACAATATTTTAATTTAGGCCTAAACACTCATAACTTAAGTCTATCCCTTTATACGATCAAGGTCAAGATTATGATTTATTGCCATATAAGCCTAACCCTTAATTTTGTACCAAATGCACAAGTTTAGGTCATTATGCCAAACAATACAAAAAATCAGCCAATACATGTATAAGATGTGCAGGTAAACATACCACCAAAAACTGCAATAATAAAATAACAAAATGAAACAACTGTGGCGGTAACCACCAGGCAATAGATAAATCATGCCCTCAATACATATTTCAAAAACAAGTATTGGAAAATATGTACTGTAATATAATGTCATTTGAACAAGCTAAACAAAAGGCACAACAAAAAGGTGAAACCATAACTAAATGAATAAGCTCTCCAGTGTCAAAAGGTAAAACCAGACCTAAATTAATTAGATCTCAAATTGTATCACCTGGTAAATCATACGCTGGGAGTGTTAAATCCAAAGTAATTCATAATGACACCGCTATAATTAACGAAAATGAAGCCAATGTGCCACAGGTAGATAATCCAGAAATAAACATAGATGTAACTATTGACAATGAGACTGAGAATACACAAATAGAAGATCAAACACCCAGTATTCCTAATAAAGAGAGAAAAAAATATTTCAGATATACGCAAAAATATGATTAAACCACTAAGCAAAGACGTAAATGATCTAAAAAAACTGGGAAACACTAATTACAGGGATACGGAATATTGCGACCCAACTAGGTGATGCCTCTGTTACCATCATGCAGCTATTTGTAAACTATCTCAAAAATCAATTCAGTACGGACATACTGATCGACGTAAATAATTAAAGAAATAATAAAAAATAAGTAATTAGAATAATTAATTAACTGAAATTGGGTTACACATTTTGCAGTGGAATGCGCGCTCACTTTATACGAACGCAAATTCCCTTAAACATTATTAAGACACACATAATAACCCAGATATTATTTGTGTACAAGAAACTCGCTATAAAGACAATAGGTACGTAAAACTACAGGGCTACCATCCACCCATCATACGAAATAGAAAAATACCGATTCAACCTAAAGGTAAAAATAAAATGAGAACTCAAATAGGAGGAGGAGTAGCCATTTATGTTTCGATTCAAGTTAATTTCTCACAACTGAATTTTGATACTGATAACATAGAGGTAGAAGGTGTATCTGTAAACTGTCAAAATAATAAGATCAATATAGTTAATGTGTTTAGACCCCCCAATCAAGATATTAAATTTAATGACTATCAACAAGTCCTGCATAATCTAACAGATAATAAAGTATTACTTGGAGATTTTAATAGAAGATCCTCGTTGTGGGGGTCTAACACAACAGATAGCAATGGTAACATTATAGAAAAGGTCATAGACCAAAATAACATGATAATTTTAAACGACGGTGTCGGTACATTTCAAACCGTCGGAGATGACCGAACACATATAGACCTCCGCCTCACTAGCCAATGATAGTCAATGGTCAGTTTTAGACGATAAAATATGTTCAGATCACCTCCCAGTACTCACTGTATTAAATGCAAAACTGGTTAGAAATAAAGTTTGCACTCCACGAAGATGGATTTACGATAAAGCCGATTGGCACAGGTTCACTGCTCTTTGTAACGAAATAAATATAGATAATATACACCATGACGATATTGAAATTTTCAACCAAAATCTATAAGAAGTTGTAACTACATCGCAGACGAAACAATCCCGAAAACTAGTGGTACAATTCATGCTAGAAAAAACTGTCCCTGGTGGAACGATGATTGTACAAATGCAAAAAAAAAAAAAATAATAAGCGTCATAAACACAGAGTGTATGATAAAACAAAATCAGAACAAAATCATGAACTATATAAAACAGCAGTTAAAGAGTTTAAACGTATCACTGATAAAGCAAAAACCGAGTACTGGCAAAATTTCTGTGACAAACTTAATTATAAAACTAATGTAAAAACAGTCTGGAACACGGTTAAAGGTCTCAAGGGAGCAAAAACGTCCTCCCTACCGACACTTATTTCTGACCCCAAGCAAGCGTTATCAAATGTAGATAAGACTAACATGCTAGCCGGAACTTTTGCCGAAGCTTCCAGTGATAATAATTTAGACCCTACGTTCAGAACGCATAAATTAAAAACTGAAATAGAAAATCCAATTAATAGGGACAACGACGAACAACACAACAGGTCAAAGTTTAATGTACCATTCAACAAAAACGAACTATATAAGGTGCTTAAGACCAAAAAATCACGCCCGGTGATGACCGTATAACATACGAAATGTCCAAACATATGCCTGATAGCATGATCGATATTGTGTTGCAATTAATCAATAAAGTGTGGGTAACTGGTCAACTACCACACAGCTGGAAACATGCAAATGTAATCCCTATACTAAAACCTAATAAAAATAAGTTTGACCCTAGATCATACAGACCAATTTCTCTTACATCAAATTTTGGCAAACTAATGGAAAGCATGGTCAATGTTAGGCCACACCAATTTGATTAATAGTTCTTGGGATTTTCCCGCTCCTGTTTTGGAGAAATTGACTTTTCAATGAAAAAAAATAATTACCGCTTCCGCAAATTTTTGGGCCGCATGCCGCTCCAAATTTAGTTTCTCTTTGAATTTTTTTTTCACATAGACGTTTTTATTGCTCCGATCGATTCAAACGCACGTGTGATAAATTAAATTGCAAATATAAGTTCAAATATCGGGATGACAACATGCAGTTGTGTCAGCTCATTGCCGTGGAGAGGTAGTTACTGAACACACAGTTATCCGAAATGCATCTCGTTTTATCTATGAAGACCTGTTCTAGGAGACAAATATTAAAAATCTGTCTTTAGACGACCATGCACGATTATATCAATGTTCGTTAGAACCATCGTCATCCTCAATCATTGTTTCAACAGACATAGACCTGAATCTGAATAAGTACGTTGCAAGTCCATGATATGGCATCAATGGCAAGGGAAAAAGGCGATGGAAAATTAGTCCCACGATGTGAGAGCAACCGAAGTTTTACAGCTATCAATTGTCTTGGCACACACGAGATTGTTTGGTAGTCTATTCCAATAAAGCATTGTTCTTACAAAGAATGACTGTTTATATTGACTCTATGTTGTTCAGATTTGCTACGTGGAATTTTGAAACACCGGCTGCTATTATGTACAAATTTATCTACAATGTTTGTTATTTTATAGACCTACCTATCTTTGATGAAAATAATATTGAATTCCCATGAATTTTAGAAAAAAATCACAGATTTATCTTATTTTGATGAAACCCCATGGCCATATGTCCTTGTTAGTCTATTGGTATGCAAGCAGAACTCTTTTGTAAGGTAAAATTTAACAGTTCCAACGTTCATTGAGATCTACATGCATAACAATATAACTATCTTACTCATGATGTTGTTGAAATATTCACCTCACTCATTATGTTGATCATTAGTAGGTATGGATAAATAGTTCCAAGTGGACATCAAGCAGCCAATAAACAATCATTACCATATATTGATATTATGAAAACAACTATATATAAAAAATATTTAATATTTTCCAGGGGCATTTTTTTAGATACATACACATATTTAAATTTATTCAACATATGTCATTTACCTAACTAACATAATTCCTCTTGTTAAACTGCATCTGCTATGCTTCCTTAATATATACACATGCATGAATTTTAATGCAAATTCAAGCAGACAAAGCTTATTTGACGAAAATAATCAAAATTAACTAAACCACAGCGAGACAAGAAAGTTGGGTATGGTTCATGCACCAATTCATCAAATTATATGCATAAGAGCATGTTTCTTCTCCTTTTTCTATGAAGTAACCCAGTTTTAGCATGAACATAAATTCTAAATCGCACATTTAAAAAAAAAAAAAAAAATTATACCGCTCGCTTCACTTGCAGAGCACCCGCCTCATAAAAACTCATTTTCAAGAAAAAAATACAATTAAAAAAATTTCGCTCGCTCGCCTCATAATTTTTGGAGCTTTTGTCCGAAGAACTACAAATCAAATTGGTGTGGCCTTACGCTTAAATATCTATTAACGGAAAAAAATATTATAAAAGAAACACAAAGTGGGTTTCGTGAAGGTCGCTCTACAATTGACCACTTATTGCGTCTCGAAACCGACATTAAAAAAGCCAAAGTACGTAAACAATTCCTACTAACCATATTTCTCGATATTGAAAAATCATTTGATCTAGTATGGCGTTATGGTTTATTAAAAAAGTGTAAAGATTATGGTATAAATGGTAGGTTATATTTAACTTCATAAAAGACTCCTTGCAAGATAGAAAAATACAAGTAAAGGTAAATCAAGACGCCTCAGACGAATATGATCTCATCAATGGTATTCCGCAAGGTACTGTCATCAGCCCCATATTATTTAATATCATGATAAATGATTTAGTAGGTCTGGCTAAAAAACCCAAAGTAATGTCACAATTTGCCGATGACAGTGCCATGTGGTACAGAGGTGGAAATATTAAATATCTTACAAATAAAATGCAAGAAACACTTAATAACATTAGTGTATGGTCTAAAAAGTGGCGTTTTAAAATCTCTAAAACAAAAACAGTAGGAGTTATATTTGGGGATCGTAAAATTTATTCAGTTAACCTAGTGCTAGATAACTAACCAATTAAATTTCTGAAACACGTCAAATTACTTGGTCTCATATTTGACAGACAGTTAACTTGGAATAAACACGTAAACTATTTACAAGAAAGATCCAAAGCTATAATAAACTTACTCAGGTATGTCCAAGCAAAAAATTTTGGCATGGGTACTGATTCACTACTTATGCTATATAAATCACTACTTAGATCGATACTGGACTATGGCTGCCAAGCATTTAATTCTGCTTCAATATCTGTTAACTAGATACATTACAAACTAAAGGTCATCGCATAGTACTATAGGGGCTCATAAATCGACCCCACTAAAAACAATACTAGCTGAGTCAGGCGAAATGCCATTACAATTAAGAAGAGACCACCTTTCGCTTAAATATTATGCTCGTACTAAACAAAATCCAACAAATCCAGCTAATCAAGTAGTAGATGATTGTATTGAATATCAAATTTTTAATCATAAATGGAATGAACATGATATACCATACGGTTTTAGAGTTCAAAATCTAATTAAAGATAACGATTTAGACCAAATAAATTTGGTAGCAAAAACATCTCAAGATCCTCCGCCATGGATTGTAGGTCAAGCAACAACAGCCAGTAACATCAAAGACAACGTCAGTAAAAAAGAAAATCCTCATATCGTTAAGTCAAAAGCGTTAGAGTACATTGACTATGCTTATAAAAATCATTTAAAAATATACACCGATGGCTCAAAAGACCCAGCTTCGGGTAAAACTGGATACGCCTTTCTTATACCATCAAGGTTGATTGAAGTTATAAACGCACGTCCGACAATCTTTCAGTGTACACTACAGAGATGACGGCTATCTATCAATCTTTAAATGGTTATTTTTCAATCATCAGTCAGGACAAAAAGTAGTCATTCTCACTGATTCGTATAGCGCTATTCAGTCTATACAAAATGATACATCAAGTAGACCCAACATCCTAGAACCAATACAATTACTGGCTTGCCGACTCAAACAGAAAAATATTGAAGTCACCATAGAATGGATACCAGCGCATGTTGGTATCTTAGGTAATGAACAGGTTGACAAACTAACAAAACTAGCACTATCTAAAGATAAAATAGATCTTAACATTAGTCTTAGTGCAAACGAATTCATTGCAATAACAACAGCGTTATATAAGAAAAAAATGGCAAGCTAGGTGGAACAACTCAGGCTACCCATGGAGTCGTTCTGTATAACCAAAAGTTAACAAAAAACCTATATTCTATAAAGGTAATCGTTACCACACAAAAACAATAACTAGGCTTAGGTCGGTACCACTTTATTACAAGGTCAACTAGGCCAATACATCCGAAATGTATCACCAATGTGCAACACATGTGGCATCAAAATGGCAAGCTAGGTGGAACAACTCAGGCTACCCATGGAGTCGTTCTGTATAACCAAAAGTTAACAAAAAACCTATATTCTATAAAGGTAATCGTTACCACACAAAAACAATAACTAGGCTTAGGTTGGTACCACTTTATTACAAGGTCAACTAGGCCAATACATCCGAAATGTATCACCAATGTGCAACACATGTGGCTTTCAAAATGGATATACAACACGTACTGATTGACTGTAGTAAACACGCCAAAACTAGACAAAAACTACAAATAAACTTAAATAAGGTCACTCCTCAAAACCTCAATGTAAAAATATTACTAGACCCTCCAAAAGAAAATCAACAATATATCTGGTCATGTTTAATACAGTACATTACAGACATAGACTACCATAAGGTTATATAAACTAAATGCGGTACCACTTAAGGGCAAATTCTTATAAAGGTTAATATAAAATATCATTTCGGACTTTCTCTAAAATATACTTTAAATCAATATTGAATATTGGTTCATCTGTAGCCCTAGGTGCTTGGTGTCAATATAGCATATAAAATGCGACGATACATATTTCATCGTAACCGACCGTGCGAGGGCTGTATAGCCAGTCAAGATCGTTAAAAACTCCCATCATCATTTCATCGTAAGCTCCCGCGGTGAAGTGTGTATCGTATAGGTGAGTTTAAGGACAAATGTTTCTTTATTGGTACAAGTAGGTAGGACTTATTCTCATATTATTAAAGTAATAAAAATCTAAAATACTAGAATGTGCTAACTGAACAAAGATCTAAAATTCGCTCACATCATTGGCTTTTTCTTTTTCCAAACTATCGGCTCCCAAAAATATTCAAAGTATTTTTGTGTTTAACTTTTTGGACTTTCTTTTTTTTTTCTTCTAACATTCATTTAGTAAAGCCGCAAGTCAAATCAAAGACTTAAAAAATGGTACTTCGCAAGATCTGGTTTCCGCTAACCCAGTTTTAATTAGCGTGGGGCGTTTGTCTTCCTGCGGACAGCGTTCCAGTGTACTAGCACTATAAAGTCCTCAATAATATAAGTAGGCTAGTACAAAGCAGTCAAAATTATACATACACCCTTTGGTTTTTTATTTCTTTTCTTTTCTTTTATTCACTTATCTTTTTTTGTTCATACAGAACCTTTTACTAATTATTTTTGCAAAATTCACATACACATATTTAGGCCTATTTCGGTTTATACAAAATATTTGGCAACTAAATTCACATACACAATTTGGCATATCAAAATTATCCGCTTTTTACTTGACTGCTGGTGTACCAGGACAACGTTGCTGCCGCTCACTGCCGTTTGCTGTGCCTAGCTTTCCTCCTATTCCTACTTTTGGTGGCTCCAAAAATTTTTTATTTTTTTTTTTTATTTATTTACTTTCTATTTAAATTTTCTTTGGTTTTCTATAAAAATTCAAATTTTTATATTCTTTTATTTTATTTAAGCTCTATTTTATTTTCATCATTTATTTTTATTCATCAATTTATTTATTTATTAATTATTCCATCCTTCAAATTTTTACTCATTTTTACTTTTTATTCATATTAGGTTTTTTTTTATCACTCAAATTATTTCAATTACCTTTTGGTAAAAACCAAATTATTTAAATGCCCAAAAAGGCGCAAGCCAGGGCCGACCGTGCGAGGGCTGTATAGCCAGTCAAGGTCGTTGAAAACTCCCATCATCATGTGATATATAAATACCGTAAGATGGTGCCAAAGGAACATCACCGTCCAAAAATGGAAAATTTACAATAGGGAACGAAAAATCGTCCCTTTTTTCGTAAATTTTAGTGTAGAGTTTCCCGTGTCTAACTGAAATGTTTACATTTTCCCCGTAGAATACACTTAGTCACTCGGTGATTCTAGAGCGATAAATAGTAACTTGCTATGCACAATTCATAGTACATGTATACCTTTTATTAGTCGAAAAATATGGCGCCAGTAGGTCACGTTTAAAAATTACCTCATGCTAAACTTATTAATTTAACCCGAAATCGCCTTTGTAAAGGGCGATTTTTTTTCGCAATATTCCTGGATATCCATTTTACCCAAAGCTTCCGGATTTTTTCTTTCATCTTAACACTGTAAGTGGAAAATCTAGTATCAAAATATTACCTCCCCTGTAACACTGAAAACTTGATCTTTCAATGTTGGTTCTGTTTTAGCAAGGACTATTAGTTATAAATTCACAAGAAAATGTTCTGGTAGTAACAATAAAAAAGATTTGAAATTTCCAAGTAAAGTTATCATTTCCCTCCTAAAATAGCAAACGACGAGTACAAACAGGCTATAGAAGTTTTGTGTATAATAAAGATAAAAAAAGAAGATTTGTGTACAATTACGTTAAAATACTCCTATGTGAATACATTCCTAGATTACCAGCTTCAATTTATGTTTCTGCTGGCTGTATACCTCTCTGGAACATGCCAATTATCCGCATATGTATCATATGTACATTTTGGTTCAGTGGCACTGATGGCATTTAAAGCAGCCCTATGTTTCATATATTGACATATATTGCCTTGCTTTACGGTATGGGGTTTGCTCATTGTTGAAGTGGTAATAAGCATTGTATGTAATATTCATAACATTTGGTTGAGGCAAATAAAGTGATAGTGCGGAAACGGCAAATTTAGCAATTTTTCCATTTATAAAGGGGCTTAACTCGAGACCAATGAAAGTGATTCCAGCCAAATTTAAACTTGATCTGAGTTTGGTTGTAATAAGCATTGTATGTTAGTTTCATAACATTTGGTTGAGGTAAAATAAAGTAACATTGCGAATTTTAAATTGCCCTTCTTAAACTTCTGTGTATACCTTCGTATAGAAATAGTTCATTTATAAGAATGGAGTAGACTGAAAAAAGTGTGTGTGGAAAGGGTTGGGGGCAAACTTCTGAAAGTGACAAGCAAATAAAATTATTTTCTATGTAGTGAAATAGTCATTGTTCTCTTTCATTTTCAGTTTTTTGTTTCAATTTTTGGCTTAGAATGGGAGGGGGACATCGTTTGGCCCCCCTTTTTGTCCCTGTCTCCTACGTACTCGCTAGTAGAAAAACTTTACTTGAAACGCACTTGGTTATTGTAATATAGGTGTATTCATGTTTATTTGAAATTTAATTTAATTTATTTTGAATTTATTGAACCATAAAATTAATTTTTGACTCTTCACATTTTACATAATCCGCTTCGCGGATTATTCAATGTGAAGAGTCAAAAATTAATTTAATGGTTCAATAAATTCAAAATAAATAATTGCCATTAAATGAATTTTGTGCTTTGGTTGACTTTTCTGTAATATTAACGATTCTGTGCGATCCCAAGACTTCATTCGATTTTATATCATTATATATCTATATTCAGTTTGAAATATTTTATTGGATAAAGCACATATGATAAATATGACATTGCGTAATCCAAATGTACAACATTCATGACATACACAACATGACAAATAATGTATAGATATATTATATATGTAGCACTCGGAGGTGCGATGGGGACGCTGAAGTGCGATGGTCACGCTGAAGTGCGATGGTCTACGCCGAAGTGCGATGGTCCTTTCGCTGAAGTGCGAGGGTTTTGCCTGACGTTTGGACATTGTGTTATATTTATCTTTTTAATACTGGTTAATGAAATCATAACACTGTGTACTGGCTGGTCATTATCGCGTATGCGACTTTGACATGCCTACAAAGCGGATGAATATGCATGACTTTATAGATAAGAACAGCACGTGTAGCCAAACGGAGTGGAGTTGTAGATTTGTAGCGTAAATGTATATATGTAGTTAATAGAATACAAAATTAGATCAGAAATATAGTTATTAATTATAATAAAACCAAGCGATAAAAGCACTGATCTATCATGGTGGAGGACCTAAATTATACTTATTAATATTGTGACTTTAATTTGAAATGTTTCCATGAAATTTATACGCAAACATACTTTTCTAGTTATTTTTTACTGGATATTATGATGGTATTCACCCGCGTCCAAAACTGTCAAGATTGTGGTTGTTAAAAACTTTGTCGTGTAATATGTAATGTATTTAGTTATAATACCAGCGAATTCTGCCTGGAAAGGGATTTATTTTAAACATTCAAATACAGTTACCTGTAAGTACGTTATTACTATACTTAATGATTGTATGTGCAAATTGTCCCTCTACAATATTCCAGTTCCGAGTTTGGTATGTGTGGGAATCTGCGCTACAAAATGCAAGCGATGTATAACCTTTTCTGTATGTGTACATTGGTACGCTACAATTTGAACTGTAATTGACATGAGTAGTCCAGGGATTGATTTTTGTTCGGCTGAAATTAATAACACCGCTGAATCTACGTTTTTGTATCAAAATGAAGATGATTTTGATAATACTATTTTAACTCCAGATTTTCTAGAATTTAACGAATGTAAAGAACATGACATTTTTCTCTCCCTACCAACACCAAGGAAAAGTTCCACGCTAAAATTGCATTCTACAAATTTAGATTCATCGCTTCCAAAAAGCTCAAACTCGTTTGCCAAAATGGAAAAACTTACCAACTGCTCAACATTTTCGGGTTACTCCAAGGACAACGCAAAGACATTTTTATCGGAATTAAAGTCATATGCCCTTTTGCACGATCTTCGTGATTTTGACGGGAAAAAAGTAGCCGCGTTTCATCTTCATTTAAAAGGTCCAGCATTAACCTGGTTTAATACCCTGAGTGAAAGAGCAAAAGAATCCTGGAACGCCTTCGATGTTTTGTTCGAAGAAAAATTCACAAATTTTAAAAATCACAGCGCTATGGCCATGATGGAGGGTCAAATTTTTAACACCCTTAAATTAGGAAAATCTCAACAGCTTGAAGATTTCCATAGTTAAATCCTTGAAAAGGGAAACCTTTTACACAAACCTGATCATGAGGTTTTAGCTAGATTCATCGAGGGACTACCAGAAAAATGGCATTTTTCGTACGGGCTGGTCAGCCATCAGGTTTGTCCGCCGCTTTAACGTCTGCTGAAATGGCTGAAACATGTGGATACCGTGAGATGATATTTGAAAATGCAGTTTCTAGCTCTCCCACTGAACAAATCTAAATTTCTAATCTCAAATCTCAGATTTCAAGCCTCACTTCTGCTATAAATCAGATTTCAACATCAAACACGACGATGTCAATAACTCTACCTCGCAACCTACAAAACATTATTTGAATTTAAAAATTCCTCTGAATTCGCTAGTCTTACGAATGAAGTTGCTAAGCTCAGTAAAAATGTGTCAGAGCTTTTAATTTCGAAAGCCCCACAAGCATCATCAAATAGCCAATACAAGTCGCCACAAAATAATTTTCAAAGTAGACAACAGTATCAATACCAAACACCAATTCAAATTGTTTCAACTGTTATTTTCCAGGACATAGGAAACGAGAATGCAATTGGAATGGATTTGGACAAACAACAAGTAATAAATGCCAAATTTGTCACCAAACGGGTCACACTGCTTTTCGATGCAAATCCTTTAAATCAAATCAGGAAAAATACCAATACCCAACCGATACAAGGCCAAATCGTTCGGGTCCATAAATTCGAGGTCTAAACAAGTCAAGTATACCGATTCCAAACCAGATAACCTATCTACTTTTGATAATTTTATATATATGAATGTTTGTTGTGATAATGTTGATATCGCAGCTTTGATTGACACTGGAAGTTCAATTAACATTATGTCCGCTCCACTATAGAAGAAGAAGAAGAAGATGCTTTATTTCCATCAAATGGAAATAAATCTTTACCAAGGCATGTTTAATTCGATATCAGTAGGTTCACTGAAGCCATTAAATTAGCAAATGGACAATTAATATTTGTGGAAGGAACTTCTTCCGTAACAATTAAAACGAATCAAGGTTTACATGAGGTCAAAGTGTACATTCTTAGCACGACATCACATCCGTTAATTTTAGGTATGGACTACTTGAAATCTAGTAATATTGCATTGAAGTTCAGGGAATTTAACACAAACAGTATATATCATTATGTGAAATGTAATAAAAGGCTCAGTATTCAGCCAAATTCCTAATCTACAAGAACTTAGAGTCATTTTTACAATTTGTTCCAAACTATATATCGTCAATTGATTTGTCCTCTGGATTTTTCAGTTGGTCATCGACTCCGATTCTACACGCTACACAGCATTTAATACATGCTGTGGTACATATAAATTTTTGCGTTTACCGATGGGACTTTCGTCATCACCAGCATCTTTCCAATTACTCATGGACAAAGTGTTGCATGGACTCAAATTTAAGTCATGCCTTTGTTATCTTGACGATGTTTTGATATGCTCGGAGAAATTTGAGCAACGTATAACTGACTTACAAAAATTTTTACATAGATTTCGTTCTGCAGGCCTTAAGTTGGGGCAAAAGAAGTGTTCGTTTGCCCAGTCGCCATGTATCGTTTTAGGCCATTCTATTTCAAAGGAAGGAGTAAGTCCGCCACCTGATCGAGTACAGGCAAGATTACCCACCACCTAAAAATGTAAAAGAGCTACGGCGTCTTATAGGAATGCTTAACTGGTTCCGTAAATTTATTCCGAATTTCAGTGCAAAAATATCACTATTAACTAGATTACTGAAAAAGAGTCAATTTTTCGTCTGGAATGCTGAACAACAATCGTCATTTAATGATTTGAAATATGCGTTACTGAACTCAAAAATATTAGCAACTCCCAATTATGATTTGACATTTAGACTTGCTGTAGACACATCTTCGCGTGGAATTGGTTACATGTTATATCAAATGCATCCTAATGTAAACGGTGAAGAACAACCAAGAGTTATACGATTTGGTTCAAAATCGTTAAGTAGATGGCAACAGTCCTATGGACCGACACAACTCGAACTTTTGGGCCTGGTAGTTAGTATACTAGACTGTGCTGATTATTTACGTGGAAATAAATTTGTTGTTGAATGTGACCATCAAGCTCTAAGACCTATTTTTCAAAAACAATTCAAGGGTGCAATTTATGAACGATGGATGGCTATTTTACAACAATTCAATTTCGAACTGCAATTTAAACCAGCCGAACAAATGCAAGTAGCAGATGCATTGTCCCGATGTACAAAACAAAATGATGAACCCGTCATCAGTCCAGATGAAGACAATCCATTCTTTCTTTATGTCACAGAACGAACTGGGCAAATCAAATTGCCGTCCGGTAGAAATTTAGCTGACTTTCTTCATAATTCTGAAACCGAATCCGCAAAGGTCATAAATGTAAATAATGTAAATAATATAGATATTTTCCCTGAATGTGCTTATGATGCTGATACAGACAATGTTGAGACAACAGTATACAAAAAGAAGAAAAATAAACTTAACAAAAAGTATGAAACTGTAAATGTTACCCAACTTCACAACAATGACTCTTTATATGATAAATCAACTGACCAGTGCAGTGACAAACCGCTAGACATTTTTGATATTTCCACGGTGTATGATACGACAAGTGCCAGTAACTTCGATAAACCTACTCAAAATATTATTAATAATCAAAATCATGATAATACGTTGTCAGAACTTGAAATTTAAAAAAACAGTTATTTAACACCCCAAAATATTAAAGATTTGCAAAGGAAAGATCTTGATTTATTACCTATGATTATTTACTTAGAAGAAAATTAACTTTCTAATTTACAGAAAGAAGCTAGGAAATTATTATTACAAGCGGCTGATTATCTTTTAATTACTGGCGTATTATTTCATAGCTCCGTAAAGAAGAAATCCCGTAGAGCGAGTAATTTAGACAATTTTCAACTTGTGGTTCCAAGATTAATGAGAAATTTAGTGTTACACATGTGTCATGATTCACCTCTCGAAGGTCATTCTGCATGGAATTAAAAATACAATCGATAGAGTTCGTGAACTTATTATTTTTCGAGGTTATCTACAATTGTATCAGAATATATCAGAACATGTCACGAATGCCAAATACGTAAAAAATCTAGTGTACACACTAAAGCATGTATAATATCATTCCCGACACCATCAGCACCGTTTTAGGTATGGGAAGTAGACTTATGTGGGCCTTTCCCACTTTCATCGGCAGGACATTCACATATATTCACGGCTGTTGACATGTTTAGTAAACTTATATTTGCTGTACCTTTACATAATTGTGATGCTCTGTCTGTGTGTCATGCACTTTTCAATTATTTTCGTCTTATGGTGTTTGCCATACTTTATTGAGTGACCAAGGGTCAGAATTTATTTCAAAAGATACAAAAGAACTATGTAAAATATTGGATGTTTCCCAAGAGTTTACACCAAGTTTTGCGCATCATTGTTTAGGTACATGTGAACGTTCACATCGAACATTAGAAGAACGAATGACTTCCAATATACGGAAAGGTAGACCTTGGAATGATGTTTTATCAGCTGAAATATTTTCAATGAATTCCTGTACAAACGCAGCTACACAATACTCGCCGTTTGAAGTGGTATATGGCAATAGACCCCAATTTCCGCTTTCAACTCCTCCTGATTTACATTTAAGAGACATTCCAAAAGATATACACGTTTACCTTAAACAAATGCAACAAAAATTGAACACAATAAGAAAAGAAGTTCAAATAAACGTTGAAAAGGCAAATGCTAAAATGGTTGAAAGAGTAAATAAAACAACATCATCCCTAAAATTGTCAGTTGGAGACTATGTGTACTTGCACGACGAGCCTACTGGGCAGGGACGAAAATTACAAGCTAAATATACTGGACCTTTTATTGTTGATAATATACCAAGTCCTCATTTAATAAAAATTAGAGATCCTGAAAACAAGCGAAGATTTCGAATGCCTGCACACATAAATAGATTAAAAATGGCATATATTCGTGCTCCGCAACCACAGCCGTATTTACAACATGTAAGTGAAAGCCAAAGTTCTATTACTACGGTTGATTCTTGCAAGTTCGTCATATTCTGAACAAGTTCCTGTACGTCAGTCAACTAGAAATAAAAAAGCCACCCACAAAATTTAATGACTTTGTTAATCTAGACTCCGAATTAGGAACAGAATCAATATCATCAGACGAAAATCGATATCATAAAATCAAACGTGTGCTAGCAAGGAAAATCGATAACAATCAGTTAAAATATCTTGTACAAATTGTCAGTGAACCTGCACAAAATTCTATATGGGTAGAGGAGTTAAGTTTATCACCAAAAGCAAAGAAGGTTGTTTAAAATAGACCATCTCCAATGATACTGTGAGTTTATTTTTGTGTGTGAAAATTGTTTCGCCACAACCAATCAACATTGTTTCAAACGTTTTATACAAATATGTGATGAAAAGATATTGTGAGAATTGCCTCGCCGCAAGATTCTGAAGTTGAGTGTGTGAAAATTGTCTCGCCACTCTCTATAGATGTACCTTAATACCAAACCACGGATACCACAGATGTAGATGGAAGAATATTTGTGTGACAATATTAAATAATTTTGACATTTTGTTGATATGTGTTAATTGATTTACATTGAACTGTTAGTGACATTTACTTCATTTGTGTGTTATATTTGATCTTATATGAATTTTGTTTTGCATGCTTATATAGAGGGCTACACGTGACTGCATTTAGAAGTAGTATATTTGTTGTTGTTGATCCTTAAATCGTGCTGATAAGGTTATTTGTAAAAGTTATTTTTGCTATTTTAGTGTCTAATTGGATTTGAAATGTTTGGGTCGAATCAAATGATTCAAGAGATATGAAGTGTAATAGTGGCCAAAAATTGGTGGCCGGGATTTTGTTAAGTGTTTAAACGTTGAACAACAGATGTAGTAGCGCAAAAGATGTTATGCTAGAAATAACCTATGTTTTCATATATTAATATCTATTTTGATTGAATGTTGTAAGAATCTTTAATCCTCGGCGGGGATTATGGATATGGATAATTCTGTGAGTGTGTGAGATAAACTAGTAATTATTATTTGAAATATATTAAGAGTCACGGGTCTCTGCTAGTGTCATCACTTCCAAACATGAATGTTTATTTTAAGCTACAATTTATGCATCGCAAGTGTTTACTTGAGCAAAGTTGACAGTTGTAATCTGTCGTGCTCTTGGAAATACCCGTTAGATAAACAAGTGAAAGTTTAATGGTCAAGATTTTACGACCTCTGGTATCGAACATCTGTGTCTGGATATTCACAGAGAGATATTAATGGCGTTGTGGTTTCTTGTATAATGAGTTCTAATGATGTTGGTGGTTAGATTTGTTGATTTGTAACCATAAAATTTATGCACACTTGTCATTTTGACAAATCATAAAAACACGGATCTATCAATTGTGATGTTTTCAAATAAAATGTTATGTATTTAAATGATTCATAGGCAGGAGAATAAGATTTGTAGATGAAGGTTCTATGCGCACAAAGGAAAGGAAACAGAATGAAACGAACGATTCAAGTCCAGAACAGGTTTGAGCGTTACAAAAATATGTAAAACTAAGTCAGACAGCAAACCATGGGAAACAAGGCGACTGAAAGATGATCTTGGTCTGCAGATGAGCTAATATTGTTCGGAAGCATGTATAATGCAAACGTTTTGTAGGACAAATAAAATGTATTGATCTTAATATTAATTTTGACTTCTCTTCCAAGTATACTTCACATAGTTTTGTGTGGAAAACTTAATAATAAATTTGAATTAATTTAAGTTATTAGCAATGTTTTCATGATATCAAGTAGCTATAATTTTATTTTATTCTTGAGATGAAACCTGCTTTGTAAGAAAACACGCAATCTTAATAATTTTATTGTGTTTACAGTATTAATATTCTGCAATGGGTTAGGCCAAAATAAAGCCGAATGGTCCCAACTTTGTGTACTTCTCAATTTCTGACGCTCAGCGGAGAAACGGCTAATTCTCAAGCTTTTTGACAGAAAAAGCGTCACGTCTAAGTACGAGTCAAGCATATGACATGACAAGAACAAGTTACTAGTATATTTGACACAATTAAATGTATCCTGCTTAGTTAGCACTATAGACCGCCGCGCTGAACCCGTTTTTTTTAATCGCTCTTGAAAACTCAATATTTAAACATGTCTTCCAACTCGAATCCATAATACTTAATATGAGCCATCCAGTCTATTTTCTGACTACATATATAAACTGTTGTGTGCTAAGCGAATAATTAGCAAATTAAGAATTAAAGTCTTTGGTTTGACCCGACCAGAAATTAAACACAATCTCCCAAAATGCGAGGCTAGCACACTACCGCCACATTAAATAGGGTTTTAACTTCAGACCATCGTATTTAGCTAGTATACACAACGTTACAGTTAGACCATCGCACTTCAGCGTATCTAACAACAAGTAAGCGTCACAATGTCACCATCGCACTTCAGCGTGTTAACCAACGCACTTCAGAGTACCGTCGCGGTTCCGAATCCTATATTGTTACACGCAAAAATTGTCCTTCAATACTTTGGCTTAATAAAACATCCAAAACTGTATTAAAATCAGACAAATTTATAATTATTTATCAATCTGTGTTACAATGTGTATAACATATAAAAACAAACATGTGAACGTATCTACAAGCAACTGAGAAACTGAAAACTTTTTAAAGTTTGGGAAGTCCCTAAATTTATATTAAATTAAATGACAATAATGACATGTAAAGTATTCGCTTATCCTGCAGAATATACAGCTTCACCGGAACAGGGTTTGGTCTTCTATCAACAAAAGTTATATAAATTAATGTATTCTGTCACTGCATATAAAAGTTAGCATCACTGGAGGTTACATTCCAATTATAACGTTCAATTGTTTCTGTAATTATATCACAGGAAAGTTCTGTCAAAACGGCTTTTGGAAAGCCCAAGTATAAAACTATAAATCAGACATATTAGTCAGTAAAGTTCGTTCACTTCATAAATAGTTCTGCAGGTATTAATTAACTCTTATCTTATAGAAATAAATAAAATCACTGAAGTAAAATATTGTCAAATTTTCAGTCCTTATATATACATATTCGGAAAATGTTGTTTGTGCTGTATTTAGACCCCTCTACCAAGAAATTTGTTTTGCGTGCATAAAAACCGCAATTTTTATACGTGTGCAATCAAAACAAATTTCTTGGTAGAGGGGTCTAAATACAGCACAAACAACATTTTTCAAAAGACCAAAAAAGTGAAAAAGTATATTTTGACAAAACGCATTTGACTAGCAGGTCGAACAACCCGGCTGACTGCCATTGGCGATTGCCAACTAAACGGATCACCAGAAGTAACAAAATGGATCTTAACTATTAATTCAATACCAAACAGAAAACAATAAACTTGCGGAAAAGATGGTATACCGTAAACAAAAGGTACAAAAATTAGTACACCATATCCGGATTTCGACAATTAATGTCTCTTTAGTGATGTTAGGAATCGAAACGGTATTTGGAAGACCATATAATTTACCTCAATTTAGGATAGACTCTTGAATATATACATATATATCTTTTCTGAATGTATAAATTGAATTACATAAGTTAATGACAAAAGGTCATATTTCGTTCAATCATAGACCGTGACTCCTAAACAACATAAATGAAAATCTTCAAAAACTTGATTCGAATTTTGTTGATATAACAACATAAAATTATCAAAATTTGATAAAGGATACACAAAATATGTTTGTTGTATATACATTCCTATTTTTATAACTATAGATTCTTCATTTGGAAAATCGGGTTACAATAAGAGATTGGTTGTTGTTTGCTTAACCTCAAGTGGCAAATATTTCATGCATTTTTATGACGAGAGAAAAATAACAATTAATAAAAAAGGTAGCTCCTGTAATAGGCGATCGACCGGGATAAAGAGCGAAAAATATGGAATGCCATTGGAAAAAAGGATATATTGGGTAGGACAGAAATTTGGCCTGGCAACAAGACCAATCAAAAGTTGTTACAAGGTCTTAGCGTGCAGAGATCGTGGCATTCTCTCTTCACGAATCATCGGATTAAACGTCCCCAATATAACCGGGCGTGACTGCGCATTTATGCGTCCCGCACAGCAAAAAGGACTTGATTTGACAAGCGTTTTACTGCCGATTGGAAGAAGACCAAGGGATGACCATATTTCTATACACCAGTCATAAAGAAAAAAAAAAAAAAAATACGGGACGTACCTATATTATTATGAGACAGACTTTAGGCAAGAGCTTCTCAATTAAAATGAAAATAACTGGGATTTATCTAAACTTTATTTCTGATTCGCTACATAGATGAATAACTCAGCGTTCGTCGACTCAGGTTATTTAAATATATATCAATGAATCTGAAATAACGATACCACAGGTACAGTAAAGTCAGAACATTCAGAAACTGACAACGAGGGTCGGTTGACATCTAAAACTTTACGAAAAAGCGATGATTTCAATTTTTAAATTGTGAACGTTCCATTTCTGTGAAGCGACATTCCAGCTGTGCCTTCACATTGAATATTTCTACGATACGAAACGATAGTATAGGGCTTGGGTTTCCTTTCCTATTTTCTTGATAGAGGGTTGCTACTTGCAAGGACGCTGTGTTACCAAGGGTTTCAAATGGTAAAGTTGGATGCATCCCTATGAAGGTTTTACGGACCCTTTGCCTTGTTTTAATGGGTTAGTGTTCTTAACAAACTTTATAACATAGCTTTCAGTAGTATATTTAAGGTCCGATCTTTGTTGGCTTTCGTAAGCGCGGGGAAACATGATAGATTAATGTAGGATGTTTTGAGTTTTGAATTTTGAATTTTTAACTTTGAATGATCCTTCTCGGCTTTCGTAGGGTCACTTGTCCTGGGCGGTAGGCATCCACGCAAGCTGTAATGAATGTACTAACATATTTTCATTGCTAAAACCACAAGACCATATTTATTGAAAACAAAATATGGACAAGATGAATGATTTTTTTTCTAAATACCAGTCTTTCATTTTGCATACTTAATTGAGATTATTTATATTTTGGTTTTGGTTAGGAGTAGGGAATGGTTTTGTTATTTGAAACCCCACTCCCCAAACATGGAATTATTAAAAACATAATGTGTTTATTGTCATATGATTATTTGACAGTTTCAAATTAATTAACAATTTATAAATTTCGTGCCTTCGAAGCGCTTATATGGATCTACCTTCATCAGAAACGCTCAAAGATAACCATTTGAAAGCCAGGGATGTGTAAATGCGTATAACTGTATGGGCCAAAAGGAACATAAAAAGAATAGACAAATTTATCTTATGTCAACTTTTTCTGAGACAGTTGGTTTGAAATGATAAAAGGAAAATGTTAAAAAAAAAAATAGGTTTAGAGTTCATATAGTAGGTCGGGTGACAGGAAACACATATTTTTTTATGTTGGTCTAATTACGATAACATTTATTTTTCACATATTTGGCACACTGCAAACTGGTTTATCATTTGTCGGACATCCAACGGCTTTTTATACAGTTTTTCTGACTCTGAACGTTGGTCATCAGAACGCTCCATATATATTGGAAATGTCCGAGTTTATGGCAAGTCTTGGATTTGTACTTTTTAGAGTTCATCACTTTCTTTCTAATTTCATATTAATGCTGAAGTCTCATCAATGGAAAAAAGAGTTATTTGCAAACAATAACAAAATTTATAAAGATGAACAGCCAAAGAAAATGAAACAATAATCAAATTCAGAATTCACTTGTAGGACTGACACATTCCTCTTAAATATGAAAAATTCTTTTTCTTTTAATCAAATGAAACCAAAATTAATTAAATAAATCTTTTATCAAAAATAAACCCACAAAAGGTGAGTCAACTAGGTTCTTTATGTGCCTGTTCCAAGCCAGGAGCCTGTACTTCAGTGGTTGCCGTTGGTCTATGTCGTATTTGTTTTTTGTAAATTGTTTTGTTATAAATTAGGCCATTAGTTTTTCATGTCGGCGTTTTATAGCCGACTATACGATATGGGGTTTTCTCATTGTTGAAGGCCGCACGGTTGCTATAAATGCTACATCCACTTCATTTGAAGTTTGGATAATAGAAAAACAAAGGATATGAGGTATCCATCCATGACACAAAATCAGTACATGCACTTTTGCATTCATACCGCATCTCCTTTCAATTACATAGGTGTAATTTAACTGAATTATGTTGTTAAATGATACAATATCTTCTAAAAAATTCTATTGTCATTTTCTATTGTAATTGGTGAAATATAGTAATTGGACAGCATCTATTCAACTATAGAAGATATGGTAGATACAAAGGGGACATTCAAAACCCAAAAGTCGAAGGAAAGCTGATCACAACACCATAGGAAAACTGATCACAACACCATAGGAAAACTGATATCACAACACCATAGGAAAACTGATCACAACACCATAGGAAAACTGATCAAAACACCATAGGAAAAAAATGACGAAAAGACGATCAAGTCTACAAAACACTGCATAGAAAACCAAAGACTGATATACGAATCCTGTCAAACCGAACTAATCTGCTTAACATATAACAATCGTCGTTCTGATTAAGCCAGTACAAATCCAGAGGAAAACCTTAATTCGATGATTTCACAATAGCGCAAAAGAGGACGATATTGTGCCAGGTTATCTATTCTTTAACGGCCAAGTGTATCAAGTAAAACAAAAATTCCGAGAGCTTGTTTAAGTTTGTTATCCTGCAACCAAAATCGCACATTTAAAATTAATGGTGTACCGTCAATTGAGACAACCAAAGCTAATATCTCGATAAAACATCTTCACCCTGTTTAATACCAACCAATGAAGCTAATTGTAGCTTGTCGAATAATTCATAATCATGGTGAAGAGATACCTAATATTCCGTTTCTTGGATTTGATTGCAATTGACATTGTTTCGATATACTTTTTGAGAGGATTTCAATTTTTAAAGATGATCTTTGAATAATATTGGGGTCAAAAAAATTAAAGCAGACATATTTGTTTAATCCGTGGCCAAGGAAAGTCACTATTTTCTGCCTCAAGATTTGCTGAAAACTTAACTTATGTTATCGATCTGCTGTATTCAGGAGCATAACATTGGATAAACACGTCCAGACAGTCAAATTTGACCGGAATTTCTGTTCAGTGGTATCTTACAATATTCAAAGTTTCAAGTTCGGAGGTTCTTTCTAGTTATTGTTCGTAAATTTAGCTATTTTCAGATTGATCGCGTGACATAACTCTGGGGAGTCAAACGTGAAACTGGATTAATTTAAAACGGGTCTGTGTTCAGTGTTTTCTGACAACATTTTCAAAAGATTGATTTTGTTGAGGTTTACGCAAGATATTGTCTGTCCGGAAACCAAAAAAATTGCAATGTTCAGCTTTATCAAGGGGCACAGCTATTATAAAAACAAGGCATAATATGGCAAATTCGCAATCGGTGTGTTTAGTTGTCGTTAACAACATTTTCAAATGATTTGATGGATGAATCGGAAGTAGCATTGTTTGCTATTTTCTTCTTTTTCCAGGGGCACAGGTAAATGCTCCCGTCGTCTCTTGTGGGGCATAATAATAGATCACGAACAGACTTATGGTAGTCGCATTCAAAAGTACTCAAGTAATATATGTAATAATGACATACTTGGTATATTTCCAAATTATCTATTCAAAAATGCTATCAAAAAGAAAATCATTGGTTTCCGAAAAAAACAAACCTGAATATGTCTCACATTCAATATAAATAAGAAGATGTGGTATGAGTGCCAAGTCACAACGTAAAAAAAGTTAACAATTACAGGTCAAAGTACGGCCTTCAACACGGAGCCTTGGCTCACACCGAACAGCAAGCTATAAAGGGCCCCAAAAGGATTATGTAAAACAATTCAAACAGGAAAACCAACGGTTTAATCTATTCTAAATAAAATGCTTCGCTGAGCGCAGCTGGATACGACCGCAGAGGTTCAACCCTGAACAGTTGAGGCAAAAATGGACACAATATTCGTGCTTGATACAGGTCTGAATTTGGATTGTAAACAAATATTTGACACATATTAGGTTTCTGACACCGAAAAACTGTAGTCAAAGAACTTAGAATTGGTTATATGATTTGAATTTATATTCAATTTTTTGCTTTTGTGCAATACACTATGCTGTTGCGAAATTGAACCCCCCCCCCAAAAAAAAAAAAAAAAATTACCCTCTTTTTTTGCTTTGTGAAATACACTATGCTGTTGCGTATTGACCCCCTGACAAAAAAAATCCCCCCTTTTTTTGTCAAAAGAAATAATATTTGAAGAAATTTTCTTTTTAATTTCTGAAATCCGAAATGAAAAAAAAATTGCCCCCACAATTTCTTTTTTACCCTCCTTCCCCTAAATTTTTTCCCCCCTTTTTCCAAAAAAAAAATTCTTTCCCTCAAGATATGGTCATAATTTCAATTCAAATTTCCAATGGAGTTTGCAACCATAATTACCAATTTAAATACATCATATAAGTCTTAAAATAGAAAAAAAAATCCCTCCCCAAATGTTTTGAACCCCCTTATGATTCATCACTCCCGAACTCAATCCCAGCCTTCCCTTTGTGGTATGGTACCTTGCAGTACAATTTCAGAGATATCCATACACTTGAACACAAGTTATTGTCTGGAAACTAGAAAAATGCTTGTTTTTTGGCCCCAAATTCCTAAACGTTTAGGGCAATTACCCCCAAACTCAAACCCAGCTTTCCCTTTGTGATATGGAACCTTGTAGTACAATTTCATAAAGATCCATACACTTACACACAAGTTATTGTCCTGAAACTAGAAAAATGCTTGTTTTTTGCCCCTTTTTGGCCCCTAATTCCTAAAATTTTGAGGCAATTACCCCCAAAATCCATCCCAGCCTTCCCTTTGTGGTATGGTACCTTGCAGTACAATTTCAGAGAGATCCATACACTTGAACACAAGTTATTGTCTAGAAACTAGAAAAATGCTTATTTTTGGCCCCTTTTTGGCCCCTTATTCCTAAACGTTTTGGGCAATTACCCCCAAACTAAATTCCAGCTTTCCCTTTGTGATATGGAATCTTGTAGTACAATTTTAGAAAGATCCATACACTTAAACACAAGTTATTGTCATGAAACTAGAAAATTGCTTGTTTTTTGCCCCTTTTTTTGCCTCTAATTCCTAAAATTTTGAGGCAATTACCCCCAAAATCAATCCCAGCATTCCCTTTGTGATATGGAACCTTGTGGTACAATGTCAGAGAGATCCATACACTAACACACAAGTTATTGTCTGGAAGTTACGAAAATGCTTATTTTTGGCCCCTAATTCTTTAACTGTTGGTACCATAACCCCCAAAATCAATCCCAACCTTCCTTCTGTGGTATTGAACCTTATGGTAAAATTTCATAGAGATCCATTCACTTAAACTAAAGTTAGAGTGTGAAAACCAATGTGTCTTCGGACGACGACGACGACGACGACGACGCCAACGTCATACCAATATACGACCGCAAAAATTTTTTGCGGTCGTATAAAAATGAGAAACACCTATGAACCACACCAACACACGACAACCACTGAACAACAGGCTCCTAACTTAGGACAGGTGCATAAAACTGAAGCGGGTTTAAACTTTTTAATAGGCGCCAATCTTCACCCTAACCTGAGACAGTAGTATAATATTACAACATAAAATGACACATTTTAAAATACCAATTGAAATGGCTTAACTCGATAAAAAAAAAAAAAAAAAAAAAAAACATTTAAACAAAAACAAGTAAACATATACTGAACGAATACGTTTGATCTGTGACACAATATAAATACAATATTAAAACGTAGGTGCCTATATAACACAGACGTTACAGGTAGTAATAAAAAAGATGTAGGAAGAGTGTCAATAAGACAACTCTTACCGGGGACAAAATTGCGTTAAATAAAACAACGTTTACAGGTAAATTTAAATATAATAATTTTGTTGTTAGGAGTACAGAAGTAAACATTTTTTACAAAATTAATAAATTTGTTGTTTTGAGTACGAGTACAGAAGTGAAAATTTATTGTCATACTAAATACAAAATAAGTAAACATTGAATTACAGAAATGCATTACTAATTGTGTCAACAGGTGAAATTAACACGAAAGTACGATTTGAGAGTACTCGCAATTACTGAAAGCTAGTTAAAAGCCCAAAACAATTAACAATAAAAAAATCATGCACCAGAGACTAAAATCAATAAAAACACATCCCAGGGGTTTAGTGTTTTAACGCCATGGACAGTCAAAGAAGACATGACTTGTGCAAATTGCCAATGTCAAAATAAAAGTATCGACAGGCAGCAGAATCGTTAGAATTTAATCTTATAATAAATATGTATCATGTTATATTGTTATGATATTGTAACTATCATATTTATTTAGTTGGCCTTATTTGTTTTATGTGGCCTATTAATTGTTTTTACATTGTGTACAAAATTATACACATTGTGTTACAACTAGAAATAACTGGAACAATCATTGATACTCATGGAATGATTAGAATTTTCTATTTCACTTACATAACATTTCCAGAATGATCATAACAAAAGATGCGTAATTTAAATTTCTATCGTTGTCTAGAAGTTTCCGTTTGAGTATATATATAAGTATGCAGACCCTAAATAGATAGACATAGAGATAGACTTAGACATCGATAGACATCTACATTCTCAGCAGTTGGATTGACACTTTTATTTACAAACTACCTCATACTAGATTGTGACCTATTGGATATAATATTCTGTGGATTCCCGTGAAGATTACCGGATAAAGAAAAGATAAAAGATTGGACACATATTTTGACAGTTAAGTTGACATTTATATTTGTGTAATACTTCGTGTAAACTAGTGTATAATAAATCTTGTTAAATTTTATTATTGGTTTGTGTCTTTTGTTGGCTACAATTAAAAGGCGATTTTCTGGCGTAACAATATATAGATAATCTCTAAATAGAAAATTAACGTGGATGTGTATTTATACATCCCAAAAACCATTCGAATACAAATTTAGTTATGTTTTAATTTGTTGATGACAAAATCGATGTCAGAACCAATGCAAAACCCAAAATCATGGAGTTGGAATAGAGTTGACGCGGGCCATCTTCCATATCCCGCACTCTAGATTTATGACGAATAGTTTATTATTACGTAACGTCAAAATTCTGTTGGCCTTTGGGCCTCACCCGTGGCACTCAAAGGTAGTTTTTAATAGGCCGTATGGCAGAGAAAAGGTTAAAGGGTCAATGAGTTTACACGAATCACATAGTGGTTTCCGCGCTTTTAGTACATAACCGTAAAATTTAGGATGTGAAATACCGTTTTCAATAGGTTTTCTACAAGTACAGCCAAATTTACTAATCAAATCTTTGTATCTATGACAGATTTCAGTAAATGTTTTAAGTAATTTATGGTAACGAAATCCCTGACTTAATTGTCCGCCATTGCTGGACATCACAAAAGTTCCCGTAAAATTTTGACGTCATAATAGGAAAAGTGATTGTTAGAAAATGAAAGGATATGGAGTAAATGTACATGGGACAAAATCGCACACAATACATAGAAAACATAGAAAATTATCAATGAACAGGGCTTTTGTATGACGTCAATAGTTCAAGAGGCGCAGATTCTCGGGTCAAGCGGCGCAGATTTACAAATAGCGATAAGGTCTATTTACCAGTGATGCATTGATTATGTTCGTTAAAATCTATGACATCACTACACACACGAGCATAACGAACGAGTTGGGATATATAAACACTGCATGATGGAGCTAAAGGAACATCGCCGTCTAAAAAAGGAAAATTAACAATAGGGAATGAAAAATCGTCTCTTTTGTCGTAAGTTTTAGTATGGAGTTTCCCTTTAGAAATTGAAATGTCTAAATCAAGAAAAGGATAACTAATGCTGTTTATATTAGATTTATTTAAAGTAAGTTCCTTTGGGTAAATTTCAGTAATGTATCTTTTAACACTGTAAGATGTTTTTATATTCATTTTCTAGCCAAACATGCAACCATCTTCATATGTTACCTAAGAATGCAAGTTTACGCGCGCCAGAACTTTTCCAATCAATTTCATTTAGTAGTGTTTGCCATACAGGTGGTCTCATTAAGCTCAATATTCTGGTCAAATCTACCTTCTATTATATGATCCAGTAAATGTATAAATGTTTTGTGTCTTTCTCATTGATGACGTTACATGGCCTTAATCATGTTAATGGCATACGATACAGTCGCAAGGGCAACGTTGCTAATGATGACCATTCAAAATTTTCGGAAAATTCACTTACGTCATCAAATCGATTAAGTGAATTTGAAATATTTGTAAAGGAACTTGATATATATTAAAGCACACGAAATCTACTACGGGCATAAAATTCAAGGCAAATGAAGACTGTTTACTTGTTCTTACATTAATAAATTAGTATATTATGACTGTTATTTGCATAGCGGTTTTGTTTACGGTGGGAATAGCTGCAAGAAGAAATGGGATATCCAGCATTATAAAAATAGGTTTCAAATATTTAGCTAAAATATGAGAAAACGGTAATGTTTAGTCTACATAAATTTCTATTTTCAAATAAATGTCTACGGCTTTTAATTTCCAATATTTGTATGATTTCACAAATGTTTGATCACCTAATCACTGAGACCTTCTTACAAGTATATATATATATATGTAAGGAACATTTTGCAAAAAAAAAAAAAAAAAACGGGTGAAAATATCTGTTTCGTTGTGTTATTTTTTTCGAAAAAGTAATCAAAAATGAAATTTTGAATTTTTAACTTAAATATCTCAAAAATTATGTCACGGACGTATTTTTCTTTGCATATTTCGATTGTGCAGATCAAAATTGACTCTTGAGGCAAAATTTTAAGGAAACATCAACGAGGGATATTTTCTGTATCTTATGACCTTAACTGTTAAGATGAAGATAAAATATGTTTGTGTTTACATTAATCGTCAGGTAATAGTGGTGCTCCGCCACGGAGGGATCTTCGTCTTACATATATACAACAACAAAATTATTTTCATCAGATTAAGTTCCCTGATATATATGATATACATGTTCTTTTCCTCAATACTGCGTGTTGCTCTCCTTTTTACCTTCATGTATAAAAAGCGTCAATATATGAAAGAATTAATCTTTTAAAAATGTTGTTTAAAGTAGAGGTATGCTTCCATCACATTTAATATTTTAAGAAACAAAACCGATTGTGATATTCTCTAACTAATTTAAATATAATTGAATTTGACATAATGCTAATATTTTAATTATTGGTCTTTTTTTGTTTGTTTAACAAGTTAAATATTGCTCCCACGACAAAACTTTCACAAACATTTAAATTATCGCTCTATTGCAAGTGGTGACAGTATTGGATGGTAGTGGGATTGACCTTCCTGTCTTAATGCATTCAGAAGACTACTTGATTGCTGTGTATTTGCACTGTGTGGACGAGCTGTATGCCTGTGAACACTAAAACTTGATGATCTTGGTCCAACTTCTATAGATTCCAAACTATCACTTAGTCGATTAATTCGATGTAAACCATTAGAACTGTGATAATATTTCCCTGCACTGTGTAAATTGTCGAAGTTTCCACTGTGAAGACTTGTTCTGCTTCCCTTAACGACGGACATTGATATTGGATCAAAAACGGTAAGCATCTCATCGTTTATTGAATCGATTTCTTCAATATTTATATCTATGTTATTTTCATTTTGTTTATTTAGTTTTGAGGGGTTGAGATCAGTTTTCAGAGGATAAATCATTATTAAGGCACTTGCTATCATCATAGATCCGGCAAGGATGAAGGCAGTGTCATATGTTTTCTGGTGTTCATATAAAATACCTGCAACAATTAATTCATGAAAGATTGAAATAAAAACAAAAGTAGTATGTTTTAAGCTTGCTTTAATTGCTAGTTGCATTCTTCAATACGGTATTGTAAACGCTTCGGAAAAAGCATATTTATAAAGCGAGTGTTATTTATATTTTACAGTGTTGTTTGAATATTTGTTTTTATTTCTGTATTTCTGCTATGTTAACTTCAAAGGTTGTCATTTTCTCTATTACTATTAAAGTTCTTGTGTTCATGTATATGAAGAGTAAGCCTAAGTTTCTAAACTGTTTAACGACGCGTCATTTATGCCTACATGGTTTATGCAAGTATATTTCTTGTAATGTGTGCTTTGTCAACAGTCGGAGGCGAAACGTATACTTCGACACACTAACAACACGTTTTTTTCAAATTAATTAAAGTGTATTTAGAAACAACACTAACCTGCTACAGGAGCACCAGTTAACTGTCCAATTGCTAAACCGAAAAGCACAATTCCATATGTAACACCAAATGTTTCTACGCCAGAAATGTCAATGATTATAGCTGGGATAAGGGAGCCTCCACATGCTGCATAACTCATTCCAAATATCGCACTGTAAAAGTATACACCGTATCGCGAATTTATAGTCAAACATATTGTTGCTATTCCACCTAATGCATAGAAGAAAATATATTGATAAATGGGTCTAAATATTTTTACATGGCTCATATTTGCAAAAACACCATGTAGAAGTTTGAAAACAAGAACCATAACACCGGAAATTGTATATAAAATGGCAGCCTTTGGCTCAGTAAATCCTTTCTGATAAACAGCATAAGCTTGCAGGTGACCAAGGATTATCGATGCACCAAACTGATACATAAAATTATTGATCATAAGGATGTAAAATGATGGAATTTTCAGATAAAAATGTTTGTCGAGAAATCCAACTCGTTCGAAGTTTTCACTTTCTTCATTTAATTGTACTGTCTCGAGATTCTTGCTAACACTGCTCTGTTGTAACTTGTTATGTTCTGATTTGTCCGAAGAATATCCACTCTCTTGTGACTTTTGTTCTGGGCTGACCTCCTTTGTCATAGGGCGGATTAAAGACCCAAATACACATATATTGAGAGTTATACCACCAAGAATCAAAAACATACCACGCCATGTATAATATTCATTTAATATTTCAATAATCGGTGGAAATGCAAAACTTCCTATTCCTCCACCTGCAGATGCTATCGCCATTGCTAGGTGTCGATGCATTCTAAAGTATTTAGCCACTGCTACGCTTCCTGGCATAAACGCTATTCCGCATCCTATGCCTGTGAACATATTTTAATAGCTATAACAAATACATTAGATCCAGTGTACACGAAATTAATTAGTCAAGAGCCTCCAGTTACTGTTTAATTATATTTTAAGTGCATTGAGCAACCACTACCTGTTTCAACAAGTACATTATTCATAGTTTACAAGGTATACTATCATGAAACAACAAATAATGAAAGTTTATAAATCGCTAGAATATATAACAACGTTGAAACAACCCGACTTTGATGAATATTATCTATCTTTTGACACAAAAAATGCTATAAATGTTTGTCCTTAAAATAAAAAAAAATATATAATTCTTATAAAATAACATTTTGCAAAATATTTACGTTGATGCTAAAATCTGTTTTAATATATTAGTGTTTCGGACCAAGCAATTTATGTATATCTTACTGCGCTGCTAACTAGTAAATAAAATATGTACAAGAAAAAGCCAGAAAAAAATTGAATTAGTTTGCAAAAACTCATCAAGGATACCAGTTATTATTAAGTACGCCAGTGATTGCTTTAGTGATTTTTTCTACACTTCTGGTGTCCCAAATATATTTTTACCTGAAATTATTCCGTAAGTCAGAATGAGAGCGGGAACGGAACTGACAAAAGCAGATGACGTCATGCCGATAGCTGCAATCAGACTTCCCGCAATGGCAACCTTTCGTTCGCCGAATCTTTCAATCAGGTACCCAGATAATGGACCTGAAAGGAAACATACTAACATAGGATTCTGTTATGCATACATATTTAAGAGAACATCTTCGTCTTGCCATTTTGAAGGAATGTAACCATCATTAATGATCCAATCAGATCTCTGGCATCTCTTTCTTCTGTCGCTTTCAACTATACAATCGACAGTCTTACAAAAGATTAAATAATAATTACTATCGAATACTACATACTTTATAAAGTAAGGATTCGCGTATTCAAAAGTGAACTGCAAACGATGATTTGCTGAAAGTGGAAAACTAAAATACATTATTTAACATATAACAGATAATGGATACACTGTCAATTGATCATGGAAGAAGTGCGACCCCAAATGAAAAGAATATAAGCTACTCGTATGGAAACGTTATTTTTATCATATCAAATACGACACTTTCTAACTCTTGCAACATAAGAAAAAATTCTTAATTGCTGTTCTCGTTAGTTGTAAAGTAGAAAAATATTGTTTTGAAATATTTGACGGCAAGAGAATGCAAAAAAAAAAAAAACAAACTTAAACACTTTAGTTTTCATAGTGGTTGTACCTTTATTGTATAATGCTGATATAGGTATCTTTGACGACTGCTTTATTTCAAATTTGAAACCAAATGAACCTGTCACATTTCATGAAGTCTTATTTAATTCCTGATTTTTAATGTTAAGCTAAGAAACAAAATACAATTAATACCATACCAAATATGAAATTAAAAAACACCTTCTTATAATAGTATTCAAAGTACAGACAACATCATGTCTAAAGGAAAAACAGTTAAAAATACACTACATAGCAAAATTAAAATGAAACAAAACAAACCCCACAAGAAAAAAAAAACAGAAAATGGAGTGGACTGGCCTCAGCTGCAAATGCATCAGAAGGGAAAGCTGGTCCTACTTTACTAGTTGCACCCGTCGTTTTCCTCATAACAAGTAAAAAGAGATAATAGGGACATTCGGTTATGATTTTCTGAACTGGAATTTGGATACAAAAAAGGAGAACATATAGAAATAAGAAGATGTGGTATGAGTGCCAATGAGACAACGCTCCATCCAAGTCACAATGTGTAAAAAGTTAACAATTATAGGTCAAAGTACGGCGTTCAACACGGAGCCTTGGCTCACACCGAACAGCAAGCTATAAAGGGCCCCAAAATGACTAGTGTAAAACAATTCATGGTAATTAGTTAAACTGATATTACGAAATAGTCAACAAATAGAAGGCATGCTGGTGTCCGTTGAACTAAATATTGAGTAATCAGTTAACCTTTGTCGATTAGAACGCTTTTAATAGCTTCCTTGTAAGCAGCAATCCTTTAGCTCTGGAGGATATACCAACTTGGCGATGAATACTCCAAATGGGAAAATTTAGGTGACCTCCTTTGTCGGTAAGTTATTTTTTAGCTAACACTCAGTGTCGATTTTTTAACTGTATCTGTGATATCATTTATTTTAAGTTCAATTGGAACGCTATGACGAAACACTTAATTGGTATATATAATTGCTACTTTCGTCTTTCGTTTAATTTTAATGAAAGAATATGGATTCCACATATAGTTGGATTTACCCCAAATAGTTAAACAATAATATCAAACCGTGATTAATATTTATGTATAGACGATACGAAATTAATCTTTTTATAGCTTAACACGATACTTCACACCGCAAATTATTTAAAGAGATGGAAAATTGAGAATTATTAATAGGAACAAATACCGTGAAAACTCTATCTGTGATGGATATTAAATAAAGTCCTAAACAGTTATAATTATCGTATGATTATTTGAAGGAATATACTATTTTGATACGTCTTCGACTAATAATTCCTTTCTAAAGTATTCCTACAAACCGTATATTCATTAATAATCAAACAAGTTTTTAATTCATTATTTGACAAAAAAAAAATGAATTATCTACCTTTTTCTGTGAAATGATTGAAAAAGAAGCCTATATTTAACTCACCTTGTCGAATCTTATACCATCATATTTATCGTGTACTACTGAAACAAAATATTGACAGGCAAAGATGAGTTCTGGTTCATCAAATATAGTCAAGCCAAATATTAAATGACACAAGTCGAAATTTTATATTTCGAAAAAAAAAAAAAAAAAAAAGATACTAGCACTTTATAAATTTGATTCGTCCGAAGCGGATTTTAGATTTACCTCCATCAAGAACACTCAAAGCCAAAAAAATGAAAACCGAGCATGTATAAGACTAGTACCGAAAACGTGAAGACCTATATGACAAAAAGGGACCTAAAATAGCCAAATCCATCTAAGGTCAAATTTGCCTGAGGGATTTGGATCCTTCGATTTTAATTATTTCTTTTATAAACGGACAAATTATGAAAGGTATGTTATAAATCATGTCAGTACCGATGCACTAACTACTGAGCTGATGATACGTAACCTATGATATGCCAGTCTATGTCTGCCGGCGAATCATTGTGTAGTTTAAATTGATTAATAGATTTACAATTAAAAAGCAATTCAGATTGACACTTAATTCATTTTAGAATCAGTATTAATATACAGAAATAACCAAGTTTTCAATTTGCATCATAACTCAGTAAATATGAAAAAATATTATTTTCATTGTATAAATAGACTATCTGAAATTACTTAGCATGGAACAGTATACATGATTTTAATTTATGTTTGTTGTGTTCCAAAATTATTTAAGATTTCCAGAATCCTAAATAGACTGTCAATGAAAATCCCTCAAAACAAATCGATTGGTGGGAAAGAATAACAAGGAAATTTCTAATACCATCCTTATATGCCCTTTTCTGGTAGTGGTTAATTAAGGTCTTTCCTCTACGTGAGCATACTATGAATTTAGGCCTTGCTTTCAAATATACAGGCCTTCGTAAAAAATCTTACGACAAACATAACTTGCAAAACAATTCAGTATACTTTCGATCAATTTGTGTCGCAAGAATTCTATGTGAAACGCAGACCAGGAAATATTGGACAATGTCTTATGATGCAATAATCACAGTTATGGAAAAAATTTCCGACTTGAAAAAATTATGCATCATACAGTTTAGTACATTACCTATGGCAATAGAAATAACTATATGCGTAATATTTTAAGGCCGTACACAATTATGCGTGATTGCAACATGTACATGTACGGTATGAACTGTGCAAAATGAATGACAATTTTTTCACAAATACTTACAGGTGAAAAATAAAACGGCAGTGATGAGTGAAGATATCCATGATGTTATCCCGCTCCCTTCGTTAAAAACTTCCAGGATGACAACATAAACCACACCAGCTGAGTATGATATCCCATATATCACTATTCTGTTTAAGGCAGCGGCTGCCACTATCATCCATCCCCAACAACCATCCACTTCCCCTCTCCTCATATCTTAAATACAAAAGACTGTTTTCCGTGTTGTCAATATATTAGCACGCGTTATATTTATTACAATTAGGATGCTCCATATAGTACCTAGTACACACAAGAGAAGTAATTATTTGACGTTTGCATTTTATGTATCCAGTCATTAAATTTAGAAGTGCTATCGATTACACAAATACTATATGTTCAAAAACTTTCAAGCTTTCAGTGGGATATCATTCTTTTATAAGTATAGCTATTTACCTTTGTCACCCTATTTTACACTTAAATTACAGTTTGTATTAAGCTCTTAAGGTTTTTATTGTCAGTTTTTTTATCAAATATTGAAGCAAGTTTCAAATTTATAATTATTTCACTTCTATTCCAGAGCAAATGAAATATGTATAGTCATCTTTGTATTATTTTTAATATTTAAATGTCACGTGTGTGAATTCAATAACGAATTAAAAACGATGGCGCCTTTGAACTAACAAATATGACTATTGCCCCTTGTTAAAAAAAATGAATTAAACTGACAATTAATTGAAACTGCAGTTGTTATAATCGTTAATTTCTCCTATCTAATACATACGCATACTATATATTAAAATACTGGAATAGCAGTAAAAATATATATTCTTGTGCAAACTGTGCTAAACCATTGTATAGCATATTTCATGGTATCAATTCAATTGCCCCCTATTTTGAATAAGCATGTTAATACCTTACTCATGCAAAAGGCGACAATCTTGCTTTGTTCACTGTATCATACAGAACTTTTTGTGTTAAAATGTTTTTAAATTCTGATATTTTCAAATGATTGTTTTGTCAATTAAATTCCAGGAAAATGAACAATGAGTATGTATTCGAGTGAAATATTTCGTATTAACAATGCCCTGATATGGCACGTCAAAGGTTTCAATATTAAAAAAAAAAAAAATTTTGATTCAAAACAAAAATTATGTTTAAAACTTACAAATATATATGCAATATTTTCTATTGATATTCAAAACTTACAAATATATATATGCAATATATTTCTATTTATATTTAATACTTACAAATATATATGCAATATTTTTCAATATAATATATTTCAAAAATAAAATTTATGTTCAAAACTTTCAAATATACATGCAATATTTTTTTTTTTATATATAGTCAAAAACTAAAAATTTATGTGCAATATTTTATGTCTAACTTTATCTAAAGATGTGGTAAAAAAATATATATATTCAATAAGATTTCATTCTGGGTAATATTTGTAATAACGGATTTCATTGGCTGTTGCAATTTAACGAATGCGGCACAACTCGGCCCGAAGATAACTCAGACAGTCAAATCGGACCGACTAATAAGTCAACTCGGACCGTCTACAAAGTCAACTCGTACCGTCTATAATGACAACTCAGACAAAGTATTATAAGAGGATTTGAACTATATAAATCATTAAAAGTTATGTTTTACATCATTTTGTATATGACAATATCATTTGCATGTTTCTGAATTTGCAAAATATAATAAAAAAACATTGTATAATGTGAATTCAAATTTTTTAATTATCTTAATAAATTTGTCAGTCCTAAGGGATGCTGTTTATCACATGGAGTAAGTATGCAACCAAAGACATGACAGTCAGTCACCTCCTGAAGAAGTGTGCCCGTATTTATGGACCGTCCGTTTGAATACATTTTGTCGGTGATCTGAGATTATTATAACTTTACGTTGTGCTTAGAAAGAAGTTAAGTGCTTGGTAATATGAATTATTAATTTCTAGCTTATGAGATGATTCGTACTGTTTAACTTTTTAGTGCTTTTGAAATATGAACTTTATGAGATAACGTTTCCTTATTATATGTCTTAAGTTATACCTCACGTATTATACTTAGTGCTCAAATCATATGCATCCTATGTGAACGACATACTAGTTACTAATGTTTTCTTGGTTTGAAATAATTTCTTTGATTTCGTGTACGTCTTAGGTTTTATTTAGTGCTTAAATTATACGTTTTTTTATTTAAATGACATACTTGCTACTTGCCTTGAAATTATTTAATTCTTTGATGAAATAAAGATATGTATGTCATGATTTATATTATAGTTATAGTTTTATTTTAAAATTGAAGCCAGTATGTTTGGACTAATAACATCTATACTACTAAAATAACGAGGTCCAATTTGTCAGCCGGCATGACGTAAAAACGACGAATCAAAGTATTCAACTTTATTTATAACTAATATAGGACAATGATTTTGTTTAAAAATTACACCATTCCATGCCCTTTTGTTTTCCACATAATTAATATTACCAATAATTAACAAGTTCCGGGTCGAATCCGATACCGATGCCAATAGTATATGTCACATGTAGCTTCATGCCTGTTACTTTCTGTAAATCCCCCCTCTATCTGGGTAACCTGGAATTCTTCCAGTAGTTGTTTTGTATCTATGTTACACTATAGTACACTATTTAACAAGTCTGTTTTCTTCCACCTCATTAATAAGTTAAACAAATTAAATTTAGTTTATAGTTAGTTTATTGTAGTAAGAAAACCAGAACGGGTTCAAACAGAAAGATTTTGAAAGCAGAGAAAACTGTGCATCTTACAATCAGCATGCCTTTATTAGATGACAATTACGAATACTAAAAATCCAGGCAAAAATAAGGCATAGGTACTTTAATTCAGTCGCGGATCCGTGACATGTCGCGTGTGTGTTCTAGTAGTACTTTACAATAATCGATGATTAATATATATCAAACAAACAAACAAACAAAAGAAACTACCAAAACATTATAAAGTTATTTACTCATACAGCTTTCAAAGAACAATATACAATATTTTCATCCCCCGCCGTAGCGGAGGTGGCATTAAGTGTCACTCTTGTCCGTCCCGTCCGTACATCCCCAAAACTGGTTTCCGTTCTCTAACTTTAGTTTGCCTCAACCAAATGTTATAAGACTTATATTCAATGCTTATTACCACAAAACACAGATCAAGTTCGAAATTGAGTGTTGTCACTTTTACCGTTCATGAGTTATGGCCCTTTATAAGTGGAAAAATTGCTGAATTTTTCGTTTCCGTTCTCTAACTTTAGTTTGCCTCAACCAAATGTTATGAAACTTATACACAATGCATTACCACAAAACGGTTTTAACTGTATGTGGAAGTTGACTCATGCGTATTTACAAGCGGGGGCATATGTGGCCTATCATAGACAGATTCTTCATTTATTTTTACTATGTTTTGCAAATTCAGAAACATGCAAATGATATTGTCATGTAAAACATAACATTTAATGATGTATGATCATTTACACATAGTCTATTCAAATCCTCTTTTAATACTTTGTCTGAGTTGTCATTATGGACGGTCCGAGTTGAGTTTATAGACAGCCCGAGTTGACTTATTAGTCGGTCCGACTAATCTCCGGGCCGAGTTGTGTCGCACTCGATATATTGCAACAGCCAATGAAATCCGTAATTACAAATATTACCGAAATGCAATATCATTGAATATATATTTTCTACCACATCTATACATAAAATATTGCACATAATTCTTTTATTTTTTGAATATATATATAAAAATAATGCAGGTATATTTGAAAGTTTTGAACATAAATTTTTATTTTTTTTTAATATACATAGAAAAATATTGCTTATATATTTGTAAGTTTTGAACATATTTTTTTTTTTTAAATCAATATTTTTTTTGAATATTGAAACGTTTGACGTGCCATACCCTGAAATGATTTAAAACTTTACTATATTACAAGTACGCCATTTCTTGGACTTCGATCGTGTGAAGTTCTTTTCTTATCTTTCACCAACGTGCTTGAGTTTCCAGTATATTGAACACTTACCATACTTTAAGAAACTAGATAAGGTACATAGTATTACTTACTCCTTTTTTCTTTTCCATTACATCTTAACTTGTTTAATCAATCGTTGATATATACTTCATCACACTGTAACTGGACTGTATTTATACTGCAAAAATGTATAATATATATTCTCATATCCGTCGTGCTCTATAACATGCGGGTTAGTTAGCGAAATGATATGAATGGAATATACCTAGTGGTTTAAATGTAAACGTTTTCAAATAGATCAAAACGAATGTATAGAGTATCCCTGACTGTTTAAATAAAGATAAGTCATTAATATCCTATAATGCTTTGTGATCTGTACATTTTATACATAGAGCGAGTTTAATTAAATATCTGTCGATAAGTACGTCACTCATTAAAACTTAAAGAGGCATTAGCTGTCAAACTCATGATCACCGACTTGACTTGAATTCTCATATTTGATTTACAATATTCCAAAATGTATATCAAATTTACAAAATGTTCGAAAGGTACAAGTAACAATGTATGGACCCGCTATAATGTATCAACATTTCGTTCGTATTTTAGACTAGACGCCATCTAATTAACCTCCGAGTTGACCTCTAAAGACTGTCGATGGTCATACTACCCAATATATTAATAAATATAAATAGACGAACAAGCACGTGCAATCGTATAATGACAATTTATTTAAGTCTGTTTATTTCAGGTCATAGATTTAAAAAAAATGTAAATCACCGTTATACCTGTATATGAATGATTTTTTGTGGGCCGAATGGCTTTCATTTTCAATATTGACATTAGTTTCTTTTTGATAGCTAAACACGCTTCGCATAAGCATCACCAATCACCAGCTTAGGGTCAAATTAACGGTTGCATGAATACAAATACAAGCAAGCCAATAATACATCAGCAATGATTTTGAGCTTATTTGACAAAATTGAACAAAACTGACTGCTAATAGCGAAATATTAATTCAATATTCCGCTCTTTTATAAATGTTTGATACCAAAAATCATACTTTAATGGTTTTTTTTCTCTAAATCGTAGCTTATGCCTCTGAATAAAACAAAGCACGTCAAATAAAAAAAAAAAAAAAATGCTTATTCTGATTCTGTTAAAAAATTAAACCATGTAACTGCGGATCCTTGTAGTCAACCTTTTACAGCTTTTAAATGTATTCATATTTTTCCGATTTAAAAAAAATGCATTTCAAAGTATGGTATTCTTCTCTTTATTCGTTTTTAATGATGATTGCAAGCTAGGTAGAAATTATGAATGATCTCTCAGATTCTATATTTTCTATTTACAAATTGTCTAGTGTGAGCTATTGCCCATTGTTAAAGACCAAATGGTAAATGTTCTTAACAATGTTTATTACTTGTTCCTTTTGAATTTTATCCAGTTGGAAGGAGCATGTACGTCTTCTTGCAAGTTTGCCATTTTGCATTTATCTTGACATCTGAGTAATGTCCCTTTACGCCTATCTCTTGTATCAATACTTATAAAATTAAGATGATATGGTATGATTGCCAATGAGACAACTCTCAACCAGATAGGTTACTGTACTGCCTTCAAGAATGAGTAAAATCATACTGCATAGCAAGCCATAAAAGGCCCCGAAATTACTCAATTTAAGTACATGTTTACACAATAAATACTTTGCAGACGCACAAGTTGTAATAAGAAAATTATATGGAAACAATGATACTACACTTACATTTAATGTGTATTTTTAACGCTATTTATAGACGAAACTATACAGCTAATTTCAGACGAAGTAAGTATTATAAATATGACTTTTAATTAAAATATGATCTTACCTCTCCAGATCAGCTGATTTAATAGTTTCTACAAACAGTTTAAATCAATATGACTAGTCAGCAGCTGTCGGATGACATCACAAACCAGCGTAATCGGTTGTCATGGTATGTACTTCTTCAGCACTTTCGTATACTATGTATTTTTTTTATTTTAAAAGCTTTTTACAAGTTCAGCTAATCGTAACACACAACTCAATATATAAATATATTTCCGCTTAAGCGGTTTTTTTTATCGTGTATGTAGCGAGGAGATACATTTATTGATTTAAATGCGCCACGGAATATGAAAATGTTAGTACTTTGTACTTGATTGTCCAGGTGTAACAGGAATATAACAAATCTTTTAATTTTAAATTTTCTGATCACTTTAACGTAATACAAATCGGAACAATTCCAATTTATAGTCTTGGTATTTATAAGGAGTTTAGAGTGGTCACCGATGAAATGTTAGATACTACTAAAACATTATTTATTAAAATGAGTTTATGTTTAACAGTCTGTATGGGAAGCGATTATCTATGTGCTTATATACTATATTTTACATCTGCATTATTTTAATATCATGTGAATAATATCGTTACGTATAAAAAGCCAAGCTGTTGTTAGAAATGGCACTCAGAACACACGGGGAGTTTGGGGGGGGGGTCTCTTCCGGTATTATTAGTTACATAGTGTGTTAGTGACCTAATACGATATATACGGGGTCAGTAAATTCCAAATGGGGTGAGAGCGACGCTCGAACCCCATATGGAATTTACTGAACCGGTATATATCGTATTAGGTCACTAACACACTATGTAACGAATTTATCTTACCGACTATCTTTATGTGTTGCATTTGGACTAGAGTTGTCTCATTTGCAATCATATTACATCTTCTTACTTTTATACTAAAGTGTTCAAGTGTTCAATTTTAAGAATCTAATTCCATTGGTCTGCACACAAAAAATAATGTCAACAATAACAATTTATTATCAAATTTCAATACATTTAAACAATCAAATAGTAACTCCACTACTAACCGTGTATTGAAATAAGCCTCGCCTCCCTACTAACCTAATATGGAATATACACGGTCTCCACGCGGACGCTTTTAACTAATCATATTCCTAGAAATGTATAGGAGGTAAGATAAAAAGGTATACACAGACGTGCCGCTGGTATGGGTAACTTTTATTGAATGTCAAATATATCAATGGGGAGCAATTTCATGGAGGTAATATATCAATGGGTAGAAATGTATATATCAATGGGTCATATATGTTCATCTTCTGTTGAGATGTCAGTAAAAACTATGTTTTGATTTTTTTATCTCATAATATGAATCACAGATTCCATGTTGTTAACATCTCATTGAAAAAAGATGTCATGAGTGCTGGTAAATATATATAAATGGGTTGTGATTTTCTTTTGAAATATTTGAATGGGTAGGGATTTTCGCATAAATCAATATATGAATAGGGGTGTTTTTCAAACCCCAGCCGGACGTCTGTACTCAAATTTGTAGGTTGAGACTCCCGTTTCAGACCAATGGTAATTCATGTACAAAAAGTTTTTTTTTATTTTATTTTATTTGATTTTTTTCTTCCAAACTTTACAAACGAATGTCATTTTCAAAAAACACAAAAGTCTATCATTATATATCAAAATATTTTGGTTACTGTAGAAAATAAATTCCTATTTAGAGGAATTATTATGCACATTTGACAGAACCTTTTTTTTTTTATTATTGTTAAGAGATTATATCTGAAGCAGAATTTAAAAAAAAAATTTTTAGGTTTTTTTATCTGATAGATGAAGTTTTTTGCAATTAACATTTACATACAGTCTGGATTCAAAAAATATTATTGACTTTAATCTTCATTGAATGTTACGAAACTTGGACAGAAGCTTCGTTGTTAATAGCAAATTTTAATGAACTCAAAAATAGAAGTGACATTTGACTTCATGGTCACGATTTGGTTCTAAATAAAACCAAATATCCTATTGAATTTCCGTTTCGTTTTAATGTGACGCGAAACAGGAATTGGTCACCTATAGATAGCATCAACATTCAAGTGTTCTTTATTTTCTCGGTAAATACCTTCTGTCTAAAAATACAAGTATGACTTCATTATACCATAAGATATAAAATATTCCAGGCAATATTTCATGTCATATTTGAAGCTTTGCATTTTAAAAATAAGTAGATGAGTAGTTGGATTTAACTGCATACTTGTATATATTTCTTTATTTAGCCAATGGAAATTTATTTTGACCTTGAAGACAAAAAATAATTTGAATACTTTTTTTTATATTTTGAATCATTCAATTATGACAACTACGTACAGTCGTGCAAGTTTAATACACATGTACTAATTTAGCCTAGTCAATTAAGCTCTGAAATCACCCAACCTGCAACTAATTGCAACACAAAGTTTTTTTAGTGCAAGTTAGAATATAGACTTGTACTAACAACATATTAAACATCTACATTAATATAATTTGAGGAAAAGGTTATTTTGGGGTGAAATATGTGGTTTTCAGAGAAAAAATACTGAAAACTAAAAAAGGAGAAAAAATGTTATTTAATGTTACATTTTTAGACTTACAGTTTGGTGAAGACAGGACACTTTCTCTTATTATTTATTATGTAGTCATCTAGTTATTAGTATTCATATTAAAGTAATTTTGAGGTGAAATGTGTGATTTTTAGAGAAAAAAAAAAACGCTGAAAACTGGAATGAAGAAAATCTCAATTGTTATAGGTTAAAATTTTTGAAATGTGATCTTTATAGAAAATAGAACCTACTATTTTATGTTTATATTATGAAATCCTATAGTTTTCTATATTAATATTTGGGTAAAAAGTAAAATCACAAAAATACTGAACTCCGAGGAAAATTCAAAAAGGAAAGTCCCCAATAAAATGGCAAAATAAAACAAAAAAACAAAACACATCAAACGAATGGATAACAACTGTCAAATTTCTGAGTTGGTACAGGCATTTTCTTATGTAGAAAATGGTGGATTGAACCTGGTTTTATAGCTAGCTAAACCTCTCACTTGTATGACAGTCGCATCAAATTCCATTATATTGACAACGATGCGTGAACAAAACAAACAGACACAATAGGTAAAAATGTCAATTTTGGTTGAAATATATGTTTAAGAGAGAAAAATGCTGAAAACTGGAAATGAAAAAAAGCTCGGTTATTTATGGTTAATACTTTTGAAGTGGGATCTTTATAGAAAATAGAACATACTATCTAATGTTTACATTATGAAGTCCTATAGTTACTAGTATTTAAAAAAATGGTAATTTTTGGGTACAATGTGGTTTATAGAAAAAAATTATGAAAAATTAAAATTAAAAAACTCGGTTATTCATGATTAAAACTTTTAAAATATGATCTTTATAGAAGTTAGACCATATTAACTTGTTAATATATAAATTATATATGTATTCCTCTAGTTATCAATATCAATAGTCATCTAATTTTTGTGTGAAATATTTGGGTTTAGAAACAAATTACCAAAAAAAAATTGAAAATTTATAATCTTGATTATTTCTAGTTTGATTTTTTAAAAGTAAAATAGAGAATGGAAACGGGGAATGTGTCAAAGAATAAACAACCCGAACAAAGAGCAGAAAACAGCCCAAGGCCAGCGGAATGGGTCTTTAACGCCGGAAAACAATCCGGCTCCCGGAGGCAGGCTTGAGCTGGCCCCTAAACAATAAAGTATACTAGTTCACTAAACTCTAAAACATGCAAATGAACCAAAATTATTAAAAAAAACACACAAGATTTAACAAAGGCTAGAGGTTTCTGACTTGGGACAGGCGCTAAAATGCTGCGGGGTTATATAAACATGTATTGTGAGATCTCAACCCCTTCCCCTTATACCTCTAGACAATGTGGAATACACAAACACGCAGCAATACGCACAGCAACACTCAGTTTAAAAGAAGTTAGTTCTGTTGAAGTTTGGACATTTCATCTTATGTTTCTGTTATGTATTAATAGTAATTATACGTGTAGGTACAAAATGTATAATAAACAAACATGTTCAATTGTGGTTTAAAAATAACTTTAAATCAGTTTGGTTACTGACTTTGATTTTGTCATGTTAATTACTGTAAGAGTTATTTCTCTAGTGTCCTTGCTTCTTCATTGACTGTAGTCCTTTTTTCAGTATTTTTTCATAAGCTACATTACAACATTTGAATTGCATAAAGTCACAGTTAAGGGCATACGATACAGTTTTGCTCGTTTTATTTAGCAAGCTTTGTCAATATCAACGTTTAAATTAAGATATATATATATATATATCAGCAGGGTGTAAGAACATTTGTTGTTCGACTTGATAGTCAAATGCGTTTTGTTAAAATATACTTTTTCACTTTTTTGATCTTTTAGAAAATGTTGTTTGTGCTGTATTTAGACCCCTCTAACAAGAAATTTGTTTTGCATGCACACGTATAAAAATTGCGGTTTTTATCCAACGCAATCATAGGTTTGAACGTTGTTTTCAAATTAGACTTGTTTATATATATATATATATATATATATATAAGTGCCTAAGAATGTAACTTTAACACACTAATGAGTGTTATAAAATTAGTTGTTATATTTTATATTATTCACGCAATATTTCGCTAAACAAATTGGCTTTATCAGGCGTGTGCATCTCTCAAGGTGAAATCGGATGCATGACAAAAAAATATTTTTGTAGCTTGAACTACACAAAATTTGAGTAAAAGTTTAACAAAATTTATTGATGTTCTATAAAAAATATATGTTTGTAAATTGTCTAGAATATATAAAAATATTTTTGCCGCTTATTGTATATAGCAATTCTTAAATCAAAACAAATAGTTATTTTAGTTAAATAGAATGAAGTTCAGGATTTATTCCTTAGGTTTTGGGTAGAACTGTTTTTCATCTCTCTCATTAAGTCCATCAGGTTCAAGAGTACGTAGCTGATGCATCTAACACAAAGCTATTTGCTTCCAGGCGCCTGAAATTATCCCCTTTTAAAAAATATTCAACATCAAAATTATTTAACACTCACCATTCATCTTCTTTTATGGAATAAATTGTTGGATTCTAAATCTGTTGAAAAATTTTTGTTTCAGAAGGGAAATGGAAAAAATGGTTGTTTTCTTTATAAGAATGGGAAAAATAAATACATGACTTTAAAAAAAAAAGTTTTTTTATAAAGGACAATACATGTTTTTCGAGAAACCACATATCCCCCACCCTATAAAAAAGCGAACTGTGCCTTAGACACAGTGGCATAATTCTTTCAAATACCGAGTAAAATTGTCACAAAGATGGTTAAATTGATTAAGTACTGTTTACTAATTGTACGTTATGCACTAACACTGCTATTGGAGAATTAGAATCTTTGATCTTAAAATAGCAGAACCCAATCGGTCTTTAGCTATATTAAAATATACAAATTTTGAGAATGGAAAGTGATTCATTTGTAATACTTTTCTTTTAAATTTAGAAAATTGTGTTATATCTTATTATCACGACTGTTTTTAAAAAAATGTAGAACATTTTTTATATGATTCATTTTTTTCAACTTTGCAAAATAAGGGAAAATAACCAAGATAACCTTACTTTTACCACCGAAAAGTTTGATTAATAACACCACTTTCCGCAAAATATATTTTTGTAGATTTTAAGTATGTTGTTCATAGATAGTAACAAACTTGTTTTTCAGAGAAAAACTTTGTGTTGCTATTAGCTGCAGGTTGTTAACCAAATAAACTATACTAATTGTTTGTCAAATCAGGCTTGTCTATTACGAAAAACTGTGCTTCGATAGTGTAAAATGCCTTGTGATTACAGGACGATTTTGGTCGTTAACCATCGTTTTTTAATCAGGATTACAAAAGTATCCTTCATTTCTCAATTTTTTTCTTTTTAGTAACTATGGTGGCATTGTTGGATAGAGATTCATATGTCAAAATGATCATCACGGCATCACAAATGTATATTTTTTAAGTTGAAACTGTGACAACCATAGGCGATAAAAGTTTCGATCATCTACGTGAAATGAAACAGAGCCGTGGAAATATATTAATGGATATTTTCTAATGGACAACCATGTCATGATTCTGTTTGTAATACTTTAGTACAGCTTGTTTCTGTTGTTCAATTTTCAAAGTGGTCGCCATTCAAAAGTTTAATGTAGCTAAAATCGTCGAATAACAAGTAATTTCGTTTGCTCCAACTACATTTAGTTAAACTACAGCACATAAATCACATTGAAAAACACGTACTACGGTTACACTGTACATAAAGCAGATTAACGATTAAAACACATACACAAATGTTCTTTCTCTAGAAACTGCTAGCATTGAAATAAATTAACAAGTATAAGTTGTCTCACCATCAATGTGATACCTTTCATGTAGGTGGGACAGCAATATAGCAAGAAAGGTTTCGATACTTATATATAGAAATGGTCTGAAAACTAAAATTGGCGTAAAGGTAATTTGAATGTTTTCACCATGCGAATAAGGTTTGCATATCTTTAGTATATCAGCCATATTTTAGATAAAATATGTCATAACCACCTTTTTCTTCACAAAAAAAGGCTTCGGTAGCAGCTTGGGTATAATTGTTCCACCTCGAAACTCTTTCAAGGAGCAATGTTTGTTTTTTTATTCCTAAATAGTTATGTTGTTGTCTTGAAATTACAGAATCTTTGTCTTATTTTTAAAATTTATACAGAACTCGTCTACACTTGATTCAGATTTTCCATACAATGTGGAGGCTTATCCAGTTGTTTACCTCCAGATGTCTATTTTGACCGGTTAGTTTAAGTTGTTTGGGTGCTATCGTATTGACATAAACACTGCATCTTCGTGAATACATGCTAATTCAAAATTGCATAAATAATACATTGAGGATTATTTGCTGTTACAATCTTGAAATTATTGTATACCACATCTCGGGTCGTTGGGATAACTAAAGAAGGTCTTTTGGTGGCTTGCTTTGTTATAAATTCTTTTTGAAAAAATCCATCTTTGTTGATTTTGCGGAAATAATTTTTAGATTGCATTCCTTCAAAGCTATAAACAGTCATCTCGGCTGCATTTGAAGTGCGACTCAATGACCGAATGTGTGTCCGTATTTATACATCCTGCACTGCCATACGAACAACCTTCTTTTGCAAGGTTTACTGCCGGCCGAGAGAACACCAAGTGACTGTATTTCTTTATCCCAGTCACCATTGCAGTTTCCTTTAGTATAAAAGTATAGTTGCCTGATCTTTTTTTAGTCCGGGAAAAAAATCCGTGTCAATGTGGTGTACATTTAACTTTGCGGGATGTATAAAAACGCAGTCACGATGGATCAGAATTGCATCGAGAAATTCGTTGCCGCCTGTTAAGAGAGTGCATCTCTCTTTATTTGTTAACTTTATTAAGTCCTCTTTATAACTCATCAAGGGTTCGGCGCTAATATATTTCAAGGCAGAATTTCTGCCTTTCTTAATTAACTCTCATAAGAAGCATTCCAATTTTCCACCTTCATCTGGATCGACCCACTTCTCTTAAAATACCTTAATAATTATTTGCTTTATTATTTCTAGACAGGAATATGCATTAAATATTTGACACTTAATGTAAAATGAAATGATTAAATCATATACGACAATGGGAAAAATAATGGACGTTGCATCACGGATCATATACGAGTAGGCAACATGGGTTATATCGGTAATAATGCATAATAGTTGAGTGACCAAGCCAACGAATTTTAATGCACCACCCTATGATTATTTATTTTAATAATATTTTTTAAAAAACCATTCAACAAGTATTTCTACTTGTTCTTGAATTAACCACTTTTCTTTATTTCAAATTTCAGAAAAACCTATAATTAAGCAACTTTAAGACAATGTTTATTGGACAAGGCCTTTTTTTAATTTATATAAAGCATAATTGTAGGTTTTGGATGAAGTGTAAAAGGATACACCTTTAGGACATACAATACAGTTATTGGGGAGGTTAAACGTAAAATGTTATTTTTCGCCACGTCAAACTTTGAAATATTGGGGAAAAGATGCATTTTTCGACTGATTTTAATCAGTAGCTTGAAATAAAACGACTACATCGACCCCCTTATTTTTAAATGGCGTTTGGTTTGATTATGTATGAAGGTTATTGGTACCAATTTTTATGTAAAAAATCACTGATGATTTTTTTTTTAAATAGATAAATATACAGCAAAAGATAAATCATTTCTAAACAATTGTTGCACAAATTTATAGCATAGTTATGATAAGAAGATATTCAAAATGTTTTTACAGTAATCCGCTCGTGGTTATCGTTTGAAACAAAAACGTTCGGTATGTCTGTCCAAACTATAGACATGTCCAAGAAATCGAAATTTTTAGTAAATATCTAAAACTTCTACCTTATTTTTCTCTAAAAGTAGCACATGAAGGTATATTTTTGTTATTACTTTTTTTAATTGACTAGGTGAAAATTAGATTGTATTCAAATTTTCGTAAAAAATCACCGTGGGATCAAAACTGCATCGTATGCCCTTAATGTTAAAAGAACCTTCTACTATCCACAATTTCGCAGTGAAGTGGTGTTCAAGTTAATAATTTCTGTCGTACAATGGAAAGTATTTTAAATACAATGCATGCAAACATAAATGACTGTGATAATGGAATAAATAAAATAAATTTAAGTTTGTTTGTTTTTTTTTTTTTTTATTAAAAGACAGTCTGCTATCGTGTAAGCATATCGGTATATAACTATGTGGCAGTTTTTACTTCGGCAACTCGATGTAAAGTGTCAAACCAGATGTGATAGTCTAATAATATATTATAAAATTATTTTATCCCACGTATTCCAAAAAGTCGTGAAGTTTAGAAATTCAGCCTTGTGAAAATGTCAAACCTTGTCAGTGCTTGTTTTTTATTATCTTAGTATGTTCAATACCATAGACAGCCAAAAAATGTAAAACATGTTAGATCACAAAGAATAAAACAACTTAAACAAAACCACCAAAACCGTCCTTTTATTGTTCGATACTTAAAAGACAGACAGCCAAAAAAATGTAAAACACTTGAGATTGCAAAATATAAAACGACTTAAACAAAACAAAAACAAAAAAACCCGTCTTAGAACAACTTAGCCTGAAGGAGTTGCATCCTTTGCTTTACATTCATAACTTATCTAGACTCGAAACGATTTAAAGCTACACATAGGTACCTGTCTATTGATAAAATCTGTATTAGGAAAAAACACTAGACGCAATTTGAAAACACTAAATCCAGTGGTAATAAAAATACATTTGTTAATAAGATAACATTAATATTCTACTTTTAAATAAACCACTAAGGCAAAGTTGTTCTACTAGTCACAGCGGTCATTCAATTTCTGCATTTTATATTCCAAATAACTTGTACATTGGCTTTAAAAGTTTCGACCTTGAGCTTAAAAACTCGTATACTGCGACTTCCAATGTAAGTTGAAATGTGAAAGCTCTGCCACGTGTACATTCAATAGACAGAGCTTTAAGTTTTGTATGTTATGCCTCATATTAGGACAGGGCAAAGTTATTCATCTGCTAAATTTTATCGTCCTGAACATGCATGAAATATTTGACACTGGATGTTAAACATCAATCAACCAATCAATCATTTATTACTCGTGTATGAATATTAACACTGTAAACAGCAACTTTAGCCATGGTCCATCTTAAGATGTATTTTAAATCTATTTATACAGGAGAACCTTTAATTTGATTCCAAGAGAGTCGATAATGGACAGACAGAGATCTTTAACTATGGTATCTGTATATGACTGTTAAGAGGAAACTTTCAATAAATGTTGAATGTAACTGGAACCTGCAATACATGCAAATTAATAAGTGCAGTAATTCTCAAATATTTTTTTAAAGGGCAATAATTTATCAGTTACATAATATAATCAACTCCCAATTTGATCTATTTATTTTCAGGGTCTTTGATTGTCTTATGATCAAATTCATACATATGCATAAGAAGACGTCTTGTTATGGTATACTACTACATACTGAAGTTATTTTGGAAGGGATATCACTTGATTTATACGAGAGACCAATATCATAATAGATAGAAAATAACTAATATGAGGTTTAGCTAGCTATAAAACCAGGTTTAGCCCACTATTTTCTTAATTCGGATATTCGGAAAATGCCTGCGCCAAGTCAGGAATATGACAGTTGTTTTCCATTCGTTCCGTTGATTGATACATTCGAGTGTTTGAATAATTCAGATTTTATGGACCCCTTTTTTGTATTTACCTTAGAGTTCGGTATTTTGTTAATATTTTTTATTTATAAATGTAAGAGTTGTTTACTTCTACGTCATTTAGTCTCCGGTGGATAGTTGTCTCAAGCAATCATACCACAATTCCTCTTTTTCATAATGAAGGCCTTCCAAGTTATTTGCATTTTGTTGTTAACTCGAATGTTTTATTTATACGGGACACTTATAAGAGACAAAGATGTGATATTTGTCCTACATATCATAACAAAAAAAAACCAGCTGATTAGTAATGGAAGGGAATTTGTTTGTTTCTTTTTGTATGTTTTATATTAAATTATAGTAAATAAAATTTCATCACAGTGAGCATGAAACTAAAAGCCAGGGATACAACTCCCATCATATATCTATAGAGCAGGTGCACGTTTTTATTTGACACACAATTCAATGATTACCAACAAAGTGATCCGTCGGTAAAGACACCCAACCGGTCTTCGTGATCCAGAGAGCTTTTATCAATTAAATAAACTTCTGGGTTTAATCGACAGGAAGTAACGATAAAAGGGTAATTGTTTTTTTGTCAATTGTAAAAAGACTAATTCATAAAAAATATAAACTATTTTATTCGTAGATCATATTTTCAAATTTCTATATAAAGCGTAACTTAAAAGCTATTCACTAACAGATAACATGTCAAACATCACTCATCATTGAACCTGATTTAAATCTCTGCTATCCTGTTGGTTCATACGAAAAGAATTCTTTCGGTTTCCTTTGGATGACGTCAACTAGGAAGATATCACCTTTTAATAATGAAACAATAAACAATTCTTTTCTATTCCTCAAATATACTTTTGAACTTTAAATATCAGTATGATGTCATTATACCTTGAAAAGTTACATAACTACACAAGGAATATTTCCTATGATTAACTTCTTTTTTGTACTTATAAGAAAACTTGCATGTAGTTTAAAAATTGCAATATGAGTAATGATTAAACCACTTTTGTAACCAATCGGATATTTTTTTTTAAAGACAACACATTGTAACAGTTGTATGAATTTAAAAAAAGTATTTCTTGCATTCTTAACAACCTTTTGAAGGAAACAAAATGTTTTTGTTTTTTTCTACGAACCGAGCAATGAATTAACTAAAAACAAACATTTCATCAACAATAAATAAATTAATAAAAAAAAATAACATATATAACAAATGCCATTTAATAGATGTAAAAGCTGCCCTTGAAGAAGGCTTGATTATATACAAATTTTGCATTTCCTGTGATGATTTTGATACTTCTGTGGTTGGACAACAATGTACAAAGTATCTGAATGGTCCTTCTATGAAAAAAACATATGTCCTTGTTTTTATAACGATTGTTCCTAAGAAATGGCATATAGAAAGACTAGTTCATTCAAATGTGCCAAACAAAATATAATTATAACAAATAAAATAATAAATATACAATCTTTAATATCGTTTATCATATGTGTTCTCTTGGTATATCTACTGGTTAAGATACACTTTCAGTTAGCATATGCTTTACGACTAGAAATTAAGCAAACGATACCTTTTAAAAAAGCACATTTTAATAAACAATCATATGAAATACATATCCTTTTCACTTAATAAGCAAAACATGTGCATAGACTCAAATATATGTTCTCAGGCAATTGTATGCTTGAAATGCAATAGCATAGACAACTATATCCATACGATTTTTGAGAGTTCAGTTTCCTATTTTGTACCATTTTCATTTGATCTCAATTACTGTTACCATATTACAAGTGGGACATTTATAGACCAAATTAGGTTTCGACACCAATATGCTAATTTCATCACCTTTCTTCAGTTTAAAAGTTTCAACTATTCGAACGGTTTGAAGAGTTTGACTGCCATTACAAATTGGTAGTGTTTTAGACAAAAGGTAAACATTGTCAATGTCTAGTCTGTTTTTCTTCATTAATGTTACATCGACATTGTCTTGAATCGTGTGATTCAACCTTGATTCTCGCTTGAACAGCAACTGGACGGATACAAAGTATGTGTTTGTTTTTCGGATAATTATTTTGTTGTCGTGAAATGACAAAATTTCTTTTCTTGTTACAATACGATGTGCCGATTTTGTACTTTTCATCAAAGCGCATGGAATAATGCCATTTTCCTTATCGCCTGTAATAAAAACCATAATAGAAAAATTAATTCAAAATCCAAATTACCTATTTATTTAAACAGACTTAACATATATATATACATATATTTAGACCCCTCTACCAAAAAATTTGTTTTGCATGCACACGTATAAAATCGAGGTTTTTATCCAACGCAATCATAGGTTTGAACGTTGTTTTCAATTTAGACTTATGTATATAGAAGTTCAAAAGTTTTTTGTTTTGTGTGTCTTTTTTTTTTTTTTTTTGTTATTGCTTTATTTTGACCAAGTTCTTTTATACTATTATTAAGCAAAAATCTCAAATGACTTCGTGTATTTTGATGTCATTTCCCTTCTAAATACGTTACATAACTAGTTCCTTTTTTTATTTTCTTATCTCGGTATCAGATTAAAAATATGTATTCAATTAAGTAAAATCTCAAATGAATATCTACGTTAATAGTTAGATTAAGAACATGAAAAATGGGACATATAGAAACTAACAAACATATCCGCGAAAAATATTTACTTACCTTTATTACTATGGAAAGAAATGTAGGTTTGTGCAACTCCTAAAGGTAGACTTTGATTGTATTTAATTTGCATCTGAAAATGAAAATAGCATGCGTAAAATCTGAGGATTCAAATTAAATATAAATGAGAGACAAAAAAAAAAGAAATTGTCATACAATGAAAGTAACACTTAATAGATTTGGTGCATCATAAACGCTATTCTGGTATACCTTCATCAAGAACACTCAAACCCAAACATGTAAAAGCCATGAATGTATAAATACGTAGACATATTATACAATTATGGCCCGCTGAGGAGGTTTATATCCAAAATTGTCAACCCGAGTAAGGGTTATTCCACGAGGGCTTTAGCCCGAGGGGAATAACCCTTACTCGGGTTGACAATTTTGGATATTCATCGACTCAATGGGCCATAATTGTTTTATTATACCGAACGAACAAATTACAATTAAAAGTAAAATATTGTAACAGATTGTCAAAACTGTTTTGTGTCTATTGACATTTCGCGCATGTACAACAAAGGTAGACTCTTTCCCGTAAAATATAGATGGCCCTGAAAAGGGCCGTTTACAAGAGATATATCGTCTTCACTAGATGATTTCCAAGCCTTGTTTGATCTTGTTTCTTCGTCACTTGATGATCCTTGATGGACTTCTAACCTGGCTGTTGCCATATTTGTTTTTGTTTATCTGACGTTAAGTGACGTCATACTTTAAAGGGAGTTAACTCGTGATCATTGAGGTACGACAAGGGTTATTCACCGGGGAATAATAGGGTTGTTCGATGGAGGCTTTAATTTATCGGGGTTATTCACCTGGGAATAATAGGGTTGTTCGATGGAGGCTTCAATTTGTTGGGGTTATTCATCGCTCCTGCCAATTTTTGGAAAAACATCGAAATTAAACTATGACACGTGATTTCGTATTAGCCAATCAAATAATTACTATATAATGTAAGGTATAATAATAGGAGTTATATGATCAAAAGGGACCTTTAAATGAATAGCCAAATATATCGAAGGTCAACTTTGCCAAATTGAGGCTTTCTTTTTAACTCATACTACTGTTGAATACAGTTTAGTAACTTGTTTTGTTTTCTAATTTTATTACCTGGCCTTGTAATGTTTATCATATTTTTAATATAAATGTAAACATAGTAATCTTATAGAAAGATACTTACGACGTGAACTAAATACTGAAGATGTGCTGATGAAAAATTTGAACACAATGGGGGTTTGTTACTTTCCAGAACACATAAGGTTGACTGCGATGATTTTTCTGTATGGCCTGTTTTACGAGGTAAACTGAAGACAACAATAATGGATACGATGCACAAAAAGTTAACAGTTAATGACAGGAATAACCAATGCCTCAATCTCAAACATGTATTTTGAGTTGATAGTGAATGTTTGATATTTTTATCAGTATCATTGGTCTGTCCTAACAACGTTTCCTGAGTCGTAGGTATTTGATCTTGATCTTGATCTTCATTAGTAAAATCAAGCGTTAAACTGATTGCACTATCGTCATTGGATATCCTGCTTCCACTTTCTAGACTTTCTCCGCTGTAGTCCTTGTGATTAGTAGGAAGGGAATCTTTTGTTTCTTGCTGCTCATCTAGAGTTAAATTCGAGGTGTATCCGCTTGAAATTTCTCCTTCTTCTTGTTGCATGTCATCTTCGTTACTACTGCTTCTAGTTAGGCAAATATCAGGCAATTTAGAATCGGTTTCGGTTATTTCATTGATAAAATCATAAGTACTGAGTCGGGGTGTTAGTTTGATATCCATTTCATTCAATTTTCTTATAAAAGGCACACGGTTTTAGGTTATCGGTTTACGCTAAACGCTGCAATTTCTTTACAATTGGGTAGTACGACATGGTATAAGAAGATCCATCGTTTTAAATTAACCATCAAAGCGTCAATATGAGTCTGAAACCAAAACAATAAGAGACGCATTATTATAAGTTGTTAATGCGAAAATGTATGCGTTTACATTTCCATATTCTATATAAAAAGAAGTTTTGTATGAAGTATACATTAGACTTCTATTCTATACATTGTACATCTCATTTAAATCTCGATTACATATATTATATGGCGAAATGCTTTTTGTCAATTTAATCGCTGTATATTCCACTTTTTAAATTTAAAACATATTCTTAGGAAAGAATTGCAACGATCGTATAGCTTAATCACGAAAAGATAAGTATTCTTACATACACAAAGTTAATACAACCAATTTCTTGGTAATTTCATGCTTATCAATAACCTTCCTCGCTTACTTAATATGAAGTAATCAGTGAGAATATTTATTGAAATGACTTGAAATTTTCCAGATATTCGCAGTCATGTAGTGCCGGGTATTTTAGTTATACCATTAACATTGCCATTTTTGGTAAATAGCATCTTCACCAATAGTTTTGAATTTCATTCAATTTCTCATTCTGTCCAATTCGAAAATCAAAATGAAATTGAGAAACTGTATTTTGTGTTCTCTAGTGTTCTCTCTTGCAATAATTGTAAATCAACCAGATACGAAATTTTATTTCAAAGTCACTATTACCATGAACGATTTATCTGATTCAATTGAGATCTGTTGCAAATTGCTACGTATGAACAATTCTCTGATGTAGCATACACGTCTCGAGTGCGAGGGTTCAAGGGTTTGATCCACGTCCGTGTCAAACCAAAGACTTGAAAATTGATATTTGTAAGAAGAAAGAGGAAAAGACAAGTCAGCTTGGAGACAGAATAATGTGACTGGGAAGGGTGACACGTCTTCCTGCGTACTGTTTACCTCGTGAACTAGCACAATAAAAATCTGTTTCGGCGTGTCGGTCTAGTACAAAGCAGGGTCCATATTTATATCCCATTAACATATTCTCGTCATATTACACATGCAATATTTGCCACTGGACACGAACCACCTATCCATCATAACCATCACTATTTTCGAGCTTCAAATATAGAATCGACTCAATTAAATTTTTATGGACACATATTTCCAAAAGTTGAACGAAAAAGAATACTTCACCAGATAAAAATGAACTTTCTTCAGGTGAATTAAATTTTAAAAAGATAAAAAAATTCTTCAGTACTTTAAGACAATAGTTGCTCTGGATCTTGTGTACAAAATTATTGAACCTCGTAAATTTATACAAAGCATACGTAATAGTTCCTCAAGAATTTCCCGAAGTTGTTGACTTAATTCTAAAATTATAAGAATGTAATCCCTTTACACGTAAAGCTAATGTTACACGTAAACATGAACTAACTTAGAAGCAAACACTTGAAATTCCCCAAAAATAATAATTATTTTTTTCGTAGAATAAAACGAGAGTAATTAATTCTTATGTACTTAACATTCATTTAACATATTTGTTAAAATATCCCGAAATAAAGTTCAAGGTAATGATAATTGAACAAGTATTGGTTTCCGGACATAGTTCAGAGCTTTTACTTTTACTGATGGTCCTTAAGCTCTGACAAATGTCAGTGGCGGATCCAGAAATTTTCATAAGGGCGAGGGGGGTATGGCACTGACTGCCCAAGAGGTGGCCTGCTCCAGTCATGCTTCAGTGATTCCCTAAATAATCAACCAAATTTTTCCCACAAAGGGGGCGGGCACCCTGCCCCCCTAAATTCGCCTCTGAATGTTTTAAATTCACACATACTAGGTACACAAATAAATAAGAAGCGGTTTTTTTTTATTTCAATCTCATAATAAAACGTATAATAGAATTACAAAATTATTAGAAATTAAGAAAGTTCCTTAACTGTTTCGGTCATTACATAACTTTCCCCAAAATTAATGATACAATACGACTTACCAATAAAAGTTCGTCTTACAGTAATTAGAGGTAGAATAACGATCATTTGACATTTAGGGATTTATTTCATTTCTTTTTCTGCTAATAATAGGACAATATCAGAGGGTATTTTACCAGGGAATTTTCACCTGGGGAATCCTATTGATAGTCGATTTAAATACTATTTATATCAAAGGCATGTTTAGATCTATCATATCAATGATAGATGATAAATATACTGCCAATATAAAAACACCTGTCTTCGATTTTGGCTAAGGTAGTAAAAAAAAAAAAAACTAACAAAACACTTAAAAAACCAAATTGAATCATATATTTTATTTCGTTCTATATTAGTTCAATGTCATGTGCGAGACAAAACGTAAACAATTTAAAAAAACCAAAATCGTTAACTTACTACAATTTTGCTTTTACAATAACTACATCCCTATTCGGAAGATATTCAAACAAATGTTTCATTTAAAAAATATAGGCTTAAAAAAGCTATCTCTGTGAAATTACAAATCTTTTTTCATTGCTAGATAACATTTATAAATATCTTGATGATATAATTGCAATGTAAAGAATTACTTACATCTATAGCATCCAGTCAAATATGCACGTTTGATTATTATCTATTTTTCGATGATGCTAATATCGAAAAGTTTGAATCTGGTAACACTACTGTAACCCTATTGTATGTTTATTTTTATATATCCAAAAGTCAGCTTTCTGCAAATTTTCAATAACTGTTAATTCTTTTATAAAAAGAAACAATCATCTTCCTTGATAAAATTATACATCATTGATAATGAAAAATGAAAGTAGACACAAGTAATAGTAGTTAGAAGTTCATTTGATGTTGAGGTAAACTGCATATATTTTGTGATGACGAAAAAATACCGTATGACCAATAAATGTCTTTTTACCATATTTCTTTATATATCGTTGTTACTAGTATTAATTAAATAACCGAACGTGATAACTTTGTTGGTTTACGGAACCGATAAAAAATTATCCTGTATGTAATGGATCGAAAATAGGGGGGAAATATACTAAGGCAGCAATAAAAATCCATAATAATCAAGGCTTTCCCCAAAGTTGAAATTGTTTTAGGGGGAAAGGGGGAGGTGCAAGATTTCACACTCTTCCTTCAGGCTTAAAAAATGTTTTTATGCCCCTGCGACAAAATGTCGAGGGGCATATTAATTTACCCCTGTCCGTCCGTCCGGATATAGATGCATGGCATGTCTGGCTATCTCTTCCTACAGTTCTGAGCTACAGCTTTAATATTTTGTAGGATGCTTTTTACACATAGAGGTGTGCATGTCCACAGGATTTTGATTTTTTTCAAATATTCTCAAAATGCCAGGTATTTGAAGGTAGTCATTTTTGTACTAAAAGTCCGAGAGCGGAGGGGTTAAATATTCACAAAAACCGGTAGTTGGACTTCATTTCATTTTCAATTGCTATATAATTAAAAACATGGTTTATACTACAAAAATGTACTACAGTTTAATGTCCCTAATGCAATAAATAAGATTTTTTTAGTATTGTCAAATATTTAATCAATTCCGGGAAGTTGAACTTGGTGACCACTGGAAATAGAAATTTGAACTTTGTGACTACTAAAACTGTAAAGTTGAAACCTTTTGGCTGGACATTCAGTCCTGCAAGTGAAGATATTCAGAATAAAAATAAAAGATAGATCATCATACAAAGTGTTAAATTTATAATTTCTTATGGTCAGGCGGGGGCATCACTTGTGTCTTACAGACATCGCAACAATTTCAAGTTGTACTTCAACATCTCTGTTTCGTCAAATCTAAAGTACGGTTGACCGTTATGGAATAGTTTGAAATTCTGTATCCGCCACTGGTTTAATATTAGTTAAATTTTGTTGCGATTTTACCGAAATGATTCGATTAATCCTTAATAAAGATATATCCCGTTGACGCATTTGGTCTTACTCCGTTTGGAGTTGAAGCGATTTTGTTTTTTGCTTCGGTTATCAGTTTTATAACTAGACTCGAATATCGGCGAATACACTAATATCTGTACAAAACACTCTTATGTAAAAAACAAAACAAAAACCAAAAAACAAAAACAAAAACAAAAGGACTTGAAAACCCAAGTCAAAGTCACCTGTCTATAGTCTTGAACCATTACGATTAAAATATTTGACCTTCAAATTTATTTCCAAATCAAATAATCTGGATTACATTACCTTTTATTCTTCAAATTTTTGCTCGCTTTAATTTAGAAACATTTATAGATATTAAATTATAATTAGAATAAAGGTGCAAATCTTTTATGTCTCTACCGAGGAGCTACATATCATTTCCATAAGAAGCCTCATTCTCAAAGACAATTTAGCTGAATATTTAAAGCTCAAGGAAGTAGTACAAACTCCGTCGAACAAGAATGAGATATAATGAGCATGACGTGTGACTTTTAAAATTACCTCGAGGTCAAAGGTCATGGATGATTGCGTAAAGGGGCAATCGTTTGACCGCGTTATAGGATAAATTCGAAACTCAAACGGTCGAAATCTGAACCTTAAATCCGATTTTAATGGTTTGAACAGTGAAAGCTGTACAGTTTAAGGAACAGCTGCAAAACTCTTTAAGGGAAACCAACCTACTGTAAGGGGTTGTTATCATGTGACTCATTTTAAAATTTAGCACGGAGCTGGTTCATATACTATTGTAATATCAGCTTGCAAGTTCTTGTCTTTTTATGGTTAACAAATCCCTATCCTGATGTAAAGCATCTGCGTTCATCTTTCTTTTGCTATATTTCGCTTTACTTACTGATCATAATTTGACCTCGAGATTAAAGGTTATATTTAACCTTAACCCCTTCTCTAGCTTAGAATGAAAATTCGTAAGACATGCAAACAAAAAGAAGAAGATTGAAATAAAATAATTTAAAAAAAATGATTAAGATAATTATGTTTGCGATAGTTTATTTTTATATTGTCTAAAAATATTTATTTTCTCCGATAACCTCCAACTTACTGAAAGGTTAATTTGAAATCAATGAAATTCTCGCCAATTATCACCATTAAATGTGATATCTAGAATGACTTCAAAAGTCAGGTGACAATATTGAAAAATCAAAATTAATGACATACATTTTTTTCATTGGAAAAAAGGCACCATGCAAAGGCATCAGGTCACTTTTTTTTACCAGGTATACCTCCTAGATGGAAAATACATCGATTATACTATTATTAACTCATGAGTACAAATTTCAATTTAGTTATTTAAGTTTAACATTAAGTTTACAGCAACCAAAGACACACACAAAAAAAAGACATTTAGTTGAATAACAAAAGGTATAGAAAATCAATGTAGAAAAAAAAAATCACTTATATAATTAACTACACAATTCCGATAAAAAGGATAAGCAAACGCAAAAGGGCAAGCATAACCATAATAACAACAACATATTATACATTCGTATGTCAACCATTGCTTACAGTTACTGCAAGCAAGTTGAAAGAACTAAACCTGCTGATATAAATAAAACCTTGCCGTCCTACACTAATATCGGTGGCTGTAATCATGAGTACATGTATCTATTATATAAGCGAGAGAAACATAATCTTGTGCAATGTCCAGGTTAACACTTCACAGATTTCAATGCATATGAAACAAAAAATGGCTTAAATATAATTCAACTCAATTCAAACGTTTTATATCATGCAATCCAAGGTACAATGAGTTAATATGCCATGTTTTATATTAATATATTTCTACCCTTGTGTATTTTTGTACGAAGTCACACTTATATTTTTATCAGTCGGATTTTCAGTAAGTGTAATGCTATTTTTAAACCTTCTTGGGAAATGTTGAAGTGGTATAAGACAGTCATAAACTAAAGTTATCTGGAAAAGTAAGGGATGGATTTAAAGGAAGTAAAATTATTACAATTAAAAACCAATTGTTCAGAGAACAATTGAAGGTCTTTCCACCCATAAAGATCTATTTTGGTATGAAAATATTAAAATTCGGTTTAAAATGTCATTTCCAGCGTCAAATGATAGCTTATTGTACGCTGATTCCAAAAATATATTTGGTTTCTATACATTTTTTTTAAATAAGGGAGATAATTTGTTACTTCCGGTTTGAAAAATGTTACTTCCGGTATAATTTGAATGTTTACTTAACACTGATTCCAAAATATATGGTTCTATGTACTTTTATATTAAATAAATACAAAAAATAGCTACTTCCGGTTTACACATGGTCACTTCCGGTTGGATTTTCAAAGGCCAAATTGCTTGAAAAAGTCCCATGGCTTTATCATGTATACATATGAGGTAAAAGCAAAGGTCATAATCTAGAACGTCAAATTTGCCTATGACCTTGAGCTCAATTTCAAGGTCATAATCCAAGGACCTCAAATCAAAAGACCCTAGGTCTTAATTATATATGGTTAACGAGTTATATCACCATACGAGTATTTTTGAATACAAGAGGGGAGAAAACTCTAATTTAATGTAAGCGCACCCTTTAAACCAAAATGTATGTGTTACGACATGTCGCAACTAACAATTTAGTAATAATAAGTTGTTGATATCTTATACGGTTTTTGAAAAGAAGTGAAAATAAGCCAAAATCAAAATTTTGAATATGACCATATGACATAAGGGGAAATCTCATATGGAGTCTCCGGATAGCTTCGGTTCAAATGATACCTTTAATCCTGAAGATATAACGAGCAATTTGGTAAAATAAATTTGTCGTAATCTTTTACGGTTGCGAAGAAGTAGCAAACACAAGAAAAACAGTGTTCGGGGAGATAACTCTTACAAAGAAAAGTATTCGGTTAAGCAGGGTCAGTTTTGAAAGCGCATAAACTGTTCGATATCATATACCAAATATCAAATCGACATCTTGCGAAACAACCAAACAGCGAAAGAAAAAAAAATTAGGCGGAAGAAAAAAAAATAATCAGAACAAAATCAATAGGTCTTTCCACGGAAAAGTGGAAAGACCTAATAATCAACGTGCACCCAATTATAATGGCACTGATTTAGAAATTAAGATTTCGTCTAAAATATTTATTTACTAAAAGTAATTTAAATTTAAACATTTTAAAAAACACACACTATTCCGAGATTCAGCTGTATTTTCGTAACCTAGAGCCACCCTTTAGCGCCTCAAAATATGAAACTTTTCAACTTTTATCAGGAATAAGAAAATTATAATAATTTAAAAATATATCTGCATGCTATAAAAAGCATGTCACTCTAGATGCAAACTAAAAATAACATAAGAAAACTTGACTTTCTCGATGAACTTTAAGTGTAAATAACAGTACTTAAGTGTACATCGTGACATGAATTTTAAGTACGTACAGTACTTTGTCCATGTTATCAAAATCAGATATCAAACATATAAATGTATTACAATAAAATAAATCAACGCTTAATTCAAATACTTTTTATGGATTCCCTATAAAAATGGACATGTTTTTTTACTTTCCTTAACTATAACATAGATGTACACAAAAGGCATTTATTATAGGCGATGAAACATTTATGAATGAAAATAAAACTTAGTAAATTTCGTGCATCGGAAGAATCTTTCTAGATTTACCTCCGTTATGAACGAGTGAAAGTCAAAGATGTATCAAAACGTAGAAACGTTAGCTTTTCTTTTACCAAAAAGGATCTCAAAAGAATAGCTTAATTTGTCAAAATAGATATAAGAAGATGTGGTATGAGTGCCAATGAGACATCTCTCCATCCAAGTCACAATAGATATAAGAAGATGTGGTATGAGTGCCAATGAGACATCTCTCCATCCAAGTCACAATAGATATAAGAAGATGTGGTATGAGTGCCTATGAGACATCTCTCCATCCAAGTCACAATAGATATAAGAAGATGTGGTATGAGTGCCTATGAGACATCTCTCCATCCAAGTCACAATAGATATAAGAAGATGTGGTATGAGTGCCAATGAGACATCTCTCCATCCAAGTCACAATAGATATAAGAAGATGTGGTATGAGTGCCTATGAGACATCTCTCCATCCAAGTCACAATAGATATAAGAAGATGTGGTATGAGTGCCAATGAGACATCTCTCCATCCAAGTCACAATAGATATAAGAAGATGTGGTATGAGTGCCAATGAGACATCTCTCCATCCAAGTCACAATAGATATAAGAAGATGTGGTATGAGTGCCAATGAGACATCTCTCCATCCAAGTCACAATAGATATAAGAAGATGTGGTATGAGTGCCAATGAGACATCTCTCCATCCAAGTCACAATAGATATAAGAAGATGTGGTATGAGTGCCAATGAGACATCTCTCCATCCAAGTCACAATAGATATAAGAAGATGTGGTATGAGTGCCAATGAGACATCTCTCCATCCAAGTCACAATAGATATAAGAAGATGTGGTATGAGTGCCTATGAGACATCTCTCCATCCAAGTCACAATAGATATAAGAAGATGTGGTATGAGTGCCTATGAGACATCTCTCCATCCAAGTCACAATAGATATAAGAAGATGTGGTATGAGTGCCAATGAGACATCTCTCCATCCAAGTCACAATAGATATAAGAAGATGTGGTATGAGTGCCTATGAGACATCTCTCCATCCAAAAGTCAACTTTGCCTGAGAGAGTTGGAACCTTTTTAACATTCAAATTATTTCTTAAGGGCATACGATACAGTTACAGGGAGGTAATGACGTTGCTAACGTAAATTGTTATTTTCGCGACGTCAAACTATGACTTATCAGGAAAAGATTCAGTTTTCGACTGATTTATATCATTCAAACTTATTTGACTTGAAAACGAGTTCATGGACCCCTCTTTTTTAAAATACCATTTGGTTTGATTACGCGAGAAGATTATGTGTGCTAATTTTCATGAAAACGTAAATAGTGCAATTTTTTTAAATTTGATAAATATACAGCAAAAAATGGTGTTTTTTTTTCTACATTATGAACATTTGATAAATATGAGTTATTTCTGAATAAAAAATGTATGAATTTTTAGGATACTTATAAAATACAGAAATTACAAATTATTTAATAAAAAACAATTTGTGTTTATCTTTTAAAACAAAAAAGTTATGTCTTTCTTTCGAAAGGGAAAATACGGCCACAAATCCTAATTTTGAGCAAATATACAAAATTTCGACCTCATTTTACTCAAAAAGTAGCACATGAAGGTATATTTTTTATTACATATTTGATTTAATCAGGTAAAAAATAGTCTATATGGAAATTTTTATCAAAATGTAAATACGGGATCAAAACTGTATCGTATGCCCTTAATAGAACGAATAGTCGTATTAATTTAAATGAGATAAGATTGAAAAAAAAGAAGAAACAAGCGTTAAAGTACACTTTTCTTCAAACAAAGTCAAGTCATGCATGTGTACATACAACACTGTTTTGAAATTCCCTGGAAAAGTCATATGAATTCGAACTATGCATGCTTTTTTCAGTTGAAATTGTGACGTCACAGTGCATTCTAAATAGCACGAAAACGCATAATACTAGGATATATTGACACAGTAGGTATAAGCTGCAATTTGGTTCATTATAATTCGAAATGAGAGACACCTTCCACATTGGAGAAACACAACCGGTGTATTCTTTTATTGAACACGTTCTCATCTAAAATTAGAAATTCTCATTAACGGTCATTTGCCATAATTCGTACTCAAATAGGTCGAATTATTGCTCATAAGACAAACTTATGCAAAAACAGGAAAAATAAAAGAAAAACATGTTTTTCTTTTTATCAAGCACTTGAAAATCGTGAATCTGGCATATTGAACACCTGGTGTATGCTGAACTGAATTGTAATAAATTAACTTGCATTTCTCAGGCCTGTATGCCAGCATACGAACCTGGGTGTTTCCAAAAAAATCCTTTACTTCAGTAGTTGTGTTTTAACACCAATTTCGAGTTTTTTTTTAAACTAAAAGCCTACCACTGACCTCTATATTTTCTCCCGATAGGTAGGATAAACAGAAAAGCGTTAATTTGCAAAGCAAACCGGTGAAACGTTTAACTTACTGTTGTAAATCTAAAAATGAAAACCGATTCTCAAGTTCAACGACTATGATCACTTTATTGAGATGACAGTTATCTGTTTTTTGCAAATTAAAATTACGGATAAATGAGGCGATCATAATTTGTACAAGGTTCCAAGTTGTTGACAAATTTTAAATGACGTCAGGGACCTTCTGACGTAAGGCGGAGGGAATTATAGACGGATAGCACAATGAGGGCCTTGACTTACGCGAGTTACTTTTTACCAGTACACTTAATTAAAATAATAGCAATTGATTACAATACAAAATGGTTTTTTTTATACTTTGTATTGGTAATTGATAAAAAGTCAAAGAACAAGTGGACTATTTATCTGCGTTGAATGACCACTAATAACACCTTATGTCACGCACTTCTATATGACGTCATTTATAAATGTAAACAATGTGAATGATCAATGAAGGAGTTCCCGTCACGGAGAAGAAAATGGACAATTCATTGAAAAATACGCTCTATTATCTAAATTTTAATATACCAGAAGCAAAACAGAATGTCAGATACATTTACGGTAAGTAAACCTAGCTGTTTTTGTACATTTTCCACGAATTTCACAGAACACCCTCTTTTTTAGAAGTGACTGACTGACTCAATCCGGCTTGTAAACTATAATATATAAGATTATTGATTACGCTAAGTTTGTTTTCTCAAGAGGTTTGTCCACTTCAATCAATTTCATGCTCGACATCGTGTGGCGAAATTTACTGCTGTTTTACTATCAAGCTGCCCCCCCCCCCCCAAAAAAAAATAGCCTTGCAAGACGTCATAAGTTTTTGGACTACCCCCCCTTGAAAGTATTTACAGAAAAAAATGAATGGGAAATACGATTATGTGTACATCCATAGTAACGTCTCCTTGCATTAGTTACAGAGGCGGATTTTAAGGGGGCGCTTTGTGGGAAAAATTTAGTTGATTTATTGAGGGAAACAATACTGGAGCGGTCCATTTCTAAGGAAGTCAGTGCCCTCCCCATCCCATCCCCCTTATGAAACTTCTGGATCTGCCACTGAGTTAAAGTCTCCCGGATTTAAAAAAATGAAATTCAGCCCCTATCCAGATTTTCAAAATGCATGGCCAATGCCCTTCAGTTAACCCATTCAGGTCTTATTCTAACAACTTTTAGGGAAACAACTGTCCCAGGTAAAAAAAGGGGGGATTGAGCGCTCACATGTTAAAACCGGCCACACTAGTCTTTATGTGCCTGTCCCAAGTCAGGAGCCTGTAGTTGAAGTTGTCATTGGTTCATGTATGTCGTATTTCTTTTTCGTAAATTGTTTTGCTATAAATTATTGTTTCTTATTTTTCATGTTGGGTCCTTTTATCATCTGACTATACGGTATTGGTTTTTCTCATTGTTGAAGTCCGTACAGTTGCCTATACTTGCTTACATCCACTTCATTTGGACTTTGGTGGATAGTTGTCTCATTTGCAAGCATCCCACATCTCCTTATTTTTACAAGGAGGTTGTATGATGTGTCCTTGTTTGGGAAAACTGTACAGTACATTTGTCACATGATCACTGCAGCATTCTGTGATATGTGTATGTAAGAAGCTGTTACTGTAACAGGGTAATTTATGAAAAGCTATCAACAAAATCGAAAGACAGACAGAAAACTTTTAAATTTAGTGAGCAATAAAAAACAAAAAAAAAAGAAATAATTCAAACAAATTAAACATACATTTATTGCGAAAGGATCAGAACAGCACATTTAAAGAGTGTTCAAATTGGAAAAATGAATGTTATTAAGGAAATGACATATTTCATTGATCTTCAATCAGATGCATGGCGACAAAAAAAAAAACTTTCAAGGGAACGACTTCAATTCAACCGCTAAGAACCCTTAGTTCATATAAATTCTAAAATCAGTAATTGTGATAATGTTAAAGTTGTGAAGTGTATAATATTCACACATATATATATGTATATAATATGTAGTTTCCATTTCTCGTTTCAGCATTTTCAAACAGTGGCTATACCTTTCATGTAACTATTTATGTGTTGCTTATGAATTGAATTGTAACACTTCTTAGTGACTGGATAGGTTAAACCAATGCCTTCCTAGAAAACTGCGACATCAATGAACAACATGACCTTTTGCTGTTCCTGCTAATAAAGTAAAAATGGCTTCACTAGAAAAGGACGACACATAGAAAAAGCATCAATTCTTTGGCTTTCCTGATTGAAGGATTTATTTTTACAACTCCAGTGTATATGCCATTATACACAATTTTTACCATACTATAATGCTATAAATTCACTAATTTTTACATCTAAGCTAGTCCAGTTAGACATCGACTTATGATATGCAGTGAAGACAGATCATTGCAAATTGTTTAAATTACCGATAATTGAAATACATGTATGCATGTTTGGCATACATCTTTGTAAAGCAAATTGTATACAGACATACCCCTAAAAGCATTTAAAAAAAAACAAACAAGATCTTTTGGCATACACCATGTTGACAGGCAGAGATGCAAACACAATGACTTAAAAACTTTACTGTCTATTTAGTATGCATATTGCCAACTATATCAGATTTTAAGGCAGTTTCATTTTCTCTCCATCAATTTCTAACCAAGAGTTCCAAATGGTGAAGTTGAAATCATCCCTTCGTAAATTTTACGGACGCCATCACGATTTGGTTGACCGTTATATTTTTTAAGGTTTATTAGCTTCAACTATTTCCTGGTGTTGAAATAGTTCATTCTAGCATCCTATGAAAAAGGTTTATGATAAAATGATGAAGTTTTGGATTCGCATTTACAAAAAAAGACCACAAATCTTGCAAAAAAATGACAGACTAATATCAATAATGCTATACAGTGACGTTTTAACGCGAAATATATCAATCATCCCAAAAGATGTACCTTTTTCACACAAAAATGAGTTTAGTGGCATATGAGAATTTCTAATTTTAGATGAGAACGTGTTATTGTTATGTTTACATCGGAACATTTACAGTTCAAACTATTCGATCCCTCCCCAGCGGGGGTCTCAACATTGGATTTTGGGTACAGCTGTGCAGCTGGGATTTAAACCCCCCCCCCATTTATATATTGAATAATTGTGAAATCCCTACCTATACATATATTTCACAGCGAAATCATAACCCATTCATATATTTATCAGCTCAAATATGCCACGTATGTCTTTCATTTCTTACAACACTGGTGAACAGTGTAATTTCTATATTTGGCAAATATCAAATTCTTTCAGCAAATTTAAAATTAAGCAAGACACAAAATGAGAATAAACGCAACAAAATTAGTGCAAATAGATCGATGTGTTACGCAATAAGTGCAAAAGGTTCGATATGTGACCTTTTTTTTACTATACTCTAGTGGGTAAAGATTATTAATTGTGACAGTGTAATAAAATTTGATCAATAACAAAACTTGTGTCAATAATTATGTTTCAGCAGATGTGGAAATTTTAATGACAAAGAGTTTGGGACATTCAGTGAAGATCGTTGCACAACAAACTGAAAAATTATGACCCATTGATATATCACAATTGGTCAATTACTACCTATTGATGTATTTCCTCGGTAAAATTGCACCCCATTGATATATCTGACGTATCAAAAAAGGGACCCATTCCAGCGGCACATATGTATATACCTTCATATAGGAAGAGAACCCCCCTCCTCCCGTGTCCCTCCCATACCGTATAGTTGACTTGTAGTATGACCGCGACATGGAAAAGCTGAAACAATTCAAACCAGAAAACTAACAGCTTAATTTTTTAATAACAGAATTTAAGTCCTGTACATAACTTCAGTTATCACGGGCCGCTGTGCCATTATGTTTAGTTTGGTTATAAGTGAGTTTAAGGAGACCAAATTCTTCGTAACGACCACATCCCTCGTCAAGGTTCATGTTTACACTGATTCAAAATGGCTACCAGAATTCAACACGTTTTGATGCAATATTTACTTTGTAATGGGCATAAAGTAAAGATTATTTTTGACATTTCTGAACTGTCAAAGTTTGAAAAATATCTTAAGCAAAATTTGTTTTTTCTAAATCGTTTCCGATTTCGTGTAAACTTTGATCCTTCATCCAAAAAGTTAAAAATGGCATCTTGATGCTATGGAAAACGCAGATTAGATGAGAAATACAGCAGTGGCATACAAAAGTTTTTGTATAAATGCACATCAGCTGAACGAAATATGTAGACTCTAACCAGAACCTACAAACACCCATTTTACGACAAGAAAACAACCCTCCATTCATTTAAACTGCCGAAAAAAAAACGTGCATATCATGACCGTGAAGGTTTGAATAAAACTGTACATAACGTTGAATCAACAGTTTATAGACTTATCAATTTGACTTGTCTTCAAGAACATCACAATAAGATAGCCAATCATAAAGTTTTTTGTAAATTTGCTTTAGATGGAGAGCCAGTTGAGATACAGTCACAGGTTGCAAACTATGGCCTAGCTGTGAAAACTCTCTACTAGTTGCAAAGGATGCAAAAACAAATTCTGTTTTTAAACCTTTCCAACGCTAAAAAATACAACTAATCGACACTATGACGTGAATGTAAGAGCAGCATTGGGTGCAATGTGACTGGAAATGGACTTGCACATACCAATATGTTTTTCGCCTGGTATGACACAGCGAACATTTGCAAAAAAAAAAAAAAAAAAAAACAAGATTGGTGACTAGGAAATATTGAAAGTGAAATGATTGCTGCAATTCATGAAGAAAAAAAGATAGCTACAAAAAAACCATAAATTTCATGAAAGTGCGTTTACTAACTATATTTAATTAACACTATGTATGAAAACATACACGTAACAGGAAATAATATATTCAGGGGGAGGGTTGAGCTCTCACTAAACATGTTTAACCCCGCAGCATTTTTGCGCCTGTCCCAAGTCAGGAGCCTCTGGATTTTGTTAGTTTTGTATGATTTTTAATTTTAGTTCATGTATATGTTTTGGAGTTTAGTATAACGTCCATTTTCCCTGAACTAGTACACATTTTTGCTTAGGGGCCAGCTGAAGCACTCCGGGTGCGGAATTTTCTCGCTGTGTTGAAGACCCATGATTGGTGGCCTTCGGCTGTTTTCTGCTCTTTGGTCGGGTTGTTGTCTCTTTGACACATTCCCCATTTCCATTCTCAATTTTATGTACATGTTCTCATAACTTAACCTCTGCCAGTTTAACAAAAATACCCATAATAGTATGTACAATATACATTTAGGTACATAAATGCTTGCAATATCTAGAAGAGAGATACATACATACATGTATCATATCACAAACTAAATCTAGTATCATAATTATACTCGTGTAAAAATTACACCTCATAATACTCTAAATCAATATGGCCTACACTAAACTGGCAACCCTATCCAATGAAGACTCGAACTCGGGAGCTTAGTGTTGACTGGCAAGTGATTACAGTAGTGTAACTTCTTAGAACATTATGCCACCAAGGACCTCATACTTTAGACATTTAGAACTTGGTTTATTATATTGAAACATGATTGATTGGTTGTTGTTTGCTAAATGTCCAGTAACAAATATTTCATGCATTTTTCTGGAGAAAATTATGTTAACAATTGGTACACAAGGTATTTCCTGTAATTCAGATTGACATGGATAAAAGATGTTAAATTTGAATTGCAACTGCTGGAAAACAATATGATATATAAGGACACAAATTTTACATTGCAATAGTCTAGTGCGGCTAACAACAGGCCCCCGTCCCCCAAATAGTTGTTCCAAATTTCTGAACAATGAAGAGTGTTTGTTTGTGTGTGTCAGTCCCTCAATACTAGGCACATCACCATTCTGACAGGAAATGTCTGCAAATTAATATCAACAGAAAGCATGAAACAGAAATTAAAGACAGCAAAGAAATGTCACAAATGAAAATACAAAACAAGTAATTTTTACCGAATCACACATTTATATGAAAAAACTTATAATTATCCTGTGTATAGGAAATAATTTATGTTTAAAAAAAAAATATAACATATCGGTATCAGAAACAAATATTGTTATATTTTCATTAGAACAGCTTCATTGAACCGTCACACCACATATGTTATAAGAACTGGAAAGAGTCGTATCAGGCTATGGAAACCAATATAATTGTTGAAAAATTCAAATTCCTAAAGCCAATGTTCATGGCGTCAGATACATGGAGATAATTGGTGATGGAGATTCCTCTGTAATGGATAAGATAATGGTAATGTTTCCTTGTCTGGAGTCGCCACGTAAAAAAATAAATGCTCTAACCACGCCTGCTGATGCTTAAGATCTAACATTGAAAAAATTGTCGTTGATAATCCAGCTTACAAGGGAAAAGAGATACTTAATTTTGCAAGAATACTATAAGAAGAAATACTTGTGATGTTCGCTGCACGATACGAATGAGATAACTAGAACCAGACAGAAAAGAGTCTAGCAAGAAATTGGACCATGATATACGAAATTGGTTAAACCATACATATGGAAATCATTTCAACTGCTTCGATTTTTGTTAGACAAAAACACCCTTCATTGAAAATATACAGTCTTTGAAATCTTTGAAAAACTGATATGTGGACAGAGGAGTCAAACGTTGAAGAATAGGAAGAAACAAGACTGTCGTTACATTAATTACCATCATATGAAGATACAGAATTGCACCAAGACATAGCCATCTTGCTAAACAATATTGCCAAAAAGTCATCCAGCCATATTTGATATTTCACCAGCAACTCTGCCAAATCTTGGATACACATGCGGACAAAATTTGATAAGGGTAATATGTACAACCACTGTAACAGAGGTTCAAGGCACACAAGATCATATGGTACAACTCTTTGGAATAATGTAGATCCTAGGTCCTAGGTATCTAGTATTCAGTCCACCAGTGGTCATTATTTTAAGAAAGAGAGCGAAATGTAAATGTCAACAATACCTCCAAATTCAATCAAATTAAAAAAAAAAAAAAAAAGATGGAAGGGAAAAATGAAGGCAGCAACATCACGTTAAGCCCCAAAAAAAAAAAACAGTATGGAAAAGAATATATACAGGCAGAGAATAACAGTCTAACCTCAATAATTATAAACCATTACAGCCGATTTCAATGAGTGTGTAGGCAAAGGTAATATTTTTGGTTAGCTTGCTTGCTAGCTGAACCGTGAAGTCATTGTTAGGTAAGGTAGACTACCCTCCTTTAAGAGTAGACTAGTCCGACAGAAAACCAACCTATCTGTCTGTAGGACTAGGCTACTTCGAAAGGAGGGTATACACCTTACCTAACAATGACTTCACGGTTCAGCTAGCAAGCAAGCTAACCAAAGATATTACCTTTAGCTACACACTCATTGAAATCGGCTGTAAGCAGCAATATCATAAAATAGAAATAGAAACAAATCATTTGAAATAAAGAAAATTGAAATTGACACAACACCTCAAAGTATCTCCGGGAAAGTCGACAGAACAGCGTAAAAATGTTCAATTCCTCATATTTTGGCCGCATTGTTAAAAGAAATCATAATTTACCTATCACTAAACTCATTTCTTCTCTTCTTTATTGTATATTTGCTGGGAATGAACAACAAGTTTTGGACTGAGTCAAGAAAGAGTTTTAGAAAACATTCATTACATGTTAAAAAAACCCAAAATGTATCTATCATTTGAACAGTGTGGACTTGTCATACATCCATATCGCAAGTCCTGATGGCATAGTTTTAGAAAACAACAATAAAACCGATTTAATTGAAATATAGAATGAACAAAATCCGTTTCCAATTTCTGTTTATCACTGAATCAAAACAAACAACTTCAATTGAAAAAAATCACAACTTCTACTTCCAAGACTAAGGATGATTGAATATCACCAATTTACCATGGTTAGATTTTATAGTACAATGAATCCGTAAGTAATTCACATTCAGAGAATTATGAAGGACTCATCATTTTGGGAATCGATCATGCTAATTAAGCTGAATTGTTTTTTATGTGATTGAAATTCTTCCAGACTTAGCGTCGAAGACTGTAAATACGGTATTCATTTTAGGTTTATATTTTTAGGTTTTAATATTTTCATTGTTTAATATTGTAAATATTTGTTACAAAATATTAATGTATATGTATCATGGAATATATCACTGCGAAATATGCCGACATTTAACAATACTTATGTATTTATAAAGGTTACTCGATTACACGTGTATTAATTTGTTTACTTCAAGCACGTGTGTTCAATTTAAAACATTTTTATGTTTAATTTGATTGGACAAACAGTAAGTTATTATAGCTGTTTAGGTAATATTAATCATGACAATTTCATGCTAGAATTTAAGCGCTAAATTATAGTATTATAGTCTAGAATTGTGTTTCGAGGTTCGCCTTTCCGACAGTCCAGTATCGTTTCGTGAATTTGTCAACTAGTAAAATGTCTGAATCGTCTCCACGTCTAGATTTGAACGAAGACCTACTACTTTCAGGAGATATACCGCAACCTAAGACTTCTACAGCAGCTGAAAAGTCGTCTGATTCGGTTGATACCGTAGAGCTCTTCCAGACCATCTTAGACATCAAATTAGGAGAATTGAAGTCAGAACTCATCCAAGAGCAAGACAGCCTTAATAGAAAGATTAAGGAAGACGTCTCTTTAAAGTTCAAGGGTGAAGGTAACAGAATCCAATACACTTTTAACGAAGATTTATTAGAAACTGAAAACAAACTGTCTAAATTCATCCCATCCTCAAATACGCAAGCCTATAGATAGGTTATTGATCTTACAGACAAGCTTAAAGGCCGTAACAAGAACATTTGTATTGCTGATTCTTCCCCTGCTGGGTGGGGAACCGTAAAGGAATACGAATCCAATGCTGTGGCATCAGATTCTGAAGACGAGAAAAAGATACGCCAAACTGAAACCAGAGCTATCCGTACCACTAAGGAGAAGTCAAAATCTCGCCAGCAACCTTACCCTAATTATCCGCCTCGTCAACAACCCGCAGAATCTTATGGTAACCCTGCTTATCCTCAGCATTACCAACGTACTCAGCAGCCGCTCTTTCGTGTGTGCTTTGCAAGGCATGAGCCTTGCTCACTCGACATGTTTCACTACTGCAAGCAACAAGGCCACTGGTGAAAGAACTGTCCTCTTCGCGCCAGCTTCAGGTCATTCAACAGCAGCGCCGCAACCTACCAGAAGTCGTAAAGTAGAGCCTTGTCAGTCATACGGCAATTTTAAAGGGGTGAAAGGTAGATCAGCTAGGCATGTAAAGTATTGGGAAAATATAGGCGCTTGTCCTTTTGTGCTCGATAAAATCAAGAATGGTTATGTTATCCCATTTATAGATACACCTTTTAATATGTATCACAAAAATAATAAATCAGCACGGCAGAATTCTGAGTTTGTCACAAATTTATATATACATCTTCCTTCATTAGAATACATCCAATCAAAAATTCATCAATAGAACTAAATTTTATTATTTTTTCTTATATGTACCTTTTATTAATCTTATAATCTAGATAAAAAAGTGACAAGGTTAAGATCTATATTTTAACAAGAGTGTACAAGCTGAAATGTCTCGCCTGCTTTGCGTATGATTGAATTTATGTTGAAAGTCTGTTATATAAAGGTTTCACTACAAGCATCATATAAACTTAACATTATCCATGATTATGAGGTCAAGTTCAGATGAACCATCACTATAAACTGCTGAGTCTGAAAGGACCATATTTTGTGCACAACCAGTAAGGTAGAGCATAGATTTTACTTGACACTACTCAACATAATCATAACCGTACTTAAATGTATTTAACTGTACTTGACTTTAGTCTAGACTTTACTTAATCAGTCTAATTGAGTACTTGATAATCTTATTCTAGTCTGAATATGGTCTCGACAAATGCTCGACCAGTCTGTACTCTTTGTCTTGACTTGGTTTGAATCAGCCCATCTATCTGTATATAATTAAGATAGCTGTAGAGTTTTATTAAAATCCAAGATGACTTGAAAAAGTTATAGAAATTTTTAAAGGTGACTATCTGAATTTAGACAATCCTTAAATTTTACAGCAATAAACCAAACTACCAAATAACCTGGCATTTTGTAAGATCAATAAATGATTGAGATAGCTGTAGAGTTTCATTAAAATGTTAATTTGAAAAATTTATAGAAATTTTTAAAGGTGACTATCTGAATTTAGTCCTAATTGAAAATTCTAGCTTTTTTAACCTTTTAATCAAATTCTTAAATTTGAAAGCAATAAACTAAATTTTCAAAGAACCTGGCATTTTACAATATCAATGTATAATTGACATAGATGGACAGATTCAGACTGGGTCAAGACCATTTTAGATTAATTTAAAAGTTCAATCCTGAGTCCAGCATTGGTCAAGACTGGCCAAGACTGGTTGAGCATTTGTGGAGACCATATTCAAACATAAATTAGGCCATTAGTTTTCTCGTTTGAATTGTTTTACATTTGTCATTTTGGGGCCTTTTATAGCTATGCGGTATGGGCTTTGCTCATTGTTGAAGGCACTACGGTGACCTTTAGTTGTTCATTTCTGTGCCATTTGATCTCTTGTGGAGAGTTGTCTCATTGGCAATCATACCATACTTCTTATTTTTATATTTACCAAGATTATTAAGTACTCAATCTGACTTAAGTAAGTCTAGACAAAGGTCAAGTACAGTTAAGTACCGTCGAGTCTTGTCAAGTAAAATCTGTGCTCGACCTTTCTGGTTGAGTACAAATATGGTCTTTTCAGACTCTGAGCAGTTTGTAGTGCATGCCAGACAAACATGTTCACCTTTCATTCATTACATACACCAAATATAGTGGTCTTATTTCTTTGAGTACTTGGAAAACAGACCAAATCAAAACATACCATTGACAAATGAACCATGAGAATGAGGTCACAGTCATAAGAATTCGGCGGAACAAACATGTACAATAATACGTGTACCTATCATTTCATATACTTAATCTGATAAACTGAGAAAAAAAAACCATAAAAAATAGCACTGACAAATGAACCTGGTATTAAAATGAGGGCTAGGTCAAATGAAACTTTCCAGACAGACATGAACACCTTATAATCATTCCATATGCAAAATTTAGTGGCCCTGTTGCTTAAAGTGTCTGAAAAATAGACCAAAACCATAAAAAATAAATGTCGTATATTGAATCATGATTAAAGGCCAAGGTCAGATAAAAAATACCCAGTGTCAGACATTTTCACCTTAAATTCATTCCATACACAAATTGTAGATGCCTAATTGCTAGTTTCTGAGAAATACACAAAACCACAACAACTAAACATCGAACCATGAAAAAGAGGTCAAGGTCAGATGAAAACTGCCAGTTCGACATACACATGTACATCTAACAATCATTCCATACACCAAAAATAGCTGACATATTACTTATAGAATCTGAGATACAGACGACCATAATAAGCGAAAATTTCAGATGAGAAAAAAGCATGATTTTTTTCAAGCAGTCACTGAACCATAAAATTGGACAATGGACATTTGACAGACAGAAACTTAGTGACTAAACATAAGGTATCTGTGTACAAGGTCATCCAGGTCTTCTACCTTCTGAAATATCGAACTTTATTTAAATAGTTTCTGCTGCTGTCTGATTATGCTGATTGTAATCCCTATGTGTCGCATTTTGCAATGATGGTCTCAGGCGATACAAAAACTAGTTAAATCACATTGCATGTGCCTGTCCAAAGCAACAAACCCTGTTGTAGTACAGGTACATGTTGTATGGCATATTGTTTTCTTTTCAGAAATTTTTAGAATTGTGTATTAAATGCATATGGCAGATATATATAAAAATAGATGTGGTGCATGTACATGAATGATTGTCACAGACACAATGAACAAGATATTTCTGCTAAATATATTCACTACTTTTATAGACACATTGCATAGACAATTGCCTTTCCTTCTATTGAAGACTTATATTTACATGCAAGTTTCATTCTAGATGTCATTTAATTATTTTTTTGCTATTTCTGTTGCTGTCGGTCAACTATATACAAAGCAGGGTTAATATTCATATCACATTAACATATTCCCGTCCTGAATATGCATATTAATTTGCCGCTGGACATTATGCAGCTATCCATCATCATCATAGACATATATACATATATCTTGTGATACAGACGACCATAATAAGCGAAAATTTCAGATGAGAAAAAAGCATGATTTTTTTTTCAAGCAGTCACTGAACCATAAAAATTGGACAATGGACATTTGACAGACAGAAACTTAGTGACTAAACATAAGGTATCTGTGTACAAGGTCAACTATATACAAAGCAGGGTTAATATTCATATCACATTAACATATTCCCGTCCTGAATATGCATATTAATTTGCCGCTGGACATTATGCAGCTATCCATCATCATCATAGACATATATACATATATCTTGTGATACGTTTATTTGGCAATCGCCAATGGCAGTCAGCAGGGTTTAAGAACATCTGTTGTTCGACCTGTTAGTCAAATGCGTTTTGTTAAAATATACTTTTTCACTTTTTTGGTCTTTTGGAAAATGTTGTTTGTGCTGTATTTAGACCCTCTATCAAGAAATTTGTTTTGCATGCACACGTATAAAATTGCGGTTTTTATCCAACGCAATCATAGGTTTGAACGTTGTTTTCAATTTAGACTCGTTTATATTTTTTCGTTTGGGCTTGTATCATATTTTCCTTCGGGTTTATATGATCCGTTCATCCTATTTCTAATATTTCGACTCTTCAAAATTCAAGAGTCTATCCTAAATTGAGGTAAATTATATGGCCTTCCAAATACCGTTTCGATCCCTAACATCACTGAAGAGACATTAATTGTCGAAATCCGGATATGGTGTACTAATTTTGGCACCTTTTGTTTGCGGTATACCATCTTTTCCGCAAGTTTATTGTTTTCTGTTTGGTATTTAATTAATAATTTTAAAAGATTCATTTTGTAACATCTTGTGATCCGTTTATTTGGCAATCGCCAATGGCAGTCAGCAGGGTTTAAGAACATCTGTTGTTCGACCTGTTAGTCAAATGCGTTTTGTTAAAATATACTTTTTCACTTTTTTGGTCTTTTGGAAAATGTTGTTTGTGCTGTATTTAGACCCCTCTATTAAGAAATTTGTTTTGCATGCACACGTATAAAAATTGCGGTTTTTATCCAACGCAATCATAGTTTGAACGTTGTTTTCAATTTAGACTTGTATATATATATATATATATATATATATATATATACAGTATTTATTTGAATGGATGAATATACCGGTTAGTTTTTAATTGAAAATAACACTTATTGGTGCTTCTAAAGCGCCATTTTTGATTTCTGTCACTAGAAGCGCTCAAACACAAAAGTTTGAAAACAATGATGTATAAATCCGTCTAAGGTCAATTTAGGTAGAGGTAGTTTGAATTTCAGAATTTATCTATGGATAATTTTCCAGAACTATATATTATAAATCATGTCAGTGGCACGGACTACTAAATATGTACTTTTTCTAGCAGAAGTAAACGATTCCTAAAATATGAATGTGTTGGATCATGCGATAGAGGGACCAACAATGTTAAATGTTTCGGATGCTAAATTAAATATGACACAAAATGACCCATGAAGAAAACGCAGCGACATATCAAACATTAATAGAAGCAATCGGGTCAACCACAATTTATAAGCCTGTTGTCTTTGATGATTTTTTTCAACCACCATTAAGTGCTAGTAGATCTGAATAAAGCTGTATGCCAAACACGAAAAGCTAGATATAGAAATCCAGTATATTAGAAAAATAAAAATAAACTTAGTTGAAAGAGGAAATTATACAGTGAACATTTAGAGTTTTGTTTTAATTTACATTCGGGAAAGTATGTGACGAGCAGATAGGAAAGACAAGGAAATCATCAAATAAACCTTGAATTGTATAAAGAAAAATTATATTACCAATATCAGTAACATGAACACCTGGCAAGCGAGCTATCATTCGTCTGTCTGACTCTATCTATGGCTTGTGTATCAACAGGGTAGCGTCAGGTTAATCTTGGCAAAATTGAAGACCATATCAATCTTGTAATTGGTTAAAGTTCAAAAACTTTGGTCATGTAATACTCCTGTCTAAGAGGCCATAGGTCTTAAGTCATTATCACCCATGTAAAAATATGATAAGAATAGTTGGTGGTTGCTTGTAACCAAGCCTTAGCAGCTCGCTCCTGTTCAGTAGATAATTCGCATGGCGGATAATGCATATATAGCAGGAGACGCCTACCTTTTCGAAGCAGCTGGTCTGTTTTCTTTTGAAGTTCGTGCAATTTCTTAGTTTTCGTTTCTTTACCTTTTATTATCGATTTATGATATTTTCAACGTCAAATTCTGTTGCCTAAATTTATCAGTATGTCCTCTTACACAAAGTCTTTCAAAACCATTATGACAAACGGCAGGTTAACTTTTACAATAAATCACGTTATCAGGTCTCAAATTTCAGTTTGGTTTTTTTATCTGCAATTGGTATAATCATTTTAAGGTTTTTCCAACTGTCAGAAAGACAGAGCGTCAGCTATTTCATTTTTGGCAACTACGATATGTTTTGCCTTAAACTGAAACCGGCAATGAATTGTACGCCGAACGAGTGTCGAATTATTGACCTCAACAATGTGGAGTTGTCAGTCTTGGGATCATGTTAACTCGCGCGTTTCAGAATCTAATTGATTCTGGGAAATATTTTCAAAAGGGTTCCCAAAAAACATTAAGGATTGGCTCACAACGTCCTACACAGTAAAGTTTGTTAAAAGTGTAAGAAATAATAATAAACATGTAATGGATTGTAAAAGTTTTATCCTACCCACTAATCTTGGTGTTTTGAAATAAAGAAACAAGATCCAAAACAAAGATCACAACTACCGGTAATACCATTATCGGTTCATTCATGTTATATATATAAAAAAAATAAATAACATTACATAAATTTCATTCAATTTGATATATTGCAACATCATAAAGTTAATGACGCCTTACATCGAAGTAAAGTTTAGTCTGTCATTGAAATATTAAGTATACAAACAATTTAACAGTACAATAACACACGTATTAAAGCTGTAATTTAGCATTTTAAAATAAATAAACACGGTGGTAATTAAACAAACAACATATCAAGTTCTAATTTATATGTATGCTATAATCATGAAGGCATTGAGATTTATAAGGTGCCCAGGAATTAAAACGCTAATTATGCCATCTGAGTCTAGACGATTTCCTTAGTAAAATTGAACTTGGGCATTTTTGAAGTTCTGTACATGTACATGTAAGGCTTTGCTTCATGCCACAGAGCTGAAAGTTTGGTCTGTTATGCTCGTATTTAAGCAAGGTAACTTTAGAATTACACAATTATTACTCGTGTGTAAATCTAGTGTGCAATTTGCTAGATAAAGTTTTTGGAGAAAAAAAATTACGTTAAAACTAACATTCATTTTAACTGAATGCATGTTTAGTCAAATATGGATGTGTTTTATATTTATGTGTGTTTACTTCCTGATTTGCTGGTAGGTTTTATAAATTTGACTTGACTCAAAAAAAAATTTTAAAATGCAGACACAACCTAAGTAAACTGAATGTAAATGAAATACGTGCCAATCAGAAGCAGGTATTTTAAGGTTAATTTTAAAAGAGAGGCGAAAGATACCAAAGGGACAATCAAAGTGTAATTTGTTTTAAATCTTTCTTAGAGGTGTCGGCTTATTTTTAACAAGTATCGAGATACTCCTGAAAGGTAATGGCTTCTTCACAATAGTAAGCCGATACAAAATGTATATTCACAGATGAACAAGTTTCGGCTTACTTTTCGTAAGTAAGCCGTCAATTTTCATAAGTATCGCGATAATTATTTTTAAGTTTTCAACCAATGAAACTGGTTTTTACAAAGGATCTTTCATGCGTGTTGTATAAATTGACTTCTGTTTCAATCTATTTCTTCATTATCTCTTATGTAGGAAAACCTTCATTATGGGATATTTTAAGGGTCCATCACCTTCGTATAATAACATTTTCTCTCTAGAACACAATATCCATCACGTCTCCAAACATGGATATAGTTTATTCTTAAAAAAACCCAGAGATCCAGACCGTGGTAAATTTCTGAAGACTATTTTAAATAACTAATAATAATAAATTCCAAAATCAGATTCTAACAAATAATTAAAAAAAAACCAATATGAACTTCTGATCGCTATTAGGTTTAGAGGTAAAAATAGCTTGCAAATAAAATCCATTCAAAAAGCGTTTAACTTAGTAGGCATTGGTAGTAAGTATTTCTATATAATAAAAAATAAAACGTAGTGTATTTGGGTCACTTGTCCTGGGTGGTAGGCATTCACGCAACCTGTAATAAATGTACTGGCATATTTTCATTTTTAAAACCACAGGACCATATTTATTGAAAAAGATGAATGACTTTTTTTTTTAAAACTAGTCTTTCATTTTGCATACGTACTTAATTGAGATTTTTTTTTCATTTATGAGTAGGAAATGGTTTTTTTCTTTTTTAACCCCCACTCCCCAAAAATGGAATTATCAAACATATATTGTGTTTAATGTCATATGATTATTTGACAGTTTCAAATGAATTAAGACTTTATAAATTTCGTGCCTTCTCGAAGCGCTTCTATGGATTTACCTTCATAGGAACGCTCATAGATAACCATTTGAAAGCCAGGGATGTGTAAATGCGGATAACTGTATGGGCCAAAAGGTACATAAAAAGAATAGACAAATCAATCTTATGTCAACTTTTACTGAGACAGTTGGTTTAAAATGATTAAAGGAAAATATTACAAAAATAGGTTGAGAGTGCATATAGTAGGGCGGGTGACAGTAAAGACATATTGCTTTTTTATGTTGGTCTAATTACGGTTCCCCCATTTATTTATCTTTACCTGTTGGCAAACGGCAAACTGATTTATCATTTCTTGGACATCCAACGGCTTTTTATGACAATTTTCAGTCTTTGAACTTTGGTCTTCAGAGCGCTCCATATATTGAAAATGTCCGAGTTCATTGGAAGCCTTGGATTTGTACCTTTTGGAGTTCATCACTTTCTTTCTTATTACACATTAATGCTGAAGTCTCATTAGTGAAAAAAAAAGTTATTTGCAAACAATAACAAAATTTATATAGATGAACAGTCAAAGAAAATGAAACACCAATTCATGAAATTCAGAATTCACCTATAGGACTAACACATTCCTCTTAAATATGAAAATTTCTTTTTCTTTTAATCAAATGAAACCAGAAAAAATTAAATAAATATTTTATCAAAAATAAACCTACACAAAGGAAGATTCAACTAGGTTATTTGTGTGTCTGTCCCAAGCCAGGAGCCTGTAGTTGAGTGGTTGTCGTTGGTTCATGTCATATTTGGTTTTTGTAAATTGTTTTGTTATAAATAAGGCCGTTAGTTTTCTCAATCGAGTTTCATATTTTTCATGTCGGGCCTTTTATAGCCGACTATACGAATACGATATAGTTTTTTTCATTGTTGAAGGCCGTATGGTTGCCTATATTTGCTTACCTCCGCTTCATTTTAACTTTGGTGCAGAGTTTTCTCATTTGCAATCATTCCAAATCTCCTTTCTTTTATATAGGTATATTTTAACTGAATTATATTGGTAAATTAACAAAATATCTTCTCACAAATTGTACTGTCATTTTCTATTGTAATTAGTGTATAAATGTATTGATTAGACAGCATCTATTCAACTATAGAAGAGGCGGAAGATATAAAGGGTACATTCAAAATTCAAAAGTCGAAAGAAAGCTGATCACAACGCCATGGCTAAAAAAGATAAAAGAGGAACAGGTCTACAAAACACTACATAGAAAATCATAGACTGATATACACGAACCCTGTCAAAATCCTGTTATGAACTAAACTCAACATATGGCAACCGTCGTTCTGCTCATGCCTGTACAAATCCGAAGGAAAGTCTTAATTCGATGATTTCACAACAGCGAAAGAGGACGAGATTGTGGTTATATATTCTTGAACGACCAAGTGTATCAAGTAAAAAAAAAGTTTGTTTAAGTTTCTTATCCTGCAACCAAAATCGCACATTCAAAATTAATGGTGTACCGTCAACTGAGACAACCAAAGCTACTATCTCGGTAAAAACATTGTCACCCTCATTAATTTGTAATCAGATTCCAACTAATGAAGCTAGTTCTAGCTTTTCGAATAAATCATACTCACGGTGAAGAGATACCGAAATATTACGCTTCTTGGATTCGATTGCAATTGACATTGTTTCGATATACTTTTTGAGAGGATGTCAATTCTAAAAGATGATCTTTGAATAATATTGGGGTCGAAAAAATTAAAGTAGACATATTTGTTTAATCCGTTGCCAAGAAAAGTCACTATTTTCTGCCTCAAGATTTGCTGGAAACTTACTTACGTTATCGATCTGTTGTATTCAGGAGCATAACAATGGATAAACATATGTCAAATCGGTCAAATTCGACCGGGATTTCTGTTTAGTGGTATCTTACAATATTTAAAGTTTCAAATAACCTGGCGGAGGTTATTTCTAGTTATTGTCAGTAACTTTAGCTATTTTCAGCTTGATCGCGTGACATAACTCTGGGTAGTCAAAAGTGAAACTGGATAAATTTAAAACGGGTCTGTGTTCAGTGTTCCCTGACAACATTTTTAAATTTAAATTGATTTTGTTGAGGTTAACGCAAGATTTTGTCTGTCCAGAAACCAAACAACTTGCAATGTTCCGCTTTATCAAGAGGCACAACTATTATAAGACAAGGAATAATCTGACAAATTCGAAATCGATGTGGGTTTAGTTTTCTTTAACAACATTTTCAAATAATTTGATGGATACATCGGAAGTAGCATTGTTTGCGATTTTCTTTTTTACCAGGGGCGCAGGTAAATGCTTCCGTCGTCTTTTGTGGGGCACAATAACAAATCACGAACAGACTTGTGTTAGTCGCACTTAAACGTACTCAGGTAATATATGTAATTATGACATACTTGGTATGTTTCCAAATTATCTATTAAAACAATGCTATCAAAAAGAAAATCATTGGTTTTCGAAAAAAAACCTGAATATGTCTAACATTCAATGTATCTTTTAACGCTGTAAGATGTTTTTATCTTCAGTTTCTTCAAGTTTACGCGCGGCAGAACTTTTCCAATCAATTTCATTTTGTAGTGTTTGCCATACAGGTGAAATACGGTCAAATTTACCTTCTATTATATGATCCGGTAAATGTATAAATCCAACATGTTTTGTGTCTTGCTCATTGATGACGTTCCTCTGGCCTTAAGGTAGTTCGGGGTATAAAAAAGACAGATTTTTCTCATACTTTGTGAACTTAGACTTTGTTTCATGGTTATTAAAAAAATACAATAAAATTTGGGGGTCATCGGCCATCTAAGAGATTTTTCTACCTTTGAAAACGGATGCTAATAGGCCAATTTTTCAATCGATACATAGGGAAAATGGACATAAAACCTCTTTGATTGAATATTCACAACAACAAAAAATGACAGAAGTTGCTCATTTTTCATACTGAAAAGCTCGATGTCTCTGTTTTATAAAACTTGAATAAAATTTGGGGGTCACAGCAATATAAGAAAAATAATCTATTTTTTATGACTGGCTTGCCATAGAAACAGACTTTACTAATAATTCAGAAAAAAAAAAGCAATTTTTATGAATGGAGAAGTTTGATATCAACATATCTTTAAAAGTTTCCATGGGAATTCAATAAAATTTGGAAGGGTAATTAGGTACTATTTGCAGAAGCAAATGTTGATTTTAGGGGTTTCCCATGGTAAACCACGGACTTAGGGAAGTCATTACTCCATTTCTAATGTCATCAACATGTCGCTTGCAATTTCCATTGGAATTAATTAAAACTTTAAAGGATTATTTTAAGTATCATTTGTAGATATGCAAATAGCCTAAGATTAAGTTTTTTTTATTTACCGAACTGACTTTATGATCTTACATGGTAAAACAAAGACTTAGCTATTTATGTGTACTCTACATATATATCCTTTCTTAAGAGTACCACCATGATATATGGTGTAAATAAGACATTGAGTACATGGAACAGGCATAAATTAATGTGAGCATTTGTTTATCCAGTTCTACAGATAGGCTATGATTGTTCTTTAAATAACTACCACAAGGTTTAACTACCGTCCAATTCTGTTTGTGTGTGTTTGGGGGGAAAGGGGGGGGGGGGTACTTTAATCCTTTTTGGTAGGGATAAGCAGCCGCGACATCCAGTTCCGTACCCTTTTCATATATTTTAAATATTTAAAAAAAACATACCCTATCATGTATTTTTGCCTAAAATATAGCTATGATGAATTTGTTATTTCCTAGAGAGATACATATATCTGACATACATGTATATCTGATCATGATGCATTCACACAGTGGTTTTATTCTCATCTTTGAAAAATACGAAATCTGATTAGTTTCAGATACTTATGATATAGATATAAGAAGATGTGGTATGAGTGCCAATGAGACAACTCTCCATCCAAGTCAAAATTTACAAAAGTAAACTATTTTAGGTCAAAGTACGGTCTTCAACACGGAGCCTTGGCTCACACCGAAAAGCAAGCTATAAAGGGCCCCAAAAATTACTAGTGTAAAACCATTCAAACGGGAAAACCAACGGTCTAATCTATATAAAAAACGAGAAACGAGAAACACTTATGAACAACATCAACAAACGACAACTACTGAACATCAGATTCCTGACTTAGGACAGGATATACATGTAATCAACAACGTAATCAAATATTTCTTCTAAATTTTTTGCGAGGTCCCTAATTATATATTATCAAACTTGAAATATTTACAAATTCCACAAAATCCTCCGTACAAATCATCACAAATAGAACACCTCCCCTCCCCACCCTCATGGAGCCTTCCACAAAACATATATTATATAGTTTTCATAGTTTGCAATTTTCAAAACATAAGCAATGCAGTGCCTGTATTTTCCTAAAAAATCCACAGAGTGAATTTTTCCAAGAAATAGCACACATTTTCACTTCCCATGATGTATGCTTGTATATATTTTCAACATTTTTATGAATCCAGTATAATGGCCTTTATTGACTGGTTTACCACATAATTTTTCTGTTGCTACATGCTGAAATTGACTATTTTTTGTGTAAAAGTACATTCATTGTGTGAAGAAGAAATCTTTGTACCAAATAACATTTTGCTATTTTATGATAAAATTATAACTTCTATTGCATAAGAACTATTTGTCAATCTGAACTGTTTTAGCATAGCCTGATTTGAATTAATCTTCATTGTAGGCTTTTTAATTCTGTCCATGAAAAGTGTACTGTGCTTAGTAAAACATACACTGGTACATGTATGAGTCATTCTCAGAATCCGTCAAAATGCAGAACAGGCAGTTAGAATAAATACAAGTAAAAGGAATCCAAAATTTTATTATGTTCTATAAAACTATGACATATAAGAAGTAAACAAACAAAATATGCAACCTTAATCAAATGTTAAACATATAAAAAATTGTGATCAAAATGGTATGGACGACGAAAAATGTCCTTCCTGTAACAACATATATGTAGGTCCATAAAATATTTGTTTTATACTTTAGAGCTAAACATTTTTATTTATGTAATCCTTAAATACCTATTTCAAACACTGAAACCAAAAAAAAACATCATTTACACTAGATTATGCTTGGTTTTTTTCATTTGATGCATTGAAATTTTACATTTCAATATTATGTTACAAAAAAAGTATTGTTACGAGTATAAAATGGACTTTTCATAGCTAATTTAGTTATTTTTAGTTTGAAAATAATTAACTGTGGTATATGATATAAATAATTTCATCTTATAACATATATTATTTCTCCCAGATTGTAAAAGAAAGCTTGTTACAGGAAGGACATCATTGTTATTGGATGGACTGTTTTGTTACAGGATGGACATCTGATTGCCTGAAAGTGTCTTCCAATGTTGTTTCAGTCTATTTATTTTCAAAACTACACTACACAATATTGTAAAAGATATGTTTTATATATATAAGACTTAAAAAAGGGACGTTGAAGTCACACAATCCCATGGGAAATCAACTTGTTACAGGACGGACATCAACTTGTTACAGGACGGACATCTGATTGTCTTAAAGTGTCTTCCAATATTGTTTCAGTCTATTTATTTTCAAAACTACACTACACAATACTGTAAAAGATATGTTTTATATATATAAGACTTAAAAAAGGGACGTTGAAGTCACACAATCCCATGGGAAATCAACTTGTTACAGGACGGACATCAACTTGTTACAGGACAGACATTTGATTATCCTAAAATGTCTTCCAATGTTGTTTCAGTCTATTTATTTACAAAACTACACTACACAATACTGTAAAAAGATTTGTTGTAGATATATTATACTTAAAAAGGGACGTTGAAGTCACACAATCCCATGGGAAATCAACTTGTTTTATTTCAGTTCATCTGTAATTTGATTCCATATGTCTTGATCAATTTTGTAGTGTGAATATGATCCATCTATTTTTGTTGGTTCCGGGATAACTGCTAATACATCATCAAACTCATACCAACACTTGTCTTTGATTGTTCTAGGCCAAAAAAAGCAGTTATTATCTTTTTTACCCACTCGGTGCATACATTGTACATAGATATCGCTCTCTCCAGCATCCTGTACAACACCGGGGTATGGTTTCTCGTCATACTTGATGACAACATATTTTCCCACACATTTAGATGGATCTGGGACATCTTTCCAATTTGTGTCATTACAGTCATGGCTCTCAATTTCAGATGGATTGCCAATAGTTTCTCCAACTTCATTTGCATTCTCCACTTTACCAGATTCTTTGTCACTTTGCTTTGCATTTTCAACTTTGATTTCCTTTTCCTTTGATTTTTAATTTTTCTTCTGTTTTCTACATTTTCAGATTCTTCTTCATTTTCCTCTTTAGATTCTTCCTTTTCAGGGTTTTCTTCAGTTTTCATTTTAGATTCTTCCTTTTCGTCTACATTTTTTGGTTTTTCCTCAATTTTCTGTACATTTTCAGATTTTTCTGCTTTATTCTCTGCAATTGCAGATTCTTCACCTTTCTCTACTTTTTCAGATTCTGTACTGTTCTCTATATTTTCAGATTCTTCGTTATTGTTCTCTAGATTTTCAGATTCTGTACTGTTCTCTAGATTTGAAAATTCTTCTTTATTGTTCACTTCATTTTCAGATTCTTCATTACTGTTCTCTAGATTTTCAGATTCTCCTTTATTGTTCTCTTGATTTTAGATTCTTCTTCACTTTTCTCATCATTTTAACTTCTCTTTCCTTTTCCTTGGATTCTTTACGTCCATTGTCTTCTATAATGATATTGTCTATAGGTAAGATAGGAACAAAATGGTTTGGTACCCAGTGCTCGTTGTTCATATCGGCACTCCTTGTACTTGTCCAAAAATGTAAATAGGTTGTTTATGTTTATATTCTCTAGGTAAAATGAGGCGATTAAGGTCCTGGCGTACGTTTGATTTCCTAATTTTGGATATACTGAATATATTGGAGTGCATAACACACTTGAAAGGGCATGTATTTGCCAAATTCCCATATAGGTTTTTTCCAATCTAATCTTCATTATTTCTTTTTGGTAAATGCTTCTAATAATATTTTCGGTCAGATGAATTCCAGGCAAATACATGTCTGAATACTGTGCATATATTGTGGGTAGGTTCTTTGATGATTTTGTGTTTGTTGTTCCTTTTAGCAGAAAGTTATTATCTAAGTACAGATGTTCATTTTGGACAAGTTCTATTACAATTCTTAGTCTAATTTCTGATGCTTTAAATTCTGATTTATGTGCAAAGACACTTCCGCATGATGGGAGACAATTGCCATCACTGCTTACTTTACAGGGATATAATGCCCTTGTATCTGGAACATCATCTGGATAATTATCCATTGCTTTTGCATCAACTTCCATTCTTTGGTCCATGATATTAACCATCAATGGGTTACTTTCCAAGGTCCCAAGGTCTTTTATTAGTTGACTACATCTACTCTTTAACTCTGTGTGATTTCACATTCTTAAGGCTATATATTGCTTCATTCTTGTCAAATGGCAATTCAGTATTTGTATGTTCCTCTGTTTTTGCTTTTTTGGTTTACTGGGTCCCTTTTCTTCTGTTAAGTCAATAGCATAAGGAGATTCTAAAGATTGTGGTTTTAATTTTGTTTTGACTTCTTGCTGTTTTTTATCTGCCAGTATCCTTGAAAATTTGATTTCTTGACCTGTACAAAATGAGCAGTCACTTGGTTCCTGGCAAGTACAACTTATGTTTCTGTAGGCAATCTCATAGTCCTTCTGAAAGATCAGTTGGTGTAACTTCATTGTACCTGGAATTGGCTTTAACTGTGCTGCTTGTAGTAGCTTTTGTTCTTTTTGTATATCTCTGTCGGATACTAAATAACCAACACTCTCACTGTTAGACATACAATCTAAAAATATATCTGCATTTGTAATGTCCTTGCCAAATTTAACTTCTGTGTCAGCATGTCTCTTTAAAGCACCACCAACAGCATCTGGTATCCCTTTTCCATGACCAGCTTCAAAAAAGTTCCAGCAAAAGTTTTGAAAGCCGTATTTTGGAAGGTTTGTACAAGCAAGATAAAAGTTTCCCTTCTGGCGATACTGGGTTGTTGGTCCATCACTGAATATTTCTAGGGAGGTAACACCAGGGCTCTCCTGTTTTATTCTTTTTAGAATTGGCTTTAAATGTGCCCAAATCCCTGCAGGACCATGTTGTAAATTCTCAGAAACTGTGCAAAAGGTTTTTTGATAGTTGGAAACGTAATAAACTCCAGTATGTAGGGATAGCTGTTTCTTTGAGGCGCCAAAATGCATGCTTTGAATTTCTTCACTCATTTTACAAACATAATTTTCTGAAAAGTCAATGTGCAACAAGCACTCATCCTTTTTTAGAGATTGTTTTCTGTTCTTGAAGTATCCATACTGTGCTCTTATTGTAAATACATGTTTTTTAAACCTGACCAGCTCATCTTCAAATTTATTAACCAGATCTGAAGCAGACATTTCCATTGTCTCCTTGACAGTAAGGGTGATGTTCTTTTCTTCTTCTTTTACCAGTCTTTTTTCGATCATTGATGTCCACTGACTAAATTCAACTTCGTCATTTCCTTTAGATGTATCATAAGATATCCTGTTGTTTTTACAGACTTCGCACGTTCCAAACATGCATCTTCTTTTCAGCAAATATGTATCTTGATCACAAGTCAGTCCATCAATAATTTTTTCTAATTCATCCGTTTCAATTATATTTGATTTTTTTAAGGCATTAGCAATATACTTAGTATTCTCACATAGCTTGCAAAGACAAGTGCTCCTGTCACTTTCATTAGGAAATACCACCCAAAATGGCCGCAATCTGCAGAATGTTGAATAACTAACTTTTGTGTTTGACTCAGCCAGGAATTTTAAATAAATATTTTGTAAAGTATCAAGTAAAATCCGTCGCTGCTTCTTAATTTTCTTAAATGTAACAGTTTGTTTCACCCCCGTAGATAGTCTTGATACATCATTACGTTCGTAAAATTCTCTAACTGGTCTACACATTCTTCTTGATAGACTTGTTTTTACCTTTAAGGTATTTCTCACATCTATACCACAGTTACGATAAGCAGTTGTTTTTAAGTTATATTTCCTAAGCAGTGATCCTTTTAAAATGGCTGCCAAACTTCTTTTTGCGAATTGTCTTTTAGGTTCTGATAGGATTGTTTGATCTGTCCTCCATTGCATAATGATAAATCAGAGTTTTCGTACTTCTTTTGTGAAAAATTCCTCAGCAACTTCTTTGTTTTTGTTCTTGGTGTGTCTGGACAAGACTTGTCAAAGTTTGCCCCTTCCTCTTTCTCTTAAATATCTTTGCTTATACATTTGTATTTTCCTTTTTGTTTAGCCAATTTGTCTTCCAAGATTTTGTTGTCCCTGTAACATTTTGCTTGATCTCTATTTCTTTTTTTACACTCTGTACTTTCTGACGTGAAGGACCAGGTTGCAAATTTGGAGATGATTCTGGAGTGTTAGGTGGAGTCATTAATTTGAGTAGAGTCTTTTGGCTGATCTCTCTTTATGTTTTGCTGTTCTCCATTTTTCCTTGCAGATCTCTTTTCCCGTTCTGTCATATCTTTTACACTTTTCTTTTTCCAGTTCTCTTTTCTTTTGATATCTTTCTTTTTCTTTATTCAGATAGGCCTCTCTCTTTACAAGATCTTTATTTCGATTTTCTCTGAATTTTCTTTGCCTTTCAGCGTTAGACATACCCATATCTGTAGATAAAGAATATATGAAATAGAGACACTTGTTTATAGAGAATATTCTGTTTTTATGTTTCATAAATACATTTTGTAATTTGCAACAAAATTATCATTTATTATTTGTACTTCACTCTACTAAAGATTTCTAAAAGAAAAGTTAAGTTTGATCAGTGAGGGTGGTTTTAATTAAAGTCAATATAAATATCACATTATAGAATAGAGTAGAGAATGATTTAACGGAATGCTTTTGGTATAAATATATCAAAATGTCAAATATGTCTGTCCAACAACATTATAAAATAAAGATAGTATTTTCAAATATATTGACCATCAAACAAGATTGCATTTGAATTATTGTATACATACTTAAAATTTGATGTTTCTTTACTGTTGAATACAAGGAAAATCTATTCTATACCGTTGACTTGTTAATTTATGTACAGTATTCCATCCAGTAACAAAGCACGTCTTTCCTGTAACAAATTAATAGAACAATATCTGTATTTCACCATTTTGCTGGCTGACATCTTTTCAATTTTATCTATTTATCATGTGAAATATTTGTCTAAAAAATATATAGTGTAGAAGTATTGTGAAAAGGAATTTCGGATTAAAATTGCTAGAATATCCTTTACATGAAAGGAATATGTCTTTCCTGTAACAAGAATATTAGTATGTGTATTTCTCTCATTCCTTGAGGTAAATTTCCTTATTTTCTTAATGCATCTAATTATATATGGTCTCTGAAATTTTAGTACCATTAAAGAAAACATTATTTCATCATTTTAAAGCATCGGGAGTACAAAATTGTGAAATAAGTTCTTTCCAGTAACAAACTAATGTCTTTCCCGTAACAACAATATATTAGTTTAAGCATCTTTCTTTTAGTGCTGTGAGATTTTTCTTGCTTTTTATCTATTTATTAAACATCTTTATTTACAAAGTGGAAAGTACGTTATAAGAAATTATGTCTTATTCTAAATCGTTGTTTGAAATTAAAAAAGGTAAAAAATGTCTCTTCCAGTAACAAAATATGTCTTTCCTGTAACAAGAATATGAAAATGTGTGCTCCTTTCGCCTATGGTTAAAAATTTCTGTAATTTCTTAATACATCTCTTGCATACTTCACATCTAAGTATTAAATAACATAACTTAACAAAATAAAATATCTCTTGAAGGCATTTAGAGTATAATATTACAAGAAATGTTCTATCCTGTAACAAAATAGTGTCTTTACTGTAACAAGAACATGAAAATGTGTGCTCCTTTCGCTTATGGTTAAACATTTCTGTAATTTCTTAATACATCTCTTGCATACTTCACATCTAAGTATTAAATAACATAACTTAACAAAATAAAATATCTTTTGAAGGCATTTAGAGTATAATATTGCAAGAAATGTTCCTTCCAATAACAAAATATGTCCTTACTGTAACACATTTAAATGTTACTGTAATGACTGTTACTGGAATGACATATTTATAATGTTTGGTAAATACATAAATAACTGCTCCCTCGTGGGAATTTCCCTACTGCTAAAAAAAGAGATGAACATTCTGTCTTATCTCTGTTAAAAGATCAAATCATGAAACTTTAATTTTGTTTTTCAAAACACTGTTACAGTATTGACATATGCATAATATATTTTAATGGGCTACTTACAAATCTGTTTTCTTTCAAAACTTTTGTTTTCAACTTTGGCAGCTTCATGCTATATTCAAAGAGTTATGATAGTGAGGCTCTAACAGGAAGTTGCAGCCTCATCAACTGTAAGGATCCTTCATTATTTCATAAATGTAGCAAATGTTACTGGAATGACCATAAGTTCAGCGACAGTCATAAATGTAGTTTTTAGTAATAGAAATTAATGTAATGTGTGCAATTGTATGCTATATTCGGTTTCTTTTGGATTAGTTTAATATAATTTGAAACAATTTTGTGAAAAAAACCATGCAAATATCTATTCAAAGTACTTATCATTAATAGATTTGGCAGTGGGAACACGTTCCAAGTTACAGAAATGGATATACTTTTTGTTAATTTTTTGATTCATGCAAGAAGTGACATCAAACACAACTCTAATATATACAGTTTTCATTATTAAGTTCATAAAAAGTCTAAATAGGAAATGCTAAAATACAATTAAATAAAATTATAGCTTGAATACAAAGATTTTGACTGATTTTGAGAATGACTCGTATAACTTTATTAAATAAATTAATTTTGCAAAGTGAATAAAATTTCAATCAAATAGTAAATTGTTTAATATGAAACTTCAACCTACATTATAATATTCTACACAGCTTGATAAACATAAGTGTCTTAGTTTTAAACGACTAATTATAATTAACAATTTATACTTGATTCCCAAGATCATAACCAAATGCTGACTGTCAGCAGCAATATCATGAAAAGAGGCCTGATAAGCCATAAAAATTAAAAGACATTTTATGATAAGACCGGTTTTCATGCTTGGAAGTAAAACAGTTTTGTTTTTCCCTGAAGATTCTGCAGGATCAAATAGGAGGGTCTGGATGGGTTTTAAAGAATAGAGAATAATGTGCACAATAAATAAAGAAAATAGAAAAATAGACAAAACAATAAAGAATAATGGGGTGTTAAATTATAAGAAATAGAGAAAAATGGGAAAAAACAAATAAAGAATAGAGAAAAATGGTTTAAAAAATTTGAGAAGAAAGAAATGAAAAGAAATGAAGGGACCCCTCCCGCCCCCTACCCCAATCCAGCCCCAATCCAGACACTCAGATAGGAAAGGTAATTTTGTGAAATGATTTATTTTTAAAAATAATTTATACAGCCTATATAGGGAAATCTTCAAAACTTAAACGGTATGCATGCTTAACCAAAAATGGCTGGACTAAACGGTGCTTCCATAAAATGTGTTTTCAGTAAACAGGAATCGGTGAGAATAAAACTGGCAACATTATTTGCGAAACAAATCCATCAAACGACTGGAATCGGGGCGAAATCACCCGCATTCAAATATTCCAGGTTTGCAACATGAAATGAAAATTCTGTTTGCAAAAAAACTTCTATGTTCTGTGACCTTTTTTCCAAGAAAATCAAATAGACTTCCCCTTATGGAGGGGTAATCGAGCATGCCGATGAAAGCGGAAGTGAAAATTTTGCATAGAGAATCCGTCATCATTGAAATATTTTTGTTAAATTGGTTTCATGGATAAATATTATTATCCTTCGATCGTATATTTCATGTTTTGGATTTATTTTTTTGTTGTTGAGCAAAGTTTCTGAAGATATTTTCAGGCTTGTTTGAGACATGTGGTCAGATGGGCTCCATTAGTAGTTTCATGTGGGAATCTATCAGACCAATCTATCTGATGTCTGAAGGTTTTAGCTATTCCCCTAATGGATCGGTAATTTCTTTCCGAGATCCGGTATCGTAGGATTTTCGGCTTTCCCCTACCAGGAATACAGCTGGGCATTTAGCGGTATCGGTTTGGAATCCAAATATGTACTTACCGGTTTCCCGTTCGTTGCCATGGCATTTGTGGGTGACCTTTTCTCTAATTATGTATATATTTTGCTCTTTTATTTTACACTTTTTACATTATGAGGATGAGCGAATCAGGTGAGTGGGTATGTTCGAATATTTTATTGCATTGTATTTTTCTCATGTTTTTTGGAAGGTTAACTTTCTGGAAGTAAGTCCCGTCACGGCCTGGCTGGGGAACTGGGTAGGCAAATGCTTACATTAAATCTGTGCCGATACAATGTGCTTAATGTCCTCCTTTACACCATAACTCATGGTGGTGCTCCTAGTGAAAGGAGACTTATACATAGCATACATACATACAAACCTGAACTCTTAGGTCCACAAATTATCAAATATTTATCACAAAGAGTGAAGTACCATGAGCTTAGGACCTTTTCTTGTGAAAGACAAAGGTGAAACTGCTTCATAAGCTACCAAAATGAAGATCGTTATCTATAGTTTTCGATCTGCATTACAGTATTCATGAAAAGCAGTTCACGTGTTCGAATATTATGAACTATCTTATCTTTCTCTCTTCTCCGACGTCAAGAACATGCTCCATGTTTCCAAAACGGAAGTGCATTTGCAACAATTAAAATTGCAACAATAAACTTTCTAAAGTTATGAAATTGCAGTTTTCAACTATTCAAATCTTCTTCAATGTATTTGAATGAAATAGATTATTTTGATAATCAAAATTTATTGTAATGGCTTATTACAACAATAAGCATGACTTACGATATCATTGCGCAACCACCTGCGCAGACGGCGCGAAAATTCAAACCCCGAACTACCTTAATGGCATACGATAAAGTCGCAAGGGCAAATAACACATCTAAATTTAACGTGTTGTTTTCGCGACGTTACTAATGATGACCATTCAAAATTCGGGGAAAATTCACTTACGTCATCAAATCGGTTACGTGAATTTGAAAGTATTTGTAAAGGAACCTGATGTATATTTAAGGCCATACGATACAGTTTTGATCCCACGGTGATTTTTTTATGAAATTTTGCCTACAAGCTATTTTTCGCCTCGTCAATTCAAACATGTAATAACAAATATGCCTTCATGCGCTACTTTGAGAGATAAATGGGGTCGAAATTTTAGACACTGTTTACTCCAAATTACGGTTTCGTGGACATTTCTTTACTTTAGACAGACATACCTAACTGTTTTTTTTTTTTTTTCAAATGATTAACACAAGCGGATTTTTGTAAAAACATTGTGAATATCTTCTTTGCATAATTATGCTGAAAATTTGTGTAACAGTTCTAAGGATATAATATTTTGTTTTATTAAATTGTCACATGACATGTATATTTATCTTATTTAAAAAAAAATTCATCGGTGAGGTATGTCACAGTTTGACGTCGCGAAAAATAACACTTTACGTTAGCAACGTCATTATCTCCCCTGTAACTTATCGTATTCCCTTAAGCACACGAAATCTACTACGAGGGCAAATGAAGACTGTTTACTGTTCTAGCATTAATAAATTCGTATATGACTGTATACTTGTATAACGGTTTTGTTTACAGCGGAAATAGCTGTACGACGACAGCGCCAAAAAAAAAGGAAATGGGATCTCCAGCATTATAAAGATAGGTTTCAAATCTCTAGCTAAAATATGAACGCATTCTTTTGAAGAAAACGTCGACGGTAAATTTTAGTCTACATACATTTCTATTTTCAAATAAATGTCTACGGCTTTTAATTTCCAATAATTGTATGATTTCACAAATGTTTGATCACTTAATCATTGAGACCTTCTTACAGGTCTATATATACATGTAAGGAATACTTTGCCAAAATTGACTTTGAGTCAAAATTTTAAGGAAACATCAACGAGAGATCTTTTTTGTATCATATGCCCTTAACTGATAAGATGAAGATAGAATATGTTTGTGTTTATATTAATCGTTAGGTAATAGCAAATTATTTTCATCAGATAAAATATGATATACATGTTCCTTTCCTCAAGACTGCGTGTTGCTCTTTTTACCATCATGTTTGCAAAACCATCAATTTATGAAAGAATTAATCTTTTAAAAAAGTTGTTAAAAGTAGAGGTAGGCTTCCGTCATGTTAAATATTTTAAGAATCAAAACCGATTAGGATATTCTCTAACGAATTAAAATATAATTGAATTTGACAAAATGCTGATAGTTTAATCATTGGTCGCTGTTTTATTGTTTAACCAGTTAAATATTGCACCCACGACAAAACTTTCACAAAGATAGTAGTGGGGTTGACCTTCCTGTCTTAATGTATTCAGAAGACTACTTGATTGTTGTGTGTTTGTACTGTGTGGACGAGCTGTATGCCTGTGAACACTAAAACTTGATGATCTTGGTCCAACTTCTATAGATTCCAAACTGTCACTTAGTCGATTAATTCGATGTAATCCATTAGAACTGTGATAATATTTCCCTGCACTGTGTAAATTATGGATGTTGCCACTTTGAAGACTTGTTCTGCTTCCCTTAACGACGGACATTGATATTGGATCAAAACGGCAAGCACCTCATCGTTTATTCAATATTTATTTCTATGTTATTTTCATTTTGTTTATTTAGTTTTGAAGGATTGAGATCAGTTTTTAAAGAATATATCATTATTAAAGGCACTTGCTATCATCATTGTTCCAGCAAGGATGAAGGCAGTATCATATGTTTTCTGGTTTTCATATAAAAGACCTGCAACAATAAATTCATGAAAGATATAATGAAAGATTGAAACAAAAACAAACGTAGTGTGTTTTAAGGTTTCATCAACTACTGGTTGCATTCTTAAATACGGTATTGTAAAAGCTTCGGAGACAGCGTATTTATAAAGTGGGTGTTATTTATATTTCAGTTTTGTTTTAATAGTTGTGTTTTTATTTCTGTAATACTTATATAATATAACCCCGTTTCATGTATATTAAAAGGCTATGTTAAATTCAAAGGTTGTCATTTTCTCTTCTACTATTGGCGTTCTTATGTCCATATGTATGACGAGTTAGCCTAAGCTTCTTAACTTTTATGACTATTTAACGACGCGTCATTTATGACTAAATAGTTAATGCAAGTATTTTTTTTTAATTTGTGCTTCGTCAACAGTTGGAGGTGATTCGTATACTTTGACACACAAACAACAAGTTTTTTTTTCTCAAATTAATTTAAGCGTATTTAGAAACAACACTAACCTGCAAAATGAGCACCGATTAGCTGTCCAATTGCTAAACCGAAAAGCACAATTCCATATGTAACACCAAATTTTTCTAGTGTTTCATAGTGTTGCTATTCCACCTAATGCATAGAAGAAAATATATTTATAAATGGGTCTTAATATTTTTACATGGCTCATACTTGCAAAGACACCATGTAGAAGTTTGAAAACAAGAACCATAACACCGGAAATTGTATATAAAATGGCAGTATTTGGCTTATTTGTTTTTGTTTTCACTTTCTTCGTTCAATTGTACTGTCTCAAAAGTATTGCAAGCAATGCTTTGTTGTAACTTGTTATATTCTGATTTGGCCGAAGAATATCCACTCTCTTGTGACTTTTGTTCTGGGCTGACCTCCTTTGTCAAAGGGCGGATTAATGATCCAAATACACATATATTGAGAGTAATCCCACCAAGAATCAAAAACATACCACGCCATGTATAATATTCATTTAACATTTCAATAATCGGTGGGAATGCAAAACTACCTATTCCGCACCTGCAGATGCTATCGCCATAGCTACGTGTCGATGGTTTTTGAAGTATTTAGCCACTGCTACACTTCCTGGCATAAACGCTATTCCGCATCCTATGCCTGTAAACATATTTTAATAATTATAACACATACATTAGATCCAATGTAAAGGAAATCAATTGGTCAGTTGGCCCCAGTTACTGTTTAATTATATTTTAAGTGCATTAAGCAAACACTACCTGTTTCAACAAGTACGTTATTCAAAGTTTACAAGGTATAGTATCATGAAACAACTAAAAATGATAATCTATAAATCACAAGAAAATATAACAACGATAATAGAACCCGACTTTGATGAATATTATCTTTTGACACAGAAAAGGGCTATAAATGTTTTTCCTTAAGTAAAAGAAGATAACAGATTTATTAAATAGTATTTTGTAAAACATTTACGTTAATGCTAAAATCTGTTTTCCCCTACCTTAGTAGCAATATACCAACTTCACTTGCATATGGGATATACATTTCCCAACTTATTCGGTATACAAGAGCTTGCAGCTCCTACTCAGACTTTGTAAAACGTCACCAGTGTCTGAGCAGGAAGTTGATGAACCAGGGGTATGTCAAAGAACGTCTCGTCCTTTTTCTAAAAAGTTCATCGGAAGGTACCAAGACCTTGTTGATAAATATTCCGTATCAACTTCGCAAATAATACATGATGGTCTTGAAGTATAGATTCTGCGTACTGACGCTGTTCATTATCTGAATAACGTGTTAAAGTGTTCTTTTATTTGTCTTTATTAATATTACTTTTACTGTTTGGTCTGTTTTTGGTGATATACATTTGACGTGGCTCTGTGCTTATGCATCCCGTCATTGTGTTGTTTGTATTATTTTTCATTTTTACTTATGTGCTTTGTCCGTGTGACTTTATATGTTTCTTTGATACATATGACGTGTCTATGTACTTTAAACATCCCGCCATTGTGTTATTGTTCTATTATAATTTTTGCATACTTTGAACGACAAAATTACTTTATATCTCTACCTGTGTGACGCTTACATTCTGACGTCAAACACGCGATTCTACGCCAGAGTTAATGTTAAAATTACGATTCGGTCCCAGTGCTTAAAATCCCTCGATCCTTTATGGGTTGATTTGGCATACATAAATAAAATACAAAAATAAGTAAGCAATGAACGAGGTTATTAAATGTGATATATGCTTTTTTGTGCTTCTTTGTTAAATGTTTGTTTGTTTTTGTTGTGATTAAGATTGTGACACGGTGTTGACTGCTGTACCCCTATTTTGACATTTTTACCTTTTATGTCTGTTTGCTTTATTCACGCATCTTTGTCAATATAATGAAATTTGATGCGACTGTCATACAAGTGAGAGGTTTTGCGCTATAAAACCAGGTTTAATCCACCATTTTCTACATAGGAAAATGCCTGTACCAAGTCAGGAATATGACAGTTGTTGTCCATATTCGTTTGATGTGTTTGTGCTTTTGATTTTGCCATTTGATTGGGGACTTTCCGTTTTGAATTTTCCTCGGAGTTCAGTATTTTTGTGATTTAACTTTTGAATATATTTGTGTAGCGAACCAAGTAATGTGTATATACCTCACTGCGCTGCTAACCAGTAAATATAATATATACAAGAAAAATCCAGAACAGTTTTGAATAAGTCTGTAAAAACTCATCAAGGATAACAGTTATTATTCAGTACGCCAGTGATCGTTTTTGTGTATTTTTTTTTCACTTCTGGTGTTCCAAATATGTTTTACGTGAAATTAGGTCCTAAGTCAGAATAAGAGCTGGAACGGAATTGACAAAAGCAGATGACGTCATGCCGATAGCTGCAATCAGACTTCCGGCAATTGCAACCTTTCGTTCACCGAATCTTTCAATCAGATATCCAGATAATGGACCTGAAAGGAAATATTCTAACATAGCATTTTGTTAGGCAAAACTATTTTAATGAACATCTTTGCTTTGCCATTTTGTAGGAATGTAACCATCATTTATGATCTGACAGACTCTCTGGCATTTCTTTCTTCTGTCGCTTTCTATTTTACGATCGACAGTCATACAAAAACATAAGTAACAAAAGAGTAAATTGGTGCACGCACCAAATTTTTGGGCCGGAAGTACGGAGGTTTTTGGTGTAAAAAGGTACAAAATGCTTATATAAACAATCTGCATAGTTATGATAATGTTATAAAATATAACTAAATTGTGCAGTTGATGAAATGAAATAATATTTAAAGTGCAGTTGATGAAATAGAATATCAGTTAATTCATTTTCAAGTCTTGATTTTGATACTCGTGACTATCAAAGTTGCATCTACTGACAAAATATTTGTATTCCTCATCTCAGATATAGACTTTAACGCAGCCTTACATCTCATTTACTCATCCATGAATTTTATGTCAAGATGACTTATGTTTTAGGACCCTCCTGACTATTAAAGACGCATCTACTGACAAAATATTTTTTTCTCCACGAGTTGTATCTCAGATATGGACTCTAACGCAAACACTCATATATGAAATGTAGGTCAAGATGACCTTATTTTTATCAGGACCCTTGGTTATTCAAGACGGATCTATGAACAAAATCTCATGAACTATGACTTATACTTCCACAGATAGATGGACTTTAACTTTGTGCCGGACAGATGAAACACTATATCTCTTCAGCAACTTCGTTTGACAAAAGATATAAAAAATCTTAAACCAAACAAATGTCAAATTATTTCTCTCAGTAAAGGTTGAGAAATCCTCGACAAATTGTTTTCATGTCTATTCGTTTTTGGTGAAATTTTAAAGAATCAACAAACAGACATAATTTATGGATGTAGCTTTGTATGATATTTAACAATGAATTCTGCTCAAACCGATGCTAGGGGTCAACTTGAACTTATTACCAGTTATGAGGAATATTGCTCATTGTTGAATGCCTTATGGTGACTTGAAGATGAAGGGCAACAATAAAAACGTTCCATTTTTTTGGGTTTTACTATGTATTGACATTAATATCCTTCATATTTTCATTGGGTATACGACAGACTAAAAAACTGCTTACATACTACAACTAAAAATCAGAAAGCTTCACACAGTATAGCAAATTATTTTCTTCGTAACAGCTGAGAAATCCTTTCATTTTTGTTGGGTTGCAGTAAAATTGCACAGTATCAACAAACACCAAGTGGATATTTGAGAGGCTTGAAAATCACTTTCAGTTACTGAAGTTAAAAATCCTTTTTTGATGCGACATTTGTGGGTTGGAATTCACAAAGTTGTCCACATATCAAATAAAGCTGCATTTGTTAAATTTGAATTTTGACCTTTCTTTGTCTTTTTGAAAAACCTGCGAAGCATGGAAACATGTTACCTATAAAAACTTCCGAGATCGTTTACGTTGAAAGTAAAGATATCTTTATTATGATTATTTTTCTAAGTGATGAAAACTGTATATATAATAATCAAAATAGAATATAAAATAACTATTTTGAGAAAAAAACGCAAACTATAAATCATTTCCCATGTTCCGACGACGAGTTGTTTTAAGAACATGGTACTTTGTTTACATTTCTGAAATAACCCGGTTTGGGAATTTACGCAAATATGAGTCACGCATTTTGTGCATAAATAAACAATGAACATTCGTTGTTATAAATATATTTAAGGTTTTTTTTGGCATCTTCTTCTTTTATAAAAATTGATAAAAATGTATTTATTTTAATTACCTAAAATTTTTAATTTTGCATACTATGCAGAAAATAATATAGATCCGCAGATAATCATGTAACAATCTCAAACCCATATCATATAATGGACCGGCTTAGTTCCGACCCATAATAATTACTGTCGAATACTTCAGTCTTCCAAGTTAGGATTCACACAAGCAAAAGTGAACTGCAGGTAATGAATTGTTGAAAGTGGAAAACTAAAATACATTAGCTAACATATAACAGTTAATGATACACTGTCATTTAGTCATGGAAGAAGTGCGACCCCAATGAAAAGAATATAAGCTACTTGTATGAAAACGTTATTTTTATCATGTCAAATACGACACTTTCTAACTCTTGCAACATAAGAAAGAATTCTTAATTTTTGTTATCGTTAGTTGTAAAGTAGAAAATCATTGTTTTCAAATATTTGACGGCTAGAAAGAACAAATTATTTCTGAAAAAAGAGATTTATTCAACTTAAACACCTTTTTTCATAGTGGTTGTACCTCTGTTGTATAATGGTGATTAGGGTATTTTTGATGATTTGTTTTATTTTAAATTTAAAACCAAATGAACCTGTCACATTTCATTTAGTCTTATTCAATTCTGGATTTTTTATGTTAAACTAAGAAGAAAAAAAAACCATACCAAAGATGAAATAAAAAAAATTCTTAAAATAGTAATCAAAGTACAGACAACGTCATGTCTGAAGGAAAAACTGTTTAAAATACACTACATAGCAAAATTAAAATGTAGCAAAACAAACACCACCGGAAAAAAAAAACTAGAAAATGGTGTGGATTCGCCTCAGCTGCAAGTGCATCAGAAGGGAAAGCTGATTCTGCTTTACTTGTTGCACCCGTCGTTTTCCTCATAAACAAGTGAAATGAGATAATAGGGGCATTCGGTTATGATTTTCTGAACAGGAATTTTTATACCAAAAATAGAACCTATACATGGTAATTAGTTAAACTGATATTACGAAATGGTCAACAAATGGGAGGCATGCTGGTGTCCGTTGAACTAAATATTAATCAGTTAACCTTTACCGATTAGAACGCTTCTAATAGCTTCCTTGTAAGCAGCAACCCTCTAGCTCTGGAGGGTATATCAACTTGGCGATGAATCCATTAAAATGGGGAAATTGAAGTTACCCCTTTTGTCGGTAAATCATTTTTTTTAAACTAACCCTCAGTGTCGATTTTTAGGTGTAAGCTAAGGTTAAAACGGATCTAGCTGTACTTGTGATATCATTTATTTTAAGTTCAATGGGAACGCTGTGACGAAACATATTTCAGATAAAACCGTGATATTCATAATTATGTATAGACGATACGAAATTAATCTTTTTATAGCTTAACATGATACTTCACACTGTAAATTATCTTAAAGAGATGGAAAATTGATAATTAAGTCTCTCAAACGAAGTTTGGGAAGACTTATTGTGTTTGCTCAGTTCTTCTTATTATTATTATTATTCTTCCTCTTCCGCCATTTTTTTAAAATGAACTTGTCCGCACCCGTTCTCCAAAACCGCTAGTCAGATTTACTTAAGGTTTCACAATATGTTAAGGTAACATACCTAGTAGTTCAATCAGGGTTTCGTTTGTGCATTTGGGTCTAAAAAGGGGTACATTGAAGGGCCAAAAGAAGGGAGGGGTTTACTAAAGGACCCTATGGGATTTTATTTTTTTTTTAATTTTCAAATGATAGTAACTTGAAAACCGTTAGTGATAGACACAATCTTTATAATTGAAAATGTTCTACATGATAAAGCACATCAAATGAAATAAAGGGTTAGTCCCCAGGGGTCATCCCCACCCCCTGCTATTTGAGAAAGTTCTAATATCTTGTAAATGGTCGAGATCCCCACCCCTAAACCATATATATTCTGGTTAGTCATGATACAGCACATCAAATGAAATAAAGTATTAATCCCCAGGGGTCATTCCCACCCCCTGCCATTTGAGAAAGTTCTAATATCTTGTAAATGGTTGAGATCCCCTCCCCTAAACCATATATATCCCTGTTCGTCATGTCACAAAAATTTGAATGATATACAGGGTCAATCCCAGGGTCCCCCACCCCAAATGATTTAATATCTTGTAAATGGTCGAGATCCCCACCCCTAAACCATATATATTCCTATTCGTCATGTCAAGAAGATTTGAAAGATATATAGGGTCCGTCCCCAGGTGTCCCCCTCCCCAATGATCTAATATCTTGTAAATGGTGGAGATCTCCACCCCTAAACCATATATAGTCCTATTCGCCATGTCAAGTTGATTTGAATGATATACAGGGCCAGTCCCCAGGCATCACTTATGCATATAACTTTACTGGACCAAACCAATTTGCACTGGACTTTGTGATGTCAGGCGACCCTGGGAATGACGAATTATGGGAGCTTCGTTTGGGAGACTTCGTAACAGCATCCTGTTACAATCATTTCTTGTTATTAATAGGAACAAATACCGTGAAAACTCTATATAGTAATGGATTAATGGATATTGAGTTACGTCCTAAACAGTTATAATTATCGTCTGGGTAATTGAAGGAATATTTTGATACGTCTTCGACTAATTCCTTTCTAAAATATTCCGACACACCGTATTTTCATTAATAATCAAAACAAGTTTTTAATTCATTATTTGACAAAAGAAAGGAGTTATCTACCTTTTCTCTGAAATGATTTAAGTCATGATAATGAAAAAGAAGCCTATATTTAACTCACCTTGTCGAATCTTATACCATCATATTAACCGTGTACAACTAAAACAAAATATTGACAGGCAAAGATGAGTTCTGGTTCATCAAATATAGTCAAGCCAAATATTAAATGCAGAATGTCGAAATTTTAAATTTTGAAAAAAATACTAGCACTTTATATATTTGATTCGTCCGAAGCGGTTTTTGGATTTACCTTCATCAGGAACAGTCAAAGCCAAAAATTTGAAAACCGAGGATGTATCAGTACCGAAACCGTGAGGAGCTATGTCAATATGACAAAAAAAGGACCTAAAATAATAGCCAAATCCATCTAAGGTCAAATTTGCCTGAGGGAGTTGGATCCTTCGTTTCTAATTATTTCTTTTATAGACGGACAATTTATGAAAGGTATGAAATAAATCATGTCAGTACCGAGGCACTGACTACTGAGCTGATGATACGCAACCTATGATATGCCAGCTTATGTTTGTAAGTGCCAGCCTGCCAGCGAATCATCGTGTAGTTAAAATTGATTAATAGATTTACAATTAAAAAACAATTCAGATTGACACTTAATTCATTTCAGAATCAGTATTAATATACAGAAATAACCAAGTTTTCAATTTGCATCATAACTCAGTAAATATGAAAAAATATTATTTTCATTGTATAAATAGACTATCTGAAATTGCTTAGCGTGCATTAGTATACATGGTTTTAATTTATGTTTGTTTTGTTTCCAAAATTATTTAAGATTTCCAGAATCCTAGATAGACGCTCAATGAAAATCCCTCAAAACAAATCGATTGGTGGGAAGGAACGACAAGGAAATTTCTAATACCATCCTTATATGCCCCTTTCTGGTAGTGGTTAATTAAGGTCTTTCCGCTACGTGAGCAAACGATGATTTTAAGTCTTGCTTTCAAATATACAGGCCTTCGTAAAAAATCTTACGACAAACATAACTTGCAAATCAAGAACAAATCAGGATACTTTCGATCAATTTGAGTCGCAAGAATTCTATGTGAAACGCAGGCCAGGATATATTGGACAATGTCTTATGATGCAATAATCACAGTTACGGAAAAAGTTTCAGACTTGAAAAAATTATGAATCATACAGTATAGTACATTACCTATGGCAATATAAATAACTGTATGCATAATATTTTAAGGCCGTACACAACTATGCGTGATTGCAACATGTACATGTACGGTATGAATGACAATGTTTTCACAAATACTTACAGGTAAAAAATAAAACGGCGGTGATGAGTGAAGATATCCATGATGTTATCCCGCTCCCTTCGTTAAAAACTTCCAGGATGACAACATAAACCACACCAGCTGAGTATGATATCCCATATATCACTATTCTGTTTAAGGCAGCGGCTGCCACTATCATCCATCCACAACAACCATCCACTTCCCCTTTCCTCATATCTTAAATACAAAAGACTGTTTTCCGTGTTGTCAATAGATTAGCACGCATTATATTTATTACAATCAGGATGCTCCATGTAGTACCTTGTACACACAAGAGAAGTAATTATTTGACATTTGCATTTTATGTATCCAGTCATTAAATTTAGAAGTGCGAATCGATAACACAAATAATATATGTTCAAAAACTTTCAAGGTTTCAGTGGGATATCATTGTTTTATAAGTGTAGCTATTTACCTTTGTCACCCTATTTTACACTTAAATTACAGTTTGCATTAAGCTCTTAAGGTTTTTATTGTCAGTTTTTATCAAATATTGAAGCAAGTTTCAAATGTATAATTATTTCACTTCTATTCCAGAGCAAATAAAATATGTATAGTCATCTTTGTATAATTTTTAATATTTAAATGTCACGTGTGTGAATTCAATAACGAATTAAAACGATGGCGCCTTTGAACTAACAAATATGCCTATTGTCCCTTGTTCAAAAGAAAAAGAATTAAACTGACAATTAATTGAAACTGCAGTTGTTATAATCGTTAAGAGTAACTTTTAAAAAAATGTTGAAATTTCTCCTATCTAATACATAGGTATTTGTGTAAAATTGTAGCCTTGAAAGAAGTTGCTGTGTATGGCTGATATAGCTTCTTTTAAGTTTGCCGTTTTTTCTAAACTCGGTTTCATTAAAAGCTTGACATATTGTATCGACACTTACCTACTGTTATTATGTATTAACCTGTAAAATGTATTTGTGTCGTTGTTTTGCTGTTTCATTGAAATACTTTCTTCAAATCTAAAGATACAACATTTTATGTTTTAAATTGCCTTAATATACTGGAATAGCAGTAAAAATACATATTCTTGTGCAAGCTGTGTTAAACCATTGTATAGCATATTTCATGGTATCAATACAATTGCCCCCTATTTTGACTAAGCATGTTAATTAATACCTTACTCATGCAAAAGGCGACAATCTTGCTTTGTTCACTGTGTCATACAGAATTAAGTTTTTGTGTTAAATTGATTTTAAATTCTGATATTTTCAATTGATTGTTTTGTTAATTAAATTCCAGGAAAATGAACAATGAGTATGTATTCGTGTGAAATATTTCGTATTAACAATGCCCTGAAATGATTTAAAACTTTATTATATTACAAGTACGCCATTTCTTGGACTTCGGTCATGTGAAATTCTTTTCTTATCTTTCACCAACCTGCTTGAGTTTCCAGTATATTGAACACTTACCATACTTTAAGAAACCAGATAAGGTATATAGTATTACTTACTGCTTTTTTCTTTTCCATTACATCTTAACTTGTTTAATCAATCGTTAATATATACTTCATCACACTGTAACTGGACTGTATTTATACTGCAAAAATGTATAATATATATTCTTATATCCGTCGTGCTCTATAACATGCGGGATGTTGGAGAAATGATATGAATGGAAATTACTTATTAGTTTAAATGTAAACGTTTTCAAATAGATCAAAACGAATATATAGAGTATCCCTGACTGTTTTAATAAAGTTAAGTCATTAATATCCTATAATGCTTTGCGACCTGTACATTTTATACATAGATAGAGTTTCATTAAGTATCTTTCGATAAGTACGTCACTCATTACTGTTAGTGTTGCTCTCCACCTATTGCAACTGACCAATATGCAATTTGTTTTATACAATAATTGTTCAACTGGTCAGAATTTTGAACAAACTGCTGTAGAAAACCACAGTCAAGTTGTGTAAGAGCAAAGTGATAAAATAATGCATACTTACAATCCTATAAGACTTTAATTCCACTTTCTGTTATTATGAAAAATCTGTCAGAAAAGAAAACAGTTTGTATAGAAATGTTATTGTTATTGTCATGCTAAAGGTGATAGGTAGTAATTTTGAATTGCTATAAAAATGTCCAAACTAAGCTTTCATACAATTTTTCTTTCGAAAAGTCTTCTATATTCATAAGAATCCGACATCATTTGAATTAAAACATCTTATATTCAGTAAAATAAATGTGAAATTACAATACATTGTTAGGACGTTTCCATGGGAGATAATCAATTTTTCTTTAGAAAAATCTTCTATATTCAAAAGAATAATGTTTAGGTTATCTCCCATAGAAACTTATTAGCAACGTATTGTAATTTCACATATATTTTAAACTTAAAGAGGCATTAGCTGTCAAACTCATGATCACCGACTTGACTTAAACTCTCATATTTGATTTATAATATTACAAAATGTATATCCAATTTCCAAAATGTTCAAAAGGTACAAGTAACAATGTATGGACCCGCTATAATGTATCAACATTTCGTGCGTATTCTAGACTAGACGCCATCTAATTAACCCCCGAGTTTACCTCTGAAGACTGTCGATGGTCATTCCCAATATGATTATAAATATAAACAGACGAACAAGCACATGCAATCGTATAATGACGATTTTTTAAAGTCTGTTTAATTTCAGGTCATAGATTTTTTTTAAATGTAAATCATCGTAATACAGGTCTGTATATGAATGATTTTTTTGTGGACCGAATGAGCCAACGAAATGGTTCTCCTGGTGTTCTGGAACGCCACAGCTGTCTTATGTGGAACTCTGATATTACTTTATGTTGTTTTATTATTACTTGATGATATTTTGTCTTTACTTAATATGGTTTTGACATTACGTAATGATGTTTTGATATAACTCAATATGGAATAGTCATTACTTAATGATATTTCGATATTACACGATATGGTTTCGTATTGACTTGATATAGTTTTGTCATTACTCAATATGGTTTTGTCATTACTCGATGTGGTTTCACCATTATCTAATGTGGTTGTGTCATTAGTCAATGTGGTTTTAACATTACTTGATGTGAATGTGACTTAACGTTATGTAGCTGTTTCATTACATGATGCGGTTTTGTTATTTCGTAATGATGATTTGCCTGTTCTTTATATGGTTTTAACATTACGCAATGATGTTTCAAAATTTGACGATTTTACACTACATGATGTGTTTGTTTCATTATTTGATGTGGTCCTGTCATTCTTTGATGTGGTTATTCCATTACTTGATGAGGTAAAACCACGTGACCAATTCGGTAAAAAATATGTTCTATTTTTAAACAGATTTCAATATAACTTTTGTTTAATGTGCTTTGGATGGGTATCGCTATCCATTGAGTTAAAGTTCAAATTAAAGTTCGAGTGGTTGTTCAGAGTTATTTGGTATAAAGTTTATAGTATTTCGGACATAATTGGGATATCCCCAAACCACTTGGTCCTGTTGTTTTTATCCTAAGTTCTCAAACGGAAGCAGTATTTTTGTAATAAATTTGTAAAATATTCCACGGAACCCTGTGTCTCGCCTGATATTGCTGCTGTAAGTGTAAAAGCGTCATGTTGATCGGCTGTACATTTATCTATACATTTATCGGTAAAAAAAAAAATGTTTTTTCTGTAGATGCTTTTTCTTGAAATTGAGGAATAACTCCTATACAAGTTTTAAAACACTTCATGGAGGTTTACAAATTTATCATGTCAAAACAGTTTACATGTAATTCGGTTTTATTTAACTAAAACAAAACTGTATGGTTTTCAACAATGAGCAAAACCCATACCCTATAGTAAGCTATAAAAGGTCCCGAAATGAAAATGTAAAAACTAGAAACCTAACGATCTATAGATAGATAGATAGATAGATACTTTATTCTTTAAAACTAAATACAAGTTTACAGAGAAACATACAATATAAATACAGATACAATAGTCGAGGTAAACAAATCCAGTATGATGTTCTAAAAGTAATATACATGGCATACACGTTTAGTAACATGTATAATGAAAGGTTAAACTCAATAGAAATAACAAATGGAGATGGAGACGCCGACGCCACTATCGACGACGAAATATAGGTGTGTTGTGTCTCACTGCCGCTACATTGATGTCGCAGGCTCGACACAAATCAAAAGACTTGAACTTTATTGTTAACGAATGAAACACTTCAAATCAACTCACACTAAAGTCACAGGAAACGGGGAGGGGCTCGGACTAAGCGACAAAGCATCAATACTATAAAACAAGAATTCTCCGATTTTTTTTTAGCGTAAATGATCATTTGAACTTATACGAATATTAATCTTTTATTTGTAATCAATTGAATTCCCTGATCTACCTCGCACTAATTGAAAAATAAACTTTTTGGAATGTCTGTTTTATATGTGACGACGGACATGTTCCAGTGGTCGTAACCATAAAACCTTCATCTTTTCCTTGAATGTAAACTACCAAATAAAACCAAATCACTGGGTTTGTACTTTCTCGAATAACACGACGAGTGCCTTTCTGGAGCATCCGAGATCACCCCGATGGATTTATATTACCCAGTCATACCGATCTATTGAAACAGCCAAATGAAACTGTTTTGTATGCCACCGCAACTGAAAGTTGGAGGGGGCATATTGTTTACCCCTGTCCGTCCGTCCGTCCGTCCGTCTGTCCGTCTCATTCTGGGTATATAGTTATTCCGCATAACTCCTCCTACAGTTTGAATCCTAGGAAGTTTTCTCTTTACTGTCTGTTTGTACATATATTGAAGGTGTGCATGTGGTCAGGGTTTTTATTTTTATTATCTTTTGCTCTTTTGGGAGATAAATGAACATTTTTTTGTCATTTTTGGGGTATAAGCGGTCAAATGAGTTGAGTGCGGGGGCATCACTTTGTCTAGTTTACATTTTTTTCTCGTGTTGTGCTGTTACACAACTGTAACAGTCCGATGTAAGGTTAGGATTTAGCGCTCACATACATGTTAAACTCCGCCACGTGCACTTTCTTTATGTACCTGTCCCAAGTCAGGAGCACGAAGTTCAATTGTTGTCGTTGTATAAATGTGTGTCATTTCTTTTTTGTAGATTGTCTATTTATAAATAAGACCGTTTGTTTTTTCGTTTGAATTTTTTCACATGTTGCATGGTGGCCTTTTGTAGCTGACCATACGTGTTGAAGGCTGTACGGTTGCCTATATATGATTTCTTACATCCACTGCATTTAAACTCTGATGGATAGTTGTCTCATTGTCAATCACACCACATCTAACTTTATTTCAACTTCTATGTTGCGTTTTGTATACTGCAACATTGTTTATCTTTTGTACGCATACCGCGGAGCCCTCTTTTCGGAAGCCCGAGCAAAAGTCCTTGTTCCGCGATAGAAAATTTAATTACGAACTCATATAAGATAGCTCGAATTTCAACTCATAATCTTAATTAATCTAAATGAGACTTAAATTCGAATCTTACTCAAACTCTACCTCAAAAAATTACTCAAATTTAATGTTGTAACTAGAACTCTACCTCAGTTAAATGTGACTCAAACTCGATGTCTAACTCGAAACTCAATGCTAACTAAAACTTTAATTCTAATAATGACTTGAATTCGAAATCGAAGACTAACTCAAAGTTTAACTCAAACAGTAACCCGAACTTTAATTTGAACTCTTAATTCGATGGATGGCCACACTCATCCAAGGCACATACAACATGGAAATCGGTCACGTGATTTTACCTCATCAAGTAATGGGATAACCACATCAAAGAATGACAGGACCACATCAAATAATGGAACAAACACATCATGTAGTGTAAAATCGTCAAATTTTGAAACATCATTACGTAATGTTAAAACCATATAAAGAATAGGCAAATCATCATTACAAAATAACAAAACCACATCATGTAATGAAACAACTACATAACGTTAAGTCACATTCACATCAAGTAATGTTAAAACCACATTGACTAATGACACAACCACATTAAATAATGGTGAAACCACATCGAGTAATGACAAAACCATATTGAGTAATGACAAAACTATATCAAGTCATTACGAAACCATATCGTGTAATATCGAAATATCATTAAGTAATGACTATTCCATATTGAGTTATATCAAAACATCATTACGTAATGTCAAAACCATAAAGGTGGCTCACCCCAATAAGGACCCCCGGTAGAATTTTTTTATTTTCACATATTTTGTAGATCTTTTTATGCTGAATCCAAAAATGCAAAGAAAAAAGGGGGTCACCAGGCTCGTTTTCCCCTCAAATGGATGCGAAATGTGCGATTTTGACCCTATTTCCAAACATTTCCACCCTTTCAACAATAACGGCTACATCAAATTCAAAGACTTTTAGAACCATGTCAATATGATTATTATGTGAAAAAACATAAAACATTAAAATTTGAAATGTAAACGTTTCTCTTGGTTGTTTTAGACCCAAAAGTCCTTTTATTTAAAAGATTTATGTCTAAATTTAGCATTTTCTAATTTCAGTTTAAGGCTAAAATATTGGTTAAATCAATTTTTCGTAAAATTTCCCAGTAGATTTTTTTAAAACGGATATGTCAAAGCTATGAACTTTTCGAGCATTTTAAGGTAAAATAAAATGGGGTCACCAGGCTTTTAAAAAGTTACGGACTTTTGTTTAACCCTCTACCCCATGAGGTCTGATTTCAATGCACTCCAATAATTACTTTGTTGTGAATTCTTTATTGATGGCTTTATTAAAATAATGTTTGCAATTATATCAATGGACGATAGCTGAATATAAATGTGATTAACATATAACTGTTTGTTATAAAAAAGCGAAATTTTGATTATTTTGGGGATATACGGTAATTTTGTCTGGCGCGAGTTGTTTCCCTCTAAATTGGCGCCATAATCGGACAACAGAAATTTCAGGGCCGCCATTGTGGATCAGCATACACCACCGATGAATACGACCATGTACATGAATAACAGACAAAGTGGCGAATAGACAACGATGCAGGTAGAGTCATTACATAAGAAAACATAGATTTTAATAGTTTAGGCAGCCAAATGTTATCAGTATCACGAAAATACAAAGTGGGGGTTGTCTCAAAATACTCGCTACTGTAGAAAATCTCTGCGCCTGAAACCTTGCATGGCTAAATTTCTGTTCTATGTATAATCGTTATGGCTAGTATCTTATTTATGTGTTTATTTTATCCTTAACAGGCAAGTTGTAAACATGTATAGCCTGTTGGGAAAAATATCGAGGGGATGGACAGGGTAGGAATGCCCTTTTAAAGGGCCTTTACTGCCAAGCATCACAAATGTCCTTTTTGCGCTACCGTAAGGCTCAAATGAATCTTGATTTTTAATCGTCATTTGTAAAATCTAATTTCGTAGCTACATTAGGGTCAAATCGAGTAAAATATTTATCGTTAACGTCTAATGTGGGGTACCTAAATTTATAAAGATCTGCCCTCGGACAGGGGTCCATGATTATTCCCACCCCCTATCCCCAACTCCCATTTCCCTTCTCTTTTAATCTAAAATATTCCCCCACCCTACTCCCACTTCCATCCCCCTTGCTCCCAGACAAAAAATTGACCAAATATATTTCCCAGAGTATTCATCCCCCCTCTTTTCGAATTCTGATCCTTTCACCCAAAATCATGATAGCTCGCATTCACGTTCACCCCCTTTTACATTCGCAAATTCACACCCTGGGTCTGTTTACACCCTTCCTTTTTTATTTGTGCTTTAGTTAGTATAGTTCTATAACATGATAAAATAAAGATATTAAGTTTATTTTATTGTTTAAAAATAAAGTGACACACACAAGTTCAAAGGGCACAGGCTATTAAAACAATTATCTGGTCTTTTCTATTTATAATCTTCATAAGATTTACTTCTACCCTCAGCTTTTACCAAACTAGTTACTTTTATTTTCACTTGAGACCAAGCTAACAGACCCAATACCCCTTTTCCCACCCCTAACTCCCTCTTCCTGATCCTTCATTCCAATGTTTGTTCCTTACCCCTGTCCACCCCTCAAGAGTTTGATTGTTTTATTTGTTTTCTTGGGAATATAAATGGCCTAATTTGTAAATTTTTACCCCTACAGTGCAGGCAATACATTTTATTGATGGATTTGTCTTGATCATAATTTGTTTACAATTACCCCACACCCCTTTTCTCTCTTTGGTATAAAAATTTCTTACGGTGAAGTATCAGGTTTAAACATACATTGTAGGGCTTATTTAGTTTACCAAATAACACATACATTTGAGTTGAAAAGTTCATTATTGTTTTGTGCTTAGTATTTTCTGTATTCAACATACAAAAACAAAATCATTATTTATACTTGCTGTGCATGTAATTTTATTTTGTTTGCTCATTATTGATCGCCACAAATTCTTCATTTTTTAGCTCACCTGGCCCAATGAATTCTAACCAAACTTGGCCACAATCATCATAAAGGTATCTAGTTTAAAAATGCGTCTGATCCTGCCTGCCATTCAACATGACAGACATAGCTAGAAATAGAACATAGGGGTAAAATACATTTTCTGGCTTATATCAATGAAACTAAACATTTAGAGCAAATCTAACATGGGATAAAAATGTTCATTAGGTTAAGATCTATCTGCCCCAAAATTTTAGATGAATCAGACAACGCTGTTGGGTTGCTACCCTGAGTTGGTAATGTAAGGAAATTATGCAGTTTTATCGACCGCAAAAATGAAAAATTTTTGGTCGTATATTGGTATCACGTTGTCGTCGTCCGAAGACAGATGGTTTCCGGATAATAACTTTAGTATAAGTAAATAGAAATCAATAAAATTTTAACACAAGGTTTATAACCACAAAAGGAAGGTTGGGATTGATTTTGGGGGTTATGGTCCCAAAGGTTTAGGAATTAGTGGCCAAAAAGGGGCCCAATTAAGCATTTTGCAGTTTCAGACAATAACTTGTGTTTAAGTGTATGAATCTCTGAAATTATACCACAAGTTTCCATACAACAAAGGGATGGTTATGGGGTTATGGCTCAAACCATTTAGCAATTAGGGCCAAAAAGGGGAAAAACAAGGGTTTTATGGTTAAAGGACAATTAAGACAATTTAAAAGCAGTGTAAGGAGGTAATCCAATTCATTTAAAAATACTGTTGTATATATGTTTGATTACCTCCTTACACTGCTTGTAAATTATGTATTAAGAAATGATGATTGTCTTGAGATGATTAGCTGTAAATTTATTTTTAGAAGTTACTATTAATTAATATTAATTTTAACCATGACTGTATGTCATTTTATATTTTAATATTTTATGATGTATTTAAATGAGTAGTTATGGTTGCAAACTCCATTAGAAATTTGAATTGAGATTATTTTTGGAATAAGGAAAGGGGAGTTGAAAAAAATTGGGGCTACAATTTTTCTCATTTCAGATTTCAGAAATTTAAAAGAAAATTTCTTCAAATATTTTTTTTTGGGGGTTAATATTCAACAGCATAGTGTATTGCACAAAAGCAAGAAATTGAATATAAATTCAAATCATATAACCAATTTACGTTCTTTGACTACACTTATTCTGTGTCAGAAACCTATTATGTGTCAAATATTTAATTACAGTCCAAATTCAGACCTGTATCAAGCGAATAATGTGTCCATTTTGGCGCAACTTTTCAGGGTTGGACATCTGCGGTCGTATCCAGCTGTGCTCAGCGAAGCAATTTATTGGTTATTATCTTGAATATTATTATAGATAGCGATAAACTGTAAACAGCAATAATGTTCAGCAAAGTAAGATCTACAAATAAGTCAACATGACCAAAATTGTCAAAAACTACTGAGACAAATTTAACTTAACTTGGCCATAATCATCATTAGGGTATCTAGTTTAAAAAAATGTGTTTGATGACCCTGCCTGCCAACCAACATGGCTGACATGGCTAAAAATAGAACATAGTGGTAAAATGCAGTTTTTGGCTTATATCTCTGAAAGTAAAGAAAAAGTATAATGGTTGCATTATTTCATGCATCAATTGTGAACAAAAATATGAGGTGAGCGACACAGGCTCCTTGGAGCCTCTAGTTTTAAAATATGAACTACATTATGCATTTAAATGTCAATCATGATGATTTTCTTACAGAATTACTCTCACATTTAATTTCAGGCTTCAAGTACATGTAAGAGGAAGTAGTGATTTGTTGTAAAGATCCTGGAATGTTCAACTTTACTTGGAAACTATTAGCAAAGTACCGACATAATTTACATGAGAAGTCAGGATCATCTTGTCTTGCAATTGGGAACTATATATGTAAAGTGCTTAAACTGAACAACAACATTAGAAGCCAAGATCAACAATACTCGGAACTACATGTATAATCAAAGTACTGTCAGAATCCATATGAGAACCCAAGATCATCTACACTTGGTGTCTATATGCAATGTGTTCAGAATCCACTTAAGAAGCCAAGATAAACTATAATTTGGAACTATATGCTAAGTGCTGTCAAAATCCATAAAAAAAAATCCAAGATGATTAGATCAAAAGGACCTACTGTACATGTACCTACATGTCCCAATGATGAATAGATTATTGAGTCATATAAAAAAAACACTGAAGAGAAGAATATTGATATAAAATTATGAAAATATGGACATGATGGAGCTGATCAATTAATGATTGTGCATGTACATGATGTATACATGTCAACAATTACTAGTATATTGAAAATAACAATGTTAATAAATGTTTTATAAATTTTATCTCAGACATTTGAGGAATAAAATTCAAAAATGTTTCAAAAAATGAACTTTAATAGAGCTGTTTTAATTTATTTTTGCTGCTTGAGTGAAATTTGCTGCAAACATGATTCAAGATACATTGAGATATGCAAACTGCAATACATGTATATGCAGTTGTCTTTATTACAAAATGTAGCTAATGAGATTTGTAGATTTTGGAAATCATAATACCAAGTGACCGTTGTGGTAAATGCACATGCCTTTCAATCATCCTTTAACTCACCAACCCCTGACCCAAATGGTCACTTGAATTATTTTACATCATTTGGCATTTTTTGCCCATCCATATGCTTTTCATTTTATATTTCAAAAGTTATATTTTTGGGATAAAAGGAGAAATGAAATATATAGTTTTGTTCAATGAGACAGCAACCAAACAAAACAATCAAACGAATTATATATTGTCTGGAAAAACTTGTGTCACACCAACTGACAACCTCATTACCTACATTTTTGTATCACAATGATCAAGATTACTGAAATCAGATAAATATGGTTTTGTAAAATTAGATATGCACTCAAATTGATAGAGATTGCAACAAAGATTTCAACCTCATTTCATGGATCAGTGATCAAGGTTAAAGTTACCTGATTAGATATAAGAAGATGTGGTATGAGTGCCAATGAGACAACTCTCCATCCAAGTCAAAATTTATAAAATAACCATTATAGGTTGTTTATCAGATACTGTTAGCAATAGGTCATTTGTCAATGTCAAGTTTTTGTGTTTTTGTCTGTTTTCTAATACTAAAAGAAGTAGATAAACTATTATATTTGATGTATGCAATGATTCACAAATGTAAGGAGTACATGTTTGTCTGGCAGTTGTCATTGACCACATTTTCATGGTTCATTGGTCAATGGTAAGTCCTCTTTTAATATGCTACATTGTGTACTATATTTGGTGTATGGAATGATTATTAAATAAATGTATTGAAATATTAAATAAGAAGATGTGGTATGATTGTAAATGAGACAACTCTCCACAAGAGACCAAATGACACAAACATAAACAACTAAAGGTCACCATATGGGCCATCAACAATGGGTAAAACCTATACTGCATAGTCCGATATAAAAGGCCTCGAAATGACAAATGTAATACAATTCTAATGAGAAAACTAACAGCCTGATATATGTACAAAATAATGAATGGAAAACAAATATGCCTGTCTTGCAGGTTTTATCTGAACTTAGCCTCATTTTCATGGTTTTGTCTGTTTCTTGCATACTATATGTTTCAAAATATTGGTTTAAGAAATGATTGTAACAGAGGTGGATTTAGGGGGAGGGCCCATGGTGCCCCCTTTGTGGGAAAAATTTGGTTGCTTATAAAGGAAATCACTGAAACATGACTGGAGTGGGCCCTCTTAGGCAGTCAGTGCCCCTCTCTTTATGAAAATTTCTGGATCTGCCACTGTGTAAGGCTGGCTTGCATTGGTTTAACTGACCTTGGCCTCATTTTCATGATTATTGATAATTGATAATATTAATTTTTCTTATACTTGTACTAAAACTTTATCTTAAGAATATCAACATAAAATCAATCAACAATGATGATTAGTAAAGCAGGTGAGACATTTCAGCTTGTGCACTCTTGTTAACACAAAAAATGTGTTGAAAGGTGTGACTGCCATACATGCAGATGTATCTAAGAATATGTCTTTACAACTTGAAAATATGTGATCTATCCTAATACTTCTTGTTTGTATTGGAACAAGTCCTAACAGTTCACACCTTTTCCTTGGAAGCATTGTTTTTTAAGAAAACTTATTTCCATATTTTGTGTTCACAGCTATCGTGGTTGAAAGCAATATCGTTGTAATCCCAACAAATCTGTCTACTCACGATCACCATTTTCAAATTTGGTACATCAAGTTTACGTTGGTCTTTCATATATATTACAACTGCGATATTCAAGGTCTAAGGTGACCCTCAAATAAACTTTTCACAATGAAATATAAAAAAAAAGGAAGATGTGGTATAATTTGCAATGATGCAACTCTCCACCAGAGACCAAATTACATAGAAGATAACAACTATAGGTCACCGTATGGCCTTCAGCAATGACCAAAACCCTACCGTTACTGTTAAATCAGTAATTATTTTATTTTATGTTGACAGTGCACATAATTTTTCATAGTACTTTCAAAAGTAAATAAAATATTAAATTTCACTCTTTACAAAGAACCTACAAAATAACAAATTCACTTTTTTGCTGGTGCCGGTAAAATAGCCATTTCTATATAAATAGGCTATTTTGCCGGTTTGAATAAGGATATTCTAATAGAGCCGGCAAAATAGCAAATTTCCTATTTTGCCGGTGCCGGCAAAATAGCCACTGCCTTTCTTATTATCATCATAGACCGATAATTACTTTTCTTTGCAGCAGGTGGGTCAAACACATGTCCACACATCATTAAGAAAATTGTCATTCATATTGTTTGCCGCAATGACACACTCCACTTTCACATTTTTTTTAAATCAAGAACATTCCTTATTCATGTTATTAGCTTCCCTTTAAAAAAACGCATGTCAAAAATTAAGACAGAAGTTAAAGTTTGCCAATATCACCGACTAATATAGCGTCCCTGTGTACTGGGTCGAGTTTTAAAATTACAATCCCAACTTTTCCTGAACCTAGTAAGTAGTATAGATTTTGTTTATATATAAAGCCTTTAGCTGGAAGTGTTTGGAACTGCCCGGTAGACTTCGGGTGTAATACGCTAAATCCCGACTTGGTCAGACCAAATACATTGCGCTTCTCCGCTCCGCAAAGCATGCGGCATTGAGGGATAATAGCATAGACCGATATACAATGTAGGTCGGAATTCTAGGTCCAGGTTACTATTGACCAATTTTCATCTACATGATCAAAGGTGGAAAACAGCAAATAATTGAAGTGTCGGGTTTTTTTCTGCGTAAAACAAATAATCAATTTAGTGAAATGTTTTGCTCGAGTTCCGGTAGTCTATTATAATAACACATTCTTATTCAATTATTTAAATTTTTACGCTGATGTTTCCTCTTTTTTTTAATGCGAACTCGGTTGGCATATTGATAGATAAAACACAAAATAGACAATTAACAAAATAGCAAAATAAGTAAAAGGAAAAATCATAAATAGAAAACATTGACCCCGAGGTCTTATGTTAAAGGACTAGAGTTCCGGAATTCATAGAATTATGATACGAGAAAATTTGTTAGATATTTTGTGCACATGAGTTGATAAAGTATATAAATCTTTAAATAAAATGTTAGGTGTGACTGTCATGTATTTAGTCTTTACTTGAAAATTGTCATAGTTCAAAACTATTATCAAAATTTTGCATTGAGAAAATATTTCACATACTCCGGAATAAAATCCTACAAATACTTGGAAATGAAGATATTTCAAGTAAAAAGAGATTTATGGCAGTAACAAAATTTTATAATACGCCAAACGGATAGCGTGCAGATGAACCCCCGATGCCTTTATACTACAGCATACTATATGGGTTTTACTTGTTTTTTTAAAGCCGTACGGTGACATGCAGTTATTTACATCGCTATCCTTTGTTTACGGTTAAACATTGCGTCATTGACAAAATATTTTCATATATACATCTAAAAGACATCTTTTAATTCAATCGGTATTTAAATGAAAATATTGTTCGAACGGACCCAAGGATCGAACGTGTAGTGTGAGAATGTGTTTTCGGAGCGAACGCACTGTCAGATACCGTCGTACATGTCAATATTTATAATTTCTGTTTTAATGTTATGCTCATATCATGTATATTTATGTCCTTTTAATGTGAAAATGAACAAACCACCCTATGGGTGCAATCAACAGTTTTTTTCTATGACGTCATATTTTAAGGGACCATGCCTAAGTGACCCTTAGTGGTGGAATGGTTAATAAAGATACTTGTATAAAACTAGATATCACTGGAATCAGAATTTTCTCTAGTTTATATTGAAATAAAAATATAGTGTACTTTTAATATAGTAAAAAAGTTCTATCCAGAGAAAATGGGGAAAAAGTTGCCTAATCTGAACATAAAAAACCTGAAATCAGGTCATGTGCATACCCATGTAAACATGATACAGGCACATTTCCATAATCAAAACTGTATGAAATTCATAGGTTTTTACCTGGCCTTTAATAAAAATCTTGTTTCAGGGTACGGTTTCCTGCTTCGAAAAGAGCTACAGTGGCTGCAAATAAGTTTTCAATTTTCACTGCCAAAAAAACAGGATGTTTACAGTGTTGTCTCCCCTCAAAACATGTATATTTAATCTAATTTTAAAATTATTTTAATCATTCAACCTGTTAAAATTGAAAGCTAATTAACTAATTTTACAATCAAATACAAAAACATGATACTTTTCACCAATTATATGAATAAAAGGATTTCCCTCCATGGTTATTTTAGTCGGGAATAACCCTAGTTTTTTATACGAAACTGTTTATAGCACCCTATATTTCTGACCGTATTTCCTTTTTTGAAGAAAGTTTTGCATCGTTTGTTGACATCGGGAAAGGGTGCTCTCAGACACGTCCGCGTTCCAATGTCGTCAACACTACTTTTGAGAAGACCCCTCAAAGCGATCGTTGTCAAGGCGCTCGTCGTTAGAAACATGCGTTAAAAACTGCGCACTGTTAAAGAGCCGAGCCACTTTAAGGGCATACGATACAGTTTTGATCCCGTATTTACATTTTGATAAAAATTTCAATATATAGACTATTTTTTACCTGATTAAATCAAATATGTAATAAAAAATATACCTTCATGTGCTACTTTTTGAGTAAAATGAGGTCGAAATTTGGTATATTTGCTCAAAATTCGGATTTGTGGCCGTATTTTCCCTTTCGAAAGAAAGACATAACTTTTTGTTTTAAAAGATAAACACAAATTGTTTTTGTTAAATAATTGGTAATTTCTGTATTTTATAAGTATCCTAAAATTTATACATTTTTATTCAGAAATAACTCGTATTTATCAAATGTTCATGAATGTAGAAAAAACATCACTTTTGCTGTATATTTATCAAATTTAAAAATTGCACTATTTACGTTTTCATGAAAATTGGCACACATAATCTTCTCGCGTAATCAAACCAAATGGCATTTTAAAAAAGAGGGGTCCATGAACTCGTTTTCAAGTTAAATAAGTTTGAATGATAAAAATCAGTCGAAAACTGATTCTAATGCAATTTGTATGTAACAATTTTTTTCATTGGCTTAAAGTTGCCGTCAAATCCACAGTTGACCAGGCGTAACTAAGGAGGGACCCGCCATTTTGAATTGATTGAATCAACAAATGTTCGATTACTTCTATATAATCGAAAAAAAAAACAACACCTACCTCGAATTCGCCGTTTTAATGTAATTCTATCCGAATTTGAATCGTACAGGTAACGTAATAATCTCCAGTTTGTAAGTTTTCATTTGTATGACGTCATGTTTAGCCATGACGTCTTTGCGCCAAAATCATTCATAAAGTTTCGCGGATTTTTTTTTATTTGTCAAATTTAGACATTTTTGAGGTTTTATCGTATTATTTCTTTTTGTAATGCATTAGAATCGGAATAACAGTACTGTAGTTGAAGAGTTGCCACCGTCAATTTTGATTTGACGGTCGCAAATCTCCGTTTTACTGTCTCCGCTACGCGTCGCCAGTAAAACTGCATTTGCGACCGTCAAATCTACAATTGACGGTGGCAACTCTTCAACTACAGTACTGTTATTCCTTAATTCTAATGCAATTTTTATGTAACAATTTTTTTCATTGGCTAAAAGTTACCGTCAAATCCACAGTTGACCAGTCGTAACTAAGGAGGGACCCGCCATTTTGATTTCATGGATCAACAAATGTTCGATTACTACAATATTATCGAAAATAAAACAACACCTACCTCAAAATCGCTGTTTTGATGTGATTTTATCCAAATTTGAATCGTAGAAGTAACGAAATAACCTTCAGTTTGTAAGTTTTCATTTGTATGACGTCATGTTTAGCCATGACGTCTTTGCGCCAAAATCATTCATGAAGTTTCGCGGAATTTTATTAAATTTCAAATTTATACATTTTTTCAAGCCTTAACGTATTATTTCTTTTTGTAATGCATTAGAATCGGAATAACAGTACTGTAGTTGAAGAGTTGCCACCGTCAATTTTGATTTGACGGTCGCAAATATCCGTTTTACTGTCTCGCTACGCGTCGCCAGTAAAACTGCATTTGCGACCGTCAAATCGACAATTGACGGTGGTAACTCTTCAACCACAGTACAGTTATTCCTTAAATCTTTCCTGATAAGTCATAGTTTGACGTCGCGAAAATAACAATTTACGTTAGCAACGTCATTACCTCCCTATAACTGTATCGTATGCCCTTAACATCAAGTAATAATAAAACAACATAAAGTAATATCAGAGTTCCACATAAGACAGCTGTGGCGTTCCATAATATGAATGTTCCCTTCTTTCACTTTTCAATATTGACATTAGTTTCTTTTTGATAGATAAATTCGCTTAGCATATGCGTCACTTATCACCAGCTCAGGGTCAAATTAACGGTTGCATGCACACAAAACAAGCAAGCCAATAATACATCAGCAATAATTTTTAGCTTATTTGACAAAATTTAACCAAACTGACTGCTAATAGCGAAATATTATGCTTGATACCAAAAATCATACGTTAATGTTTTGTCTAAATCGTAGCTAATGCCTCTGAATAAAACAAAGCACATCAATAAAAAATATTCATATTTTCCGATTAAAAAAAAAATTTGCATTTAAAAGTATGGTATTCTTCTCTTTATTCGTTTTTAGTGATGATTACAAACTAGGTAGAAATTATGAATGATCTCTCTGATTCTATATTTTCTATTTACAAATTTTCTAGTGTGAGCTATTGCCCATTGTTAAAGACCAAATGGAAAATGTTCTTAATAACGTTTATTACTTGTTCCTTTTGACTTTTATCCAATTGGAAGGAGCATTTACGTCTTCTGGCAAGTTTGCCGTTTGGCTGTTATCATGACATCTGAGTAATGTCCCTTTACGACTATCTCTTATATCAATTCTTATAAAATTAAGAAGATGTGGTATGATTGCCAATGAGACAACTGTCCACCAGAGACCAAATGTCGCAGAAGGTAACAACTATAGATTACCGTACGGCCTTCAGCAATGAGTAAAAGGCCCCGAAATAATTCCATTTAAGTACATGTTTACACAACAAATACTTTGCAGACGCACAAGTTATAATGAAAAATATTATATGGAAACAATGATACTATAACAGATACTACACTTACATTTAATGTGTATTTTTAACGCTATTTATAGACGAAACTTTACAGCTAATTTCAGACAATGTAAGTATTATAAATATGACTTTTAATTAAAGTATGATGATACCTCTCCAGATCAGCTGATTTAATGGTTTCTACAAACAGTTAAAATCAATATGACAAGTCAGCAGCTGTCGATGACATCACAAACCAGCGTGTTCGGTTGTCATGGTATGTACTTCTTCAGCACTTTCAAATACTACATATGTATACTATATTTTGATTTTGAAAAGCTTTCTACAAATTCAGCTAATTGTAACACACAACTCAATATATATAAAATTATATGTTTCCGCTTAAGCGGTTTTTTTATTGTGTGCATGAGATACATATATTGATTTAAATACGCCACGGAATATGAAAATGTTGGTACTTTTGTACTTGTTTGTCCAGGTGCAACAGGAACATAACAAATCTTTTAATTTGTATTCTGATCACTTTATCGTACTTATATAAATCGGAACAATTCCAATTTATTAAAGGCTGGAACTCAGAGTGGTCACAGATAAAATGTTAGATACAACTAAAATGAGTTAGTTATATGTTTAACAGTATGTATGGGAAGCGATTATATATGTGAAAGCTATCTGCATTATTTTAATATTATGGTGAATATCATCGTTACGAATAAAAAGCCAATTGTTTGCTTCAGAGGGGTGCAATTTCACGGAGGTAATGTATCAGTAGGTAGATCTGTATATGTCAATGGGTCATTAATGTTCATCTCCTGTTGAGATGTCATTAAAAACTATGTTCTGATCTTTTTATCGCATAATATGAATCACGGATCCCATGTGGTTAACATCTCATTGAAATAAGATGTCATGATAGCTTGGAAATATATATAAATGGTTTGTGATTTTCTTTTGAAATATTTGAATAGGTATAGGGATTTTTTGCTTCAATCAATATATGAATAGGGGGTGTTTTTCAAACCCCAGCCCGACGTCTGTACTCAAATTTGTAGGTTGAGACCCCCTGTGTCAGAACAAAGGTAATGCATGTAAAAGAGGTTGATTTGATAGGGTTTTTTTCTTTCAAACTTTACAAGCGAATGTCATTTTCAAAAACCACAAGAGTCTATCAATATATAGCAAAAGATTTTGGTTACTATAGACAATATATTCCTATTTAGAGGGATTATTTCAGTTAAACTTTCTTCAGTTGATAAACACTTTTAAAATTGTATGATATATTCCTATTTAGAGGGATTATTTCAGTTAAACTTTCTTCAGTTGATAAACACTTTTAAAATTGTATGAAGATAATCTAAATTTAAAATTAACCAAATAAATCTTAGTTGTCATTTCAAAATTATTTTTAACAGCTACATATTTTTACTTGTGAAGTAGGAGCTTATTACCATTCCGGAAATCATGAATTCTCCTCCGATTTTATCTCAAATCTACGTAACTTACTCAATATTTAGTTTTCTGTGTTGATAAAAAAAAATCTGGAGGTATTCATTGGACCTTAAAAAAAGTCTGCAATGTCTTAACGTCTTTTTATAGGCCAAGGTTTTCTATTTCTTTCTTTCCCTTATTATTTTCAAAATTTGTATCCATTTCTAGCTTTTACCAAATCCTTTGGTCTCACGGCTGTATTTGTTTAACAGTGCAAGCATAACAATAAATACACCAGAAAACATCTGGAAATAAAAGTATTTGTATATATTTATGATATATGACTTTTGTATAATTTTAATAACATAAAAGCATACAAAAGTTTTAACTTATTTTACTCAGAATTGACCATAGTTTTTTTGGCATTTAATATTCGGATACAATATTAGGTCAAAGGTTTTTTAGACATCAATAAAGTAAAACAAGCATGTATGAACTTTTGACAGAACCGATCTTTATTATTAAGAGATTACATCTGAAGCAGAATTTTGAAAATATATTTTTTCATTTTTCAGGTTTGTTTTCCCTGATAGATGTGTTTTTTGCACTTTTAAACATTTACATACAGTCAGGTGTGAAAAATGAATAAATATCATTAACTTTAATCTTCATTGAATGTTACGAAACTTGGACAGAAGCTTCTTCCTGGTCAAGAATTACAGCTCCGGTGTTAATAGCAAAATTAACTTAAAATTAGAAGTGCCATTATTTTACTTCATGGCCACGATTTGGTTCTAAATAAAGCCAAATATGAAATTTAATTTCCATTTCGTTTTAATATGACGCCATTCAGGAAGTGGTTACCTATAGATAGTATCAACATTGAAGTGTTCTTTATTTTCTCGGTAAATACCTTCTGTTTAAAAATACAAGTATGACATCACTGTACTATAAGAAACATAATATCCAAGGCAATATTTCATGTCATATTTGAAGTTTTTCATTTCAAAAATAAGTAGATGAGTACAGGGGCGTAGCAGCCGGTACGGCAGGTAATTTTCGTTGGTACGGCATGCCGTACCTAAAATTTAAATAAAATATATAAAAAAACAAGGTTTTTGCACGGGAGTAAAGAAAATAAGGTTTTTACAGGAAATAACAAAGATAGAAAATATGAGCAGTATACGGTTTACATTCATTTATACCGGTTCAACAGAAATAAGATGTGATATGAGACAACTCTCAATCCAAGTCGCAATGTGTAAAAAGTAAACGATTTTAGGTCAAAGTGCGGCCTTCAACACGGAGCCTTGGCTCACACCGAACAGCAAGCTATACAGGGCCCATACATGACTAGTGTAAAACAATTCAAACAGGAAAATCAACGGTCTAATATATATGTTCCAGATCATATGAGTATTTGGACCGTACTCGTACGGTCTGGATCGTATGCGTACTTTTTCAAAATACGCATACTGTCGGACTGTACGCTGACGAACGTGCTAATTTTAAGAAGTTGGTCAAGTTTATTAGTTACAAATGTATATTACAGATCAAATCTCGAATTATTATAAAAAGTTCAATTGTAAATTAAATAAAAAATAGAGAACTTTTGACACGCAAAATTGGAACTGCATATTGGAAAACAGAAGGATTTTCATTGCATTGGCTGCCGCAAAACCTTTGCTCTTGCTGGCAAGAGATGCAAATGCAAATAGCAAAGGAACATGCATGAACTAATTAAAACATGTAAATGTAAAAAAAAATCTAACGTTCCTTGTGGCAGCAACTGCACCCTGGGTGAGAGTGCCAAAATAGGACTCAGATAGACAATTAAATAAATACTTAATTTCAATTGATTGAATTATTCACTTTTTCACTTGATTTCTTCTAATTGTAATAATATTCATTTGTAAAACTCAATAAAAGATTTAGATAAATGTTTGTCTAAAATTAGCATATAGGGTCCAAATACATATATGGCCCAGCTAGCTCGTACTAGACCGTATGCGTATGCGTATGGTCGGACCGTACAAGTATACGCATACGGTCTGGACCGTACGTGTACGGTCCAAATACTAGTATGGTCTGGAACATATATAAAAAACGAGAAACGAGAAACACATATGAACCACATTAACAAACGACAACCACTGAACAACAGGCTCCTACTTAGGACAGGTGAAAACGCGAACATGACCTGGTTTTAATCAAAGTACGGCATTGTTTTACTTATAGATTCTAAATCCAATCTAACAAAAGATTTTGATAGATTATGGTCACGAGCAGTCATAGCACAATCAATAGCGTCATCTAGGGCCTTCTACAATTGCTTTGGTTTAAATATTTCAGAACAACAGTTAAATGACTTTTATGGATGAATGAGTATGTCTGATTCAGGTGCATGGAAGAACTAAAGTTAGCAAGTACTCAACTCCTCAACTCCGCTGTTTAAGGCGTTTTCGCAAAAAAAGTTGCATTTTGAAAAAATAAAACATACGAAAAACAGAATGCAAGTAAAATTTATTTTGCAATTTCTTTTTTAATTGAAAATTTACGAATTTTCGTCATTTAACAAAAAGTGTGAAACCGCAGTTGAAGTAAATTTACACGCTTTGTAAAGTAAAGTAAATTTTATGAAAAAAAAAGTTCCGTGAGGCAATTTGTTGTATATAATATTCCGTAAAAACGGAGTTTCACCCTCTACAAATTTACAATCTACTGTGTGATATCGAAAAAAGGCTGAAAGGAAACGTTCCGTAACGCTACTGAAATCTGAAACCAAGCGTTACGAATATACGCCGTGGATATTAGGTGTCAGACCACCAATTCACTCCCTCCAATTCAGAACGCAAAACAGTGCTTTTGATGTCATTGTTTACTTAAACTAAACGCACCCAACTCTTTGCATTTCTTTCCCAAAACCAATTTTTTCCCTGAAATCTGTTTTTCTATTTAATAAAAAATTACCTTTATCTAAATTGTTATTTATTTATTTTTATGTTATTATTTTTTATGTAGATAATGAAACCTTAGCCTGCGATTTACGATTTTTTTTGTGTGCAGCTGAAATTTATGTGAATGCATTTTTATACACTAATCACGATGCCTTTAGAAATGATGGTCAATTTGGGATGTCCCTCTTTGGATCAGCTGAAAATGTTCTAACTTCGTTTGTTCTAAGTTGTTTTAACATAGTTATATTTCAAGTCATCGCTTCAAAAGTTATAGCGTTGTCGACTCATCATGGATTTATTGATCGTTATGGCAGTGTGACCATATTCACAATGAAAACAGATTTGTTAGCTGTGTCATATACCCAACATCATGACAGTGGTTATACAAAGCTGCTTGTCAATTTCAACTTTTTTGAGTTAGGATTAAACAATCTAGTAGCCCCTTTTGTTGTTTTTACAACATTGCCATTTTTTTTATGACAATGTCATTCTATGTGTTTGAGCATCACCGCTCTTCAACACTTTGTACATTGGATACCAATGACCGTTTGTCCCGCCTTCTTAAATTGATTGACAACCGTATTTTGAACGTCATATCGGGGACACTTTACAATGCTCATGAATTAAAAATAATTTTCTGTAGAAAATCCAAATAAACTACTTTTTCCATTCCATTTCAAAACAAGCAATGCATTTTTCAAGACATTTAGTCAAACATTTTATTTTAAAAAAAATGCATCCTCTTCCAAAAAGGAAAAAAAATCGGTGCATAAGAAAGAAAATTTCAGCATGATACATTTAGTACCGATGTTTCAAATACTAATCAACTGTAAAAGATATTCTGGAGTCGTTAATTTTACGAGATCCATTGATTTCATAAATATGAAGAAGAGTAGAGTGATCAAGAGTTTTTTGAATGTAAGATTACATTGTACATTCTGTATTGCATAATTCAGGCTTTTGTTTTTTCGTTTGGAATGCTTACATTTTGTTATGTCTGGGCCTTTTATGGCTTGCTTATTGTGGTATTGGTTTTGCTTATTGACGAAGGCCGTACGATGACCTATAGTTGCACAGATATTTTTATGTTGAATGCAAACGATATGAACCTACGAAATCCTATATTATAGGACTAGGGATGGAGTGAATTTTTAAAAAAATTTTTATAAAACAATAAAATATACATACTTGAGTTTGAAACAAGTTGAAATGACAGTAAAATTCATAGATAATATTTTTATTCAAATTATACATACATTGTACCTCGAACCCTTAAATCGTCATTTCTTTAAGTCGGTGCGACTTTATCCACCAGCAATATATGTCCACAAAACAAAACTTCGGGTACACGAGGAGACCTTCTTGCTTTAAGACGGTTCACATTTTCTTTATTGTGAGCTAGAGCTAATTTTGACCTTGGCTTCTTATTCTTAAAATTTTTTCGTAACTAATCACTACAAAGTGCTTGCCAAATTTTCGTTCCCGCGAAAGTTAAGAGTTGTTAAAATTTCAAAATTCATCGTCTCTTCTGTGGAACTGTCTGACGGGTTTCAAAGTCGACAGGATAAGAGGTCAATGTATTCAGGTTAATTTAAGTGTTTGAAGACGAATTTGTGTAAAATATGTTTGGTTGATTTTAATCCCCGAAAATTTGAATAAACTGAACTCTTGAACAGATCTTTTCGGGACGTCGGGTTGGGCCTATATGTTTGTGTGAATTCGGAATTTACACTTATTGGGACTCTGGAATCAATGATTAATTTTTCTGGATACGACATAAAATGTTTTATTTTTTCGGGATTTCGGTATCCAGCTTCCGTTTTTTCTTCTGAAATTCGGGATGACACCCTCCTACCCTCTCTCACTCTCTTCAGCAGGCAATGTTGAGGAAAAAAGGAAAATCATCCGGTATGAAAATTTGAATTTGTTAAATATTTGCAATTCTTATAAAATCACAAAACCTGCAGATTTTTTGTATTTCTTTATATGGAATGACTATACGACTTCCCAAATTTAATCTAATTACTATTCATGTTCGTTACTTAACCCTTTTAATACTGAAACAATTGAAGATATCAATACTTTTTTTTTAGATATCGAATACTGGTTCCCAACTGAATGTCTAAATATATCTGGAATATTTTCCCTCATATTGACAGCTATCTGAAGTCAGTTCATAGTAGCCTGACCCACTGCTCGACAATAGACGAAGTATTAGATTGGACCAGGACGCCAGGCTTAGTTCACAGGACCTCAGTTAAATAGAGGCGTGGCAATCCATCACTTTTATCCAATCAACTGTCCTTTATAATAAAAATTGGCGTGCGATTGTAGTCGAAACAATGTAATTTATATAATGACGTTGTAATAGTTTTACACAGTAACATCAACATCAAAAGGTAATGTACTTTATTGTGGAAGCTGTGGACTACTGGTTCAAAATAAAATTGATTTCGACAAGTTGCTTTGTAACCACTGTCATGATGTTGGGTGTAGTTTTCCTCATTTGTGTTACCCAGACTTGACAATATTTGAGAAATTCCGCAGGTCATTTTTTCCCGGTCTTTGTACAAGAAATTTTGATAATCTGTTCATCGTTCTGACTATAGTTCCTTTCACCCCCTACAGGGACGGATCCAGGATTTTGGAAAGGGGGCGTAGTATTCAAGTTCGCCGAGCGGAGCGAGGCGAAAAAATTTTTGGACCTTTCTTTGGCTAAAATACATAAAATAAGTGTAAAATGCATTTTATAGTTAAAGTGTAGGGGTTGGACATTTTTGGTGCCGTATTCTCTCCATTAATTGTCTATTATAAAATGATTGGATGGATCCAAAGCTATGTACTAATAAATATATTTGATATGGGATTTGTCAGTAAAAAATGGACATGGAAAATTCTCGTTTGTTGTATGGTTAGTTAGCATAACCTTACAGATTTCTTGTTATAAACAAGATATACGGCTATTCAATGAAATTTACAATACGACCGACACGAAGAAAGACAAACAAGCAATTTTTATCCAAATGTTTGGTTAAAATGTTTCAACCAACAAGGGAAGTGAGGGTTCCAAATCAACCAAAGACTACGAATGAATCTGAAATGACAATGAAGTTGTGAATGACGGTCGACACATGGAGACATATAGGCCACACTCAGCAGGCAGGTTGCAGTCGGGCCTTGAAAAAAGTATTCAGTATATCAATTCTGCGAAACAGATATTCCGGTCAGATATGGGATCACATGCAACCACCTCCAAAAAAATTACGCCCGTTTTTTTTCCATCATGTTCATTTAATGCTAAATAATTATGTTGAAAATATTTTTTTCTAATAGCAAAAAAGTGGACAAGATTATTGTTTTCAATCCAGATACGGCCAGAATTTTTGTTTAAGGCAAAAATCAGGGTCAGAATTTTTTCTCTAAAATATCTCAGACTGCCCCCTCAAATTAAATGGTCCGTACTTTAGACTTTAAATCTATATTTAGAGCTTACTGACTGGGGATCACTATTCAGCAATGTTATTAATGGGCTGGGGCGTGTGGTGTTAAACATGTTTTCGTAGGTAAATAATATTGCTGTGGAACTTTTTTTCATGAGAGTGTAATAGAGTATTGCTTTCTGTTGGGTGGAATTGTGAAATAGAAGTTAATACGTTCTTGCTCAATACTTTGTCGCTTTGAAGGCGTCATGCTTGTCATCCTCAGCCTAAGCAATGTGTTACTGTAGTTTGAATTCAAAATGACTGAGTGACGTTTTTTTCGACGTACTGGTCAACTCCACCGTAGCGAATCACATGACTTTGACTTAATCAATAATATATTACAGTAAATACGAGCGAAAAATATCTTTATAAGTAAAGAATTGTCGCATCAAAATTAAATACACGGGAAATGGCAAAGTTCGCGAAGTCTAGTCTGATTAATCATTTTAAAAAAAAAAAAAATAGCAAGCAAAGGGGGGGGCGTACGCCCTCTACGCCCCCCTCTGGATCCGCCACTGCCCTAACTACATTTAGGGAAGATTTGATAGTCTAAAATTAGTTTCTTAATTTCCCGCAACCGCTATACAGAATTGCACGCATTTATCTTTTTATAATAATTTCCAGGCAGGAGCATGTCAAGACGCCTAGCAATGTGTCCGACACAAATTGAAAGATTTTAGCTAAGATATTTCATTTTTTTCATCAAGTTGGATTTTTGTCTTTTTTGACACATTTCATGTTTCAAATTCTTTTTTCTACATTGAAGTTGACTTAACAGGAGCCTGTAATTCAGTGGTTGTTGTTTGTTGATGTGTTACATATTTGTTTTTCGTTCATTTTTTGTACATAAATTAGGCCGTTAGTTTTCTCGTTTGAATTGTTTTACATTTGTCATTTCGGGGCCTTTTATAGCTGACTATGCGGTATGGGCTTTGCTCATTGTTGAAGGCCGTACGGTGACCTATAGTTATTAATTTCTGTCATTTGGTTTCTTGTGAAGAGTTGTCTCATTGGCAATTATACCACATCTTCTTTTTTATATTAAAAAAAAGTGTCATTTGTCAAATCGTTGCTTATAAAAATGGGATTTTCAGGAGTGAAATTTAAGTGTCAGAAGAGTGTCAGAATGCAGGATTTTGCATCATTTATCCCAAATTTTCTCGGGGCCTAGAGCGGCCCGAACCCCTGCCTAATAACCACCTCTGCGAGGCGGGATGGATCGCTCCGCCATCCATTAGATTTCCTGCCGTACCAATATAAATTTGAACGCTACGCCTCTGGAGTAGTTGTATTTGATTGCATACTTGAATGTTTCATTATTTAGTCAATCGAAATTTATTTTGAACTTTAAGACAAAAAATAATTTGTGGACTTGTTTTTATTATTTTGAAACATTCAATTATGAAAACTACATACAGTCGTGCAAGTTTAACTGTACTAATTGTTTGTCAAATCAGGCTTGTCCATTACGAATAACTGCATGTGCTTCGATAGTGTAAAATGCCTTTTAATTTCAAGACGGTTTTGGTCGTTAACCGTCGGATTTTTTTTTCAGGATTACAAAAGTATCCTTCATCCAAAGTTTACCAGCAGTTTGACATTGAAATAGTCTTCTCTTTAACACAAAATGTGGAGGCAATGTTATATCTAGATTGGAGGCAGAATTCACTATTTAAAAAGATCAAAATTTTATCAATAATATAATTTATAGTTTAATAATTTATTTCTTATTTTTTTATCTTTTTCTAATAACTCTGGTGGCATTGTTGGATGGAGATTCATATGTCAAAGTTATGATCATCACAGGCATCACAAATGTATAGTTTTTAAATTGAAACGGTGACGATCATGATTGGTAAATGTTTTAATCAACTGCGTGAAATGAAACACAACGATAGAAATATGTTTCTAATCGACAACCAAGGCATGATGTTGTTTGTAAAACTTTATTAACTAGAGATAGCTACAACGTTTTCCTGTTGATCAATGTCAAAAGTTTTCGCCATTCAAAAGTTTATTTTAGCTAAAAGCGTCGAATAAAAAGTAATGCCAAGTAATGCCGTTTGCTCCAACTACATTTAGTTGAACAACAGCACATACATCACTTTGAGAGAAAAAAAAAACACACGTATAGAACTACAGCTACAATGTACATAAAACAGATGAACGATTCAATTAAAAAACATATAATACACGCATGTTCTTTCTCTGGTAACAAATTATAAAACGTCACCAGTGTCTGAGCAGAAAGTTGATGAATCAGGGTTCTGTCAAAGAACGTCTCGTCATTTTTCCTGAAAAAAGTTCATCGGAAGATACCAAGACCTTGTTGATAAATATTCTGTATCAACTTCACAAATACGTGATGGTCTTGAATTATAGATTCTAGATAATTACGTTGTTTATCATCTTAATTACGTGTTATAGTGTTCTTTTTATTTGTCTTTGTATATATATTTGTAACCTTTACTCATTCGGAAAGCTGATCCCGATTTGACCCCATTTCTTAAAGCAACAATGGAAGTCATGTGACTACCATATATGGGCATTTTTTGGGTCATTCTTTCTTCAACTGAAACGAGTCTGTTTCCTCCAAAAGTCATATCAAATGAAATCAAAGCATGCTGTACGTTACAAATGCCAACTGTGTATACTTTTCAGAAGTTCGAACATACAAATTGTTTTGATTAAGCGTACTGAATTAGAATGCAAAGCCTTCAAACCCTGGAGGTCGTCACTCGTCGCGTCAATTTTTTTCAACACATCAGTTGAAATTTCTTTCTTAACTTCTGGGGAACCTATGCTGAATTTAAAATATGTGATGAGGCTTTTTATAAACTGGCCCGTGTCAAATGTGTGCCACTTAATATACTGTAATACGCAAATGTGCCACTTCGACAGCTGTTCGATGTGTCGATATTTCTGGTCCGAGAACACAGTTATCTGGTTATTTCGTAGTGCATTTCTTTTAGACAATAAATGAAAATTAAAAAAATCCCACCTGCGCTTTCTCAATAAAACTTTTACAGTGTGTTGAACTACTTTTGGGACAAATTATATCAAAATTATAGAAAACTTCATCAGCTCGTTTTCAAAATATGGACATTTTTATGTTAAGGGGGTCAGGAAATCTTTTGACAGCTTCCGAAATGCTAATTTTTTACCTTTTTCAGCTTGACCAAATCACTACTTTACTTTAAAATTCATGACCCAAATTTTTTTACAGTGTAATTTCATCCCCCTACTTGCTATTTGAGGCATAAAACATGAAGAAATAAATTTGGAAGGGGTATAAAAAAAATTGGCAAGTAACACATTGTCTACACTAGGGACTATATTTGGACAACGAAAATCGAAGGACGATAACTGTGTTCCCGGACCTAATTGGATAGAAAGACTTCACCACTCTTAATAAAACTTGGTATGACCAAAGTTTAATAAATTATGAGACTGCTGACAAAGTTTCATGGCAATAGGATATATATTATAGACAATATGATAAATTCTATATTCAACTTTGAAATTTTGACGTTAAAATTGAAAATTTTCAACTATCATCATTTGGGGCTTTAAAAATCAAAATATTGCCAAAAATTTCCTTTTAAAGGCCTTAATAGTTAACATATCATGTATTTAAAGCAATAGAATACTCATTTGATGTATCAGATTTATCACAATTTCTCAAAAGTCAAATTTATATAAGCCTGTGCCTGAAAATGGAGGATTTCCAATGAAGGGGGGCCTTACATGAAGATGTAATATTTTCCAGCAATTTTAAATTTGTGAAGTTTTTTGGTTATAAATAATCCTTACATATGTATTTAATGTACTTTAAATGGAAAGAAAAATTACAAATAGCATATCATATGAGTATAAAATGGTCTTAGGCCAAGTAAGACTGAAAATAATTTAGGGTCAATTTAAGCCGTAGCACATATTTACATTTAAAAATGCATACTGAAGCTATAAGAAATAAAAATTTGTTTCTTTTTTTCATTTCTACACTCAGGTTACATGATAAAAGAAATCTGAGTACAAAAGGACTCTTGCATTCAACTTTTTTTGCAGACAGTATGGTCTGATACAAAGATTTTACACTTTTTAGTGAAAAACTTGCATGCAATTTTAGTGTCAACAGGCATATATTTGAACCACTTGCTACCCTACAGAAGAAAAGAAAGATAGTATGTGTAATGAAACAGGTACAAAAGACATTGTAAAGTGCTTTTATACAAATTTATTGAAATCTTTATTATGGACTTCAACTTTTATGTACCAAGCTCCTCATATTTAACTTGCTCCAAACAGGGCGTTAGACGAGGACCATTCATACAACACATTTTGCACATTTTGTCTGAGATAATCTACTTTTATGTAGAGTCAGAGTTCACAAATGAATTATAAAACTTGATTAAAGCCTAGAAACACAAATATTGACACATGAAAATATGTCAGATAGAATGTCAAAATGCCACTTGTGCATCAAAATTGAAAAAGCTTTAAATGCTTATTTTGACCATATAATGCCAAAATGTGTCATTTTTACAGAATTTCTATCAAATAAAAGTTTAAATACTTTAGTTTCATGCTACTTGACAAATTGACACCATTAAATCATTCAGGGAAGCTGCCAAAGTACAGATTCTGTATTTACTGATTTCATCTAATAGGATAGAAAGACTTGACCACTCTTAATAAAACTTGGTATGACCAAAGTTTAATAAATTATGAGACTGCTGACAAAGTTTCATGGCAATAGGATATATATTATAGACAATATGATAAATTCTATATTCAACTTTGCGTGTTAAATTTTGACGTTAAAATTGAAAATTTTCAACTATCATCATTTGGGGCTTTAAAAATCAAAATATTGCCAAAAATTTCCTTTTAAAGGCCTTAATAGTTAACATATCATGTATTTAAAGCAATAGAATACTCATTTGATGTATCAGATTTATCACAATTTCTCAAAAGTCAAATTTATATAAGCCTGTGCCTGAAAATGGAGGATTTCAATGAAGGGGCTTTACATGAAAATGTAATATTTTCCAGCAATTTTAAATTTGTGAAGTCTTTTGGTTATAAATAATCTTTACATATGTATTTAATGTACTTTAAATGGAAAGAAAAATTACAAATAGCATATCATATGAGTATAAAATGGTCTTAGGCCAAGTAAGACTGAAAATAATTTAGGGTCAATTTAAGCCGTAGCACATATTTACATTTAAAAATGCATACTGAAGCTATAAGAAATAAAAATTTGTTTCTTTTTTTCATTTCTACACTCAGGTTACATGATAAAAGAAATCTGAGTACAAAAGGACTCTTGCATTCAACTTTTTTTGCAGACAGTATGGTCTGATACAAAGATTTTACACTTTTTAGTGAAAAACTTGCATGCAATTTTAGTGTCAACAGGCATATATTTGAACCACTTGCTACCCTACAGAAGAAAAGAAAGATAGTATGTGTAATGAAACAGGTACAAAAGACATTGTAAAGTGCTTTTTATACAAATTTATTGAAATCTTTATTATGGACTTCAACTTTTATGTACCAAGCTCCTCATATTTAACTTGCTCCAAACAGGGCGTTAGACGAGGACCATTCATACAACATATTTTGCACATTTTGTCTGAGATAATCTACTTTTATGTAGATTCAGAGTTCACAAATGAATTATAAAACTTGATTACAGCCTAGAAACACAAATATTGACACATGAAAATATGTCAGATAGAATGTCAAAATGCCACTTGTGCATCAAAATTGAAAAAGCTTTGAAATGCTTATTTTGACCATATAATGCCAAAATGTGTCATTTTTACAGAATTTCTATCAAATAAAAGTTTAAATACTTTAGTTTCATGCTACTTGACAAATTGACACCATTAAATCATTCAGGGAAGCTGCCAAAGTACAAATTCTATATTTACTGATTTCATCAGAAAGACTTGACCACTCTTAATAAAACTTGGTATGACCAAAGTTTAATAAATTATGAGACTGCTGACAAAGTTTCATGGCAATAGGATATATATTATAGACAATATGATAAATTCTATATTCAACTTTGCGTGTTAAATTTTGACGTTAAAATTGAAAATTTTCAACTATCATCATTTGGGGCTTTAAAAATCAAAATATTGCCAAAAATTTCCTTTTAAAGGCCTTAATAGTTAACATATCATGTATTTAAAGCAATAGAATACTCATTTGATGTATCAGATTTATCACAATTTCTCAAAAGTCAAATTTATATAAGGCTGTGCCTGAAAATGGAGGATTTCAATGAAGGGGCCTTACATGAAGATGTAATATTTTCCAGCAATTTTAAATTTGTGAAGTCTTTTGGTTATAAATAATCCTTACCTATGTATTTAATGTACTTTAAATGGAAAGAAAATTACAAATAGCATATCATATGAGTATAAAATGGTCTTAGGCCAAGTAAGACTGAAAATAATTTAGGGTCAATTTAAGCCGTAGCACATATTTACATTTAAAATGCATACTGAAGCTATAAGAAATAAAAATTTGTTTCTTTTTTCATTTCTACACTCAGGTTACATGATAAAAGAAATCTGAGTACAAAAGGACTCTATCATTCAACTTTTTTGCAGATAGTATGGTCTGATACAAAGATTTTACACATTTTAGTGAAAAACTTGCATGCAATTTTAGTGTCAACAGGCATATATTTGAACCACTTGCTACCCTACAGAAGAAAAGAAAGATAGTATGTGTAATAAAACAGGTACAAAAGACATTGTAAAGTGCTTTTTATACAAATTTATTGAAATCTTTATTATGGACTTCAACTTTTATGTACCAAGCTCCTCATATTTAACTTGCTCCAAACAGGGCGTTAGACGAGGACCATTCATACAACACATTTTGCACATTTTGTCTGAGATAATCTACTTTTATGTAGATTCAGAGTTCACAAATGAATTATAAAACTTGATTAAAGCCTAGAAACACAAATATTGACACATGAAAATATGTCAGATAGAATGTCAAAATGCCACTTGTGCATCAAAATTGAAAAAGCTTTAAATGCTTATTTTGACCATATAATGCCAAAATGTGTCATTTTTACAGAATTTCTATCAAATAAAAGTTTAAATACTTTAGTTTCATGCTACTTGACAAATTGACACCATTAAATCATTCAGGGAAGCTGCCAAAGTACAGATTCTGTATTTACTGATTTCATCTAATAGGATAGAAAGACTTGACCACTCTTAATAAAACTTGGTATGACCAAAGTTTAATAAATTATGAGACTGCTGACAAAGTTTCATGGCAATAGGATATATATTATAGACAGTATGATAAATTCTATATTCAACTTTGTGTTAAATTTTGATGTTAAAATTGAAAATTTTCAACTATCATCATTTGGGGCTTTAAAATCAAAATATTGCCAAAATTTCCTTTTAAAGGCCTTAATAGTTAACATATCATGTATTTAAAGCAATAGAATACTCATTTGATGTATCAGATTTATCACAATTTCTCAAAGTCAAATTTATATAAGCCTGTGCCTGAAAATGGAGGATTTCCAATGAAGGGGGGCCTTACATGAAGATGTAATATTTTCCAGCAATTTTAAATTTGTGAAGTCTTTTGGTTATAAATAATCCTTACATATGTATTTAATGTACTTTAAATGGAAAGAAAAATTACAAATAGCATATCATATGAGTATAAAATGGTCTTAGGCCAAGTAAGACTGAAAATAATTTAGGGTCAATTTAAGCCGTAGCACATATTTACATTTAAAAATGCATACTGAAGCTATAAGAAATAAAAATTTGTTTCTTTTTTTTCATTTCTACACTCAGGTTACATGATAAAAGAAATCTGAGTACAAAAGGACTCTTGCATTCAATTTTTTTTGCATACAGTATGGTCTGATACAAAGATTTTACACTTTTTAGTGAAAAACTTGCATGCAATTTTAGTCTCAACAGGCATATATTTGAACCACTTGCTACCCTACAGAAGAAAAGAAATATAGTATGTGTAATGAAACAGGTACAAAAGACATTGTAAAGTGCTTTTATACAAATTTATTGAAATCTTTATTATGGACTTCAACTTTTTGTACCAAGCTCCTCATATTTAACTTGCTCCAAACAGGGCGTTAGGCGAGGACCATTCATACAACATATTTTGCACATTTTGTCTGAGATAATCTACTTTTCTGTAGATTCAGAGTTCACAAATGAATTATAAAACTTGATTACAGCCTAGAAACACAAATATTGACACATGAAAATATGTCAGATAGAATGTCAAAATGCCACTTGTGCATCAAAATTGAAAAAGCTTTGAAATGCTTATTTTGACCATATAATGCCAAAATGTGTCATTTTTACAGAATTTCTATCAAATAAAAGTTTAAATACTTTAGTTTCATGCTACTTGACAAATTGACACCATTAAATCATTCAGGAAGCTGCCAAAGTACAGATTCTATATTTACTGATTTCATCAGAAAGACTTGACCACTCTTAATAAAACTTAATATGACCAAAGTTTAATTAATTATGAGACTGCTGACAAAGTTTCATGGCAATAGGATATATATTATAGACAGTATGATAAATTCTATATTCAACTTTGCGTGTTAAATTTTGACGTTAAAATTGAAAATTTTCAACTATCATCATTTGGGGCTTTAAAATCAAAATATTGCCAAAATTTCCTTTTAAAGGCCTTAATAGTTAACATATCATGTATTTAAAGCAATAGAATACTCATTTGATGTATCAGATTTATCACAATTTCTCAAAAGTCAAATTTATATAAGGCTGTGCCTGAAAATGGAGGATTTCAATGAAGGGGCCTTACATGAAGATGTAATATTTTCCAGCAATTTTAAATTTGTGAAGTCTTTTGGTTATAAATAATCCTTACATATGTATTTAATGTACTTTAAATGGAAAGAAAAATTACAAATAGCATATCATATGAGTATAAAATGGTCTTAGGCCAAGTAAGACTGAAAATAATTTAGGGTCAATTTAAGCCGTAGCACATATTTACATTTAAAATGCATACTGAAGTTATAAGAAATAAAAATTTGTTTCTTTTTTCATTTCTACACTCAGGTTACATGATAAAAGAAATCTGAGTACAAAAGGACTCTTGCATTCAATTTTTTTGCATACAGTATGGTCTGATACAAAGATTTTACACTTTTAGTGAAAACTTGCATGCAATTTTAGTCTCAACAGGCATATATTTGAACCACTTGCTACCCTACAGAAGAAAAGAAATATAGTATGTGTAATGAAACAGGTACAAAAGACATTGTAAAGTGCTTTTTATACAAATTTATTGAAATCTTTATTATGGACTTCAACTTTTATGTACCAAGCTCCTCATATTTAACTTGCTCCAAACAGGGCGTTAGACGAGGACCATTCATACAACATATTTTGCACATTTTGTCTGAGATAATCTACTTTTCTGTAGATTCAGAGTTCACAAATGAATTATAAAACTTGATTACAGCCTAGAAACACAAATATTGACACATGAAAATATGTCAGATAGAATGTCAAAATGCCACTTGTGCATCAAAATTGAAAAAGCTTTGAAATGCTTATTTTGACCATATAATGCCAAAATGTGTCATTTAACAGAATTTCTATCAAATAAAAGTTTAAATACTTTAGTTTCATGCTACTTGACAAATTGACACCATTAAATCATTCAGGAAGCTGCCAAAGTACAGATTCTATATTTACTGATTTCATCAGAAAGACTTGACCACTCTTAATAAAACTTAATATGACCAAAGTTTAATTAATTATGAGACTGCTGACAAAGTTTCATGGCAATAGGATATATATTATAGACAGTATGATAAATTCTATATTCAACTTTATGTGTTAAATTTTGACGTTAAAATTGAAAATTTTCAACTATCATCATTTGGGGCTTTAAAATCAAAATATTGCCAAAATTTCCTTTTAAAGGCCTTAATAGTTAACATATCATGTATTTAAAGCAATAGAATACTCATTTGATGTATCAGATTTATCACAATTTCTCAAAAGTCAAATTTATATAAGGCTGTGCCTGAAAATGGAGGATTTCAATGAAGGGGCCTTACATGAAGATGTAATATTTTCCAGCAATTTTAAATTTGTGAAGTTTTTGGTTATAAATAATCCTTACATATGTATTTAATGCACTTTAAATGGAAAGAAAAATTACAAATAGCATATCATATGAGTATAAAATGGTCTTAGGCCAAGTAAGACTGAAAATAATTTAGGGTCAATTTAAGCCGTAGCACATATTTACATTTAAAATGCATACTGAAGCTATAAGAAATAAAAATTTGTTTCTTTTTTCATTTCTACACTCAGGTTACATGATAAAAGAAATCTGAGTACAAAAGGACTCTTGCATTCAATTTTTTTGCATACAGTATGGTCTGATACAAAGATTTTACACTTTTAGTGAAAACTTGCATGCAATTTTAGTCTCAACAGGCATATATTTGAACCACTTGCTACCCTACAGAAGAAAAGAAATATAGTATGTGTAATGAAACAGGTACAAAAGACATTGTAAAGTGCTTTTATACAAATTTATTGAAATCTTTATTATGGACTTCAACTTTTTTGTACCAAGCTCCTCATATTTAACTTGCTCCAAACAGGGCGTTAGACGAGGACCATTCATACAACATATTTTGCACATTTTGTCTGAGATAATCTACTTTTATGTAGATTCAGAGTTCACAAATGAATTATAAAACTTGATTACAGCCTAGAAACACAAATATTGACACATGAAAATATGTCAGATAGAATGTCAAAATGCCACTTGTGCATCAAAATTGAAAAATCTTTGAAATGCTTATTTTGACCATATAATGCCAAAATGTGTCATTTTACAGAATTTCTATCAAATAAAAGTTTAAATACTTTAGTTTCATGCTACTTGACAAATTGACACCATTAAATCATTCAGGAAGCTGCCAAAGTACAGATTCTATATTTACTGATTTCATCAGAAAGACTTGACCACTCTTAATAAAACTTAATATGACCAAAGTTTAATTAATTATGAGACTGCTGACAAAGTTTCATGGCAATAGGATATATATTATAGACAGTATGATAAATTCTATATTCAACTTTTGTGTTAAATTTTGACGTTAAAATTGAAAATTTTCAACTATCATCATTTGGGGCTTTAAAATCAAAATATTGCCAAAATTTCCTTTTAAAGGCCTTAATAGTTAACATATCATGTATTTAAAGCAATAGAATACTCATTTGATGTATCAGATTTATCACAATTTCTCAAAAGTCAAATTTATATAAGGCTGTGCCTGAAAATGGAGGATTTCAATGAAGGGGCCTTACATGAAGATGTAATATTTTCCAGCAATTTTAAATTTGTGAAGTTTTTGGTTATAAATAATCCTTACATATGTATTTAATGCACTTTAAATGGAAAGAAAAATTACAAATAGCATATCATATGAGTATAAAATGGTCTTAGGCCAAGTAAGACTGAAAATAATTTAGGGTCAATTTAAGCCGTAGCACATATTTACATTTAAAAATGCATACTGAAGCTATAAGAAATAAAAATTTGTTTCTTTTTTTCATTTCTACACTCAGGTTACATGATAAAAGAAATCTGAGTACAAAAGGACTCTTGCATTCAATTTTTTTTGCATACAGTATGGTCTGATACAAAGATTTTACACTTTTTAGTGAAAAACTTGCATGCAATTTTAGTCTCAACAGGCATATATTTGAACCACTTGCTACCCTACAGAAGAAAAGAAATATAGTATGTGTAATGAAACAGGTACAAAAGACATTGTAAAGTGCTTTTTATACAAATTTATTGAAATCTTTATTATGGACTTCAACTTTTTTTGTACCAAGCTCCTCATATTTAACTTGCTCCAAACAGGGCGTTAGACGAGGACCATTCATACAACATATTTTGCACATTTTGTCTGAGATAATCTACTTTTATGTAGATTCAGAGTTCTAAATGAATTATAAAACTTGATTAAAGCCTAGAAACACAAATATTGACACATGAAAATATGTCAGATAGAATGTCAAAATGCCACTTGTGCATCAAAATTGAAAAATCTTTGAAATGCTTATTTTGACCATATAATGCCAAAATGTGTCATTTTACAGAATTTCTATCAAATAAAAGTTTAAATACTTTAGTTTCATGCTACTTGACAAATTGACACCATTAAATCATTCAGGAAGCTGCCAAAGTACAGATTCTATATTTACTGATTTCATCAGAAAGACTTGACCACTCTTAATAAAACTTAATATGACCAAAGTTTAATTAATTATGAGACTGCTGACAAAGTTTCATGGCAATAGGATATATATTATAGACAGTATGATAAATTCTATATTCAACTTTATGTGTTAAATTTTGATGTTAAAATTGAAAATTTTCAACTATCATCATTTGGGGCTTTAAAAATCAAAATATTGCCAAAATTTCCTTTTAAAGGCCTTAATAGTTAACATATCATGTATTTAAAGCAATAGAATACTCATTTGATGTATCAGATTTATCACAATTTCTCAAAAGTCAAATTTATATAAGGCTGTGCCTGAAAATGGAGGATTTCAATGAAGGGGCCTTACATGAAGATGTAATATTTTCCAGCAATTTTAAATTTGTGAAGTTTTTGGTTATAAATAATCCTTACATATGTATTTAATGCACTTTAAATGGAAAGAAAATTACAAATAGCATATCATATGAGTATAAAATGGTCTTAGGCCAAGTAAGACTGAAAATAATTTAGGGTCAATTTAAGCCGTAGCACATATTTACATTTAAAAATGCATACTGAAGCTATAAGAAATAAAAATTTGTTTCTTTTTTTTCATTTCTACACTCAGGTTACATGATAAAAGAAATCTGAGTACAAAAGGACTCTTGCATTCAACTTTTTTTGCAGACAGTATGGTCTGATACAAAGATTTTACACTTTTTAGTGAAAAACTTGCATGCAATTTTAGTCTCAACAGGCATATATTTGAACCACTTGCTACCCTACAGAAGAAAAGAAATATAGTATGTGTAATGAAACAGGTACAAAAGACATTGTAAAGTGCTTTTTATACAAATTTATTGAAATCTTTATTATGGACTTCAACTTTTTTGTACCAAGCTCCTCATATTTAACTTGCTCCAAACAGGGCGTTAGGCGAGGACCATTCATACAACATATTTTGCACATTTTGTCTGAGATAATCTACTTTTATGTAGATTCAGAGTTCTAAATGAATTATAAAACTTGATTACAGCCTAGAAACACAAATATTGACACATGAAAATATGTCAGATAGAATGTCAAAATGCCACTTGTGCATCAAAATTGAAAAATCTTTGAAATGCTTATTTTGACCATATAATGCCAAAATGTGTCATTTTACAGAATTTCTATCAAATAAAAGTTTAAATACTTTAGTTTCATGCTACTTGACAAATTGACACCATTAAATCATTCAGGAAGCTGCCAAAGTACAGATTCTATATTTACTGATTTCATCAGAAAGACTTGACCACTCTTAATAAAACTTAATATGACCAAAGTTTAATTAATTATGAGACTGCTGACAAAGTTTCATGGCAATAGGATATATATTATAGACAGTATGATAAATTCTATATTCAACTTTGCGTGTTAAATTTTGACGTTAAAATTGAAAATTTTCAACTATCATCATTTGGGGCTTTAAAAATCAAAATATTGCCAAAATTTCCTTTTAAAGGCCTTAATAGTTAACATATCATGTATTTAAAGCAATAGAATACTCATTTGATGTATCAGATTTATCACAATTTCTCAAAAGTCAAATTTATATAAGGCTGTGCCTGAAAATGGAGGATTTCAATGAAGGGGCCTTACATGAAGATGTAATATTTTCCAGCAATTTTAAATTTGTGAAGTTTTTGGTTATAAATAATCCTTACATATGTATTTAATGCACTTTAAATGGAAAGAAAAATTACAAATAGCATATCATATGAGTATAAAATGGTCTTAGGCCAAGTAAGACTGAAAATAATTTAGGGTCAATTTAAGCCGTAGCACATATTTACATTTAAAATGCATACTGAAGCTATAAGAAATAAAAATTTGTTTCTTTTTTCATTTCTACACTCAGGTTACATGATAAAAGAAATCTGAGTACAAAGGACTCTTGCATTCAATTTTTTTGCATACAGTATGGTCTGATACAAAGATTTTACACTTTTAGTGAAAAACTTGCATGCAATTTTAGTCTCAACAGGCATATATTTGAACCACTTGCTACCCTACAGAAGAAAAGAAATATAGTATGTGTAATGAAACAGGTACAAAAGACATTGTAAAGTGCTTTTATACAAATTTATTGAAATCTTAATTATGGACTTCAACTTTTTTGTACCAAGCTCCTCATATTTAACTTGCTCCAAACAGGCGTTAGACGAGGACCATTCATACAACATATTTTGCACATTTTGTCTGAGATAATCTACTTTTATGTAGATTCAGAGTTCACAAATGAATTATAAAACTTGATTACAGCCTAGAAACACAAATATTGACACATGAAAATATGTCAGATAGAATGTCAAAATGCCACTTGTGCATCAAAATTGTAAAAGCTTTGAAATGCTTATTTTGACCATATAATGCCAAAATGTGTCATTTTACAGAATTTCTATCAAATAAAAGTTTAAATACTTTAGTTTCATGCTACTTGACAAATTGACACCATTAAATCATTCAGGAAGCTGCCAAAGTACAGATTCTATATTTACTGATTTCATCAGAAAGACTTGACCACTCTTAATAAAACTTAATATGACCAAAGTTTAATTAATTATGAGACTGCTGACAAAGTTTCATGGCAATAGGATATATATTATAGACAGTATGATAAATTCTATATTCAACTTTATGTGTTAAATTTTGACGTTAAAATTGAAAATTTTCAACTATCATCATTTGGGGCTTTAAAATCAAAATATTGCCAAAAATTTCCTTTTAAAGGCCTTAATAGTTAACATATCATGTATTTAAAGCAATAGAATACTCATTTGATGTATCAGATTTATCACAATTTCTCAAAAGTCAAATTTATATAAGGCTGTGCCTGAAAATGGAGGATTTCAATGAAGGGGGCCTTACATGAAGATGTAATATTTTCCAGCAATTTTAAATTTGTGAAGTTTTTGGTTATAAATAATCCTTACATATGTATTTAATGCACTTTAAATGGAAAGAAAAATTACAAATAGCATATCATATGAGTATAAAATGGTCTTAGGCCAAGTAAGACTGAAAATAATTTAGGGTCAATTTAAGCCGTAGCACATATTTACATTTAAAAATGCATACTGAAGCTATAAGAAATAAAAATTTGTTTCTTTTTTTCATTTCTACACTCAGGTTACATGATAAAAGAAATCTGAGTACAAAAGGACTCTTGCATTCAATTTTTTTGCATACAGTATGGTCTGATACAAAGATTTTACACTTTTAGTGAAAACTTGCATGCAATTTTAGTCTCAACAGGCATATATTTGAACCACTTGCTACCCTACAGAAGAAAAGAAATATAGTATGTGTAATGAAACAGGTACAAAAGACATTGTAAAGTGCTTTTATACAAATTTATTGAAATCTTAATTATGGACTTCAACTTTTTTGTACCAAGCTCCTCATATTTAACTTGCTCCAAACAGGGCGTTAGGCGAGGACCATTCATACAACATATTTTGCACATTTTGTCTGAGATAATCTACTTTTATGTAGATTCAGAGTTCTAAATGAATTATAAAACTTGATTACAGCCTAGAAACACAAATATTGACACATGAAAATATGTCAGATAGAATGTCAAAATGCCACTTGTGCATCAAAATTGAAAAAGCTTTGAAATGCTTATTTTGACCATATAATGCCAAAATGTGTCATTTTTACAGAATTTCTATCAAATAAAAGTTTAAATACTTTAGTTTCATGCTACTTGACAAATTGACACCATTAAATCATTCAGGAAGCTGCCAAAGTACAGATTCTATATTTACTGATTTCATCAGAAAGACTTGACCACTCTTAATAAAACTTAATATGACCAAAGTTTAATTAATTATGAGACTGCTGACAAAGTTTCATGGCAATAGGATATATATTATAGACAGTATGATAAATTCTATATTCAACTTTGCGTGTTAAATTTTGACGTTAAAATTGAAAATTTTCAACTATCATCATTTGGGGCTTTAAAATCAAAATATTGCCAAAATTTCCTTTTAAAGGCCTTAATAGTTAACATATCATGTATTTAAAGCAATAGAATACTCATTTGATGTATCAGATTTATCACAATTTCTCAAAAGTCAAATTTATATAAGGCTGTGCCTGAAAATGGAGGTTTTCAATGAAGGGGCCTTACATGAAGATGTAATATTTTCCAGCAATTTTAAATTTGTGAAGTTTTTGGTTATAAATAATCCTTACATATGTATTTAATGCACTTTAAATGGAAAGAAAAATTACAAATAGCATATCATATGAGTATAAAATGGTCTTAGGTCAAGTAAGACTGAAAATAATTTAGGGTCAATTTAAGCCGTAGCACATATTTACATTTAAAATGCATACTGAAGCTATAAGAAATAAAATTTGTTTCTTTTTTCATTTCTACACTCAGGTTACATGATAAAAGAAATCTGAGTACAAAAGGACTCTTGCATTCAATTTTTTTGCATACAGTATGGTCTGATACAAAGATTTTACACTTTTAGTGAAAACTTGCATGCAATTTTAGTCTCAACAGGCATATATTTGAACCACTTGCTACCCTACAGAAGAAAAGAAATATAGTATGTGTAATGAAACAGGTACAAAAGACATTGTAAAGTGCTTTTATACAAATTTATTGAAATCTTAATTATGGACTTCAACTTTTTTGTACCAAGCTCCTCATATTTAACTTGCTCCAAACAGGGCGTTAGACGAGGACCATTCATACAACATATTTTGCACATTTTGTCTGAGATAATCTACTTTTCTGTAGATTCAGAGTTCACAAATGAATTATAAAACTTGATTACAGCCTAGAAACACAAATATTGACACATGAAAATATGTCAGATAGAATGTCAAAATGCCACTTGTGCATCAAAATTGAAAAAGCTTTGAAATGCTTATTTTGACCATATAATGCCAAAATGTGTCATTTTTACAGAATTTCTATCAAATAAAAGTTTAAATACTTTAGTTTCATGCTACTTGACAAATTGACACCATTAAATCATTCAGGGAAGCTGCCAAAGTACAGATTCTATATTTACTGATTTCATCAGAAAGACTTGACCACTCTTAATAAAACTTAATATGACCAAAGTTTAATTAATTATGAGACTGCTGACAAAGTTTCATGGCAATAGGATATATATTATAGACAGTATGATAAATTCTATATTCAACTTTGCGTGTTAAATTTTGACGTTAAAATTGAAAATTTTCAACTATCATCATTTGGGGCTTTAAAAATCAAAATATTGCCAAAATTTCCTTTTAAAGGCCTTAATAGTTAACATATCATGTATTTAAAGCAATAGAATACTCATTTGATGTATCAGATTTATCACAATTTCTCAAAAGTCAAATTTATATAAGGCTGTGCCTGAAAATGGAGGTTTTCAATGAAGGGGCCTTACATGAAGATGTAATATTTTCCAGCAATTTTAAATTTGTGAAGTTTTTTGGTTATAAATAATCCTTACATATGTATTTAATGTACTTTAAATGGAAAGAAAAATTACAAATAGCATATCATATGAGTATAAAATGGTCTTAGGCCAAGTAAGACTGAAAATAATTTAGGGTCAATTTAAGCCGTAGCACATATTTACATTTAAAAATGCATACTGAAGCTATAAGAAATAAAAAATTGTTTCTTTTTTTTTATTTCTACACTCAGGTTACATGATAAAAGAAATCTGAGTACAAAAGGACTCTTGCATTCAACTTTTTTTGCAGACAGTATGGTCTGATACAAAGATTTTACACTTTTTAGTGAAAAACTTGCATGCAATTTTAGTCTCAACAGGCATATATTTGAACCACTTGCTACCCTACAGAAGAAAAGAAAGATAGTATGTGTAATGAAACAGGTACAAAAGACATGGTAAAGTGCTTTTTATACAAATTTATTGAAATCTTTATTATGGACTTCAACTTTTATGTACCAAGCTCCTCATATTTAACTTGCTCCAAACAGGGCGTTAGACGAGGACCATTCATACAACATATTTTGCACATTTTGTCTGAGATAATCTACTTTTATGTAGATTCAGAGTTCTAAATGAATTATAAAACTTGATTACAGCCTAGAAACACAAATATTGACACATGAAAATATGTCAGATAGAATGTCAAAATGCCACTTGTGCATCAAAATTGAAAAAGCTTTGAAATGCTTATTTTGACCATATAATGCCAAAATGTGTCATTTTTACAGAATTTCTATCAAATAAAAGTTTAAATACTTTAGTTTCATGCTACTTGACTAATTGACACCATTAAATCATTCAGGGAAGCTGCCAAAGTACAGATTCTATATTTACTGATTTCATCTCTTAGGTCCGAGAACACAGTTATTTCGTAGTGCATTTCTTTTAGACAATAAATGAAAATTAAAAAAATCCCACCTGCGCTTTCTCAATAATATTTTTACAGTGTGTTGAACTTCTTTTGGGACAAATTATATCAAAATTATAGAAAACTTCATCAGCTCGTTTTCAAAATATGGACATTTTTATGTTAAGGGGGTCAGGAAATCTTTTGACAGCTTCCGAAATGCAGTTAATGTTACTCTGTGCCATAATATATTATTCCAAGAGTTACTTTAATATTTTGGTAAATATTTTTACTGCTGTAATCAAATGATATCAACACAGAAATAAATTTCTACTACATAAAGACCAGGGCTAGCCAAAATATGCATAAATACTGGATCTAGACAGGGTTAAAATGAATCCCCTTTCAATACTGGTACCTGATTTTACCTTTTTCATATATACATTTAAAAGAAATAACAATTTATTCTATGACTCCAGGGACTTAGGTATATAGCAGACGGGCTGAAATCCATGACTTAACAGTAGCAACTATGACATTGACGATACGACGGATGCAGCAAGTAATGACTTTATTCATTGTTAAATCTGTATTCTATTTTCTGTGGTTTATCGATAATGATTCATGTACCTTGTTTAGCTAGTTGATTCTTGTTTAGGTGTTCCTCATGATTAAGTAAACTGTGACTTTGTTAGAACTCCTCTTTTTAAAAGGTGTTCTTGGTGATTCTTTTATACCCTGTATTTGTAGCTCTCTTGTTTAGGTGTTCTCTGGTATTCTTTTATACCCTGTATTTGTAGCTCTCTTGTTTAAGTGTTCTCTGGTATTCTTTTATACCCTGTTTTTGTAACTTATTTCTTAACATACTCCTGCAGTGTTGACAACCTTGACAATAAACGTGACCTTCAGACTTGGACATTCCTATAAGATTGAAACAGACAATCCAGTACAACCAAATAGTATATCAATGAGTTTGCTGCTGACAACAAGATTATTTAATTTCTATTTTTTAATAAAATATATAAATAATTTGGCCCTTGGGAGTCAAGTACTCAGCAAAGGGAAATTTAGCTCAGGCCCTGTCGACGACACTTGGTATAGATGGACCAAGCCCCATGGACATGGACACTCCGTCAACCAACCGGAACCAGATGAGTTCCTATAAGGGGATGAAGCGTTGCTCCATCTCATAGCAGGTGGCTACGATAAAAGGGGGTTAGATTGACGGTGGAGAGAGAAATAAATGTAGATGTATTACATTTAATGACTTGGGGGAAATGAGAAATTAGACCAGTGGTCAATTTCGAAAGGGAGATTTGAAATTGAAGAAAACCACTGGTTTGCTGAGACTGCTCCCATATACAGTGAGTAGTTGAAGGTTATTAAAGGGAGGTGGGTGGGTATTTTGTAACTTTATGATAACTAATGTATGACTTTCCCTGTCAGCAGCAAAACTCAAACTGAACAACTACCTAGCATCCTGGGGAAATTTGAGAAGGGTATGTATCACTCCTTTGCCTTATAACCAAATAAGGAGTGATCATGCAGCCAGAGGCATGTCAGTACCATTCATGTGCTACACACATGCAAACTATGATGTGTCATCAATAAACAATGCTTATACATAATATAAGCTTCTATTTATTCTATGACTCCAGGGACTTAGGTATATAGCAGACGGGCTGAAATCCATGACTTAACAGTAGCAACTATGACATTGACGATACGACGGATGCAGCAAGTAATGACTTTATTATTCATTGTTAAATCTGTATTCTATTTTCTGTGGTTTATCGATAATGATTCATGTACCTTGTTTAGCTAGTTGATTCTTGTTTAGGTGTTCCTTATGATTAAGTAAACTGTGACTTTGTTAGAACTCCTCTTTTTAAAAGGTGTTCTTGGTGATTCTTTTATACCCTGTATTTGTAGCTCTCTTGTTTAGGTGTTCTCTGGTATTTTTTTATACCCTGTATTTGTAGCTCTCTTGTTTAAGTGTTCTCTGGTATTCTTTTATACCCTGTTTTTGTAACTTATTTCTTAACATACTCCTGCAGTGTTGACAACCTTGACAATAAACGTGACCTTCAGACTTGGACATTCCTATAAGATTGAAACAGACAATCCAGTACAACCAAATAGTATATCAATGAGTTTGCTGCTGACAACAAGATTATTTAATTTCTATTTTTTTTTAATAAAATATATAAATAATTTGGCCCTTGGGAGTCAAGTACTCAGCAAAGGGAAATTTAGCTCCAGGCCCTGTCGACGACACTTGGTATAGATGGACCAAGCCCCATGGACATGGACACTCCGTCAACCAACCGGAACCAGATGAGTTCCTATAAGGGGATGAAGCGTTGCTCCATCTCATAGCAGGTGGCTACGATAAAAGGGGTTAGATTGACGGTGAGAGAGAAATAAATGTAGATGTATTACATTTAATGACTTGGGGAAATGAGAAATTAGACCAGTGGTCAATTTCGAAAGGGTCCAAAAGTCAGGTGTGAAACAGCCGAGTGACCCCAAGGTAATAAATGGGAAAAATTGGGTTTTAAGGAATGAAACCTTCAACTAAACACTGTGGAATTGTATTTAACACAATTTAAGCTGTACATAGTTTAATGATATAACACACAACTGACTAATTCATGAAAATAAATGTGTAAGAGTTAACATGTAATCTTAGTGCTACATAGATTTATATATATATACATACATAATATGCATAATAACTGTAAAAATTTAACTGTTACAAATTTGTTGCTGTGCATTCTTAATAGAAGATTTATCTGTTCTAACATAGCGACAATAACTATCAGAACTCCATCTACCCAATGTTTTAATTAAATGATCTTCAATATTAGCTTTACCAGCACTGGTTGCTGCACCTATACGAAAAGAATGTCCATTATATAGGACGGCTTGGTATCCACAGGCTTCTAATAAAATTTTTAAATTTGTAATAAAATATTTTCTTTCTAAAGCTGAAAATTTTCATTAATGAACAATGGATCTGAAAGTGCACATTTTCCTTTAACTGATCTTAATTGTAAGTAGTTCTTTAAAGTTGTATAAGGGCATAGGATATTATTTAGCCTATGCAATTGTATGTCAATGCCTTTCCTAAAAGGATCTGTTTTGACTGCTTTAGGTGAAGAATTGCAAAATCTTCATAAAATGTAACATCAGAAACACATAAATTAGATTCTGAATCAAAGTTAGATGCATTATCTACAGTAAATTCACCACAACGTAAAAACCATGAAATGCTACAATACAAACAGTTTCAAACATTAAGTCTATAAATTCTGAAAAAGCCTCTCTTCAGTTTAACACACATTTGCTTTAGTATGTCAGAAGTAATTGGAAATCTTGGCCTGACTGACTGTTTTTGTGAACGTTTAACCGACTTTAGAAATAAAGAGAGTCGAACCATTGATTTGTGGTCTCTGTCTGATGATTGAAAGGGTGAGGAATATCGTCCTTGAGGCACATGTATCTAATACCACAAATATACAGCTTAATAGTAGAATATTGTAATTTCAGAATTTGAAAACAATGACCAACGAAATAAATTAAAAGTTCTTCAGATATGGGAGGTAATTTGTTCCCATTCAGGTTGACCCCATTTAAAAGTAAAATGTTTTGAAATGGTTATATCCTGTCTCATAAACAGCTCTTGTCCTCATAGCTACTGCATTAGACCATAGTTTGTTGACTGTGTTTGTTAAGACCACATTACTTCTGACACACTTGGGCATATATGAGGGTGCTGCTCTGCCTGTGGAGCCAGTTTTCGGAAGCGAGTCATCTGAAAACGAGACAAAGCATCAGAAATTTGGTTTATATGACCAGGTACATGTTTAGCACTAAAATGAAAATTAAACTTAGCTGCACACCATGTTAGTTGACGCATAAGTTTCATGATTTCTAAACATTTAGAGCGTCCCTTTCTGACAATAGCAACAGTAGCTTCATTATCACACCAAAATAATATCTTTTTACAGGACCAGAGGTGGCCCCATAACAATGCTGCTACTACAATAGGGTATAACTCAAGGAAAGCCATTGACAAATTTTCAGTTAAAGTAGGTAAATTAACAGGCCAATAAGAAGAGAACCATTTGCCTTGAAAATATCCCCCAAAGCCTATTGTAGAAGCAGCATCTGTATATAATTCAAAGTCATAACTGGAAGTGAAATAACAATCATGAAACATAGTGATACCATTCCAGTTTGACAAAATCTCAACCAAAATTCTAAATCTATCTTACATTCTTTAGTTAAATGTACAAATTCATTTAATGTTTAACAGTAGTTGACAAATTAATTAGGTACGACAAAAAGATCTGCCAGGTAAAATAACTCTTGTGGCAAAATTAAAATGTCCTAACAACTGTAATAACTGTCTCTTTGTACAAGATGATTTTGACAACAATTTGGAAATAAACTCACATATTCTCTGTACTTTAATATTTGGAAGTCTTGCTTACATTTTGTTTGAATCTAAAATAATACCTAAATACTCTAGACAAGTAACTGGTCCTTCAGTCTTGTGTTTGGCTATTGGAATATTTAAACGTTTAAAAATGGTCATCATTATAGCCATGCTTCTTTCACCATCTTCACTTGGGTGATCAATAGTAAGAAAATCATCAAGTAGATGTAAAATGTTCTTAATCTTATAATTTTTCTCTGCAATATGGCAAATTGCCTGTGACACTGTGTCAAAAATTTTAGGACTAGACCGGCAGCCAAAAGTTAATCTTACATAATAATAATAAAAAGACTGCCATTTGAAACAAAATAAAGGCCACTGGGATGGCAAGTAAGGACAAATTTTGAACGCGTCGGATATGTCATATTTACATAGTGTACTGTTCCTTCCTAATTTTAGAATAATTCTTATAGCATCATCAATTTTAACATAAGACATGGAACATTCTTCTTTATCAATCATGTCATTTATACTTAGAAAACTGTCATTGTCATGTGGAGATGAAAGATCTAAAATCAAACGTTTCTTCCCAGAGTATTTTCCTTCAGCAACACCCAGTGGACTAACTCTATAATTTGCAAAAGGTAAGGACTGAAAAGGTCCATATACAAAGCCTTCATGGCATTCAGTTTTAATTAACTCTGATACAACTAAAACCTGAGACCTTGCAGAAAATTATTTTACACTCTTTAGATTCTGAAATTTCCCTTGAACTAAACAATCAAAACCTTGTCTCAGACCATTACATAGATATAATACAAAATTTTTATCAGGATGTGATGATAACTCTTCCTCCAATTTATCAACATTTACTGGTGTTGAAGCTTCACAAAGAACTTTTCCTTGGATAGTCATCCTGAATTTGGTTTCTCCAATTTATTTCCTTGGAGGACACTGAAGATGTTGAAGAATGAACAGGCACATTGCTATTGGATTTCCTACAGGTTGCGGCACCATGGCCTGTTGCGCGACATTTTGTACACTGGTGGAGGAGATAACACACTTTCCTATAACAACCTTTAGGATTATTGAAATTATTGCACATTTCCGACCTTCATGAAATACTCTTGAACGACCTTGCTTGTCTACGGATTGTAGGTTGCTAGATGAATATGATCTTGAAGAGGAATTTTCAACCTGGACTGATGATTGCAATGGGCAGTATTGTGTAGCATGATCAATTAAATTACAGATTTTACACACGTTTACTGAGGATCCTGCTGTTATCAAAGAAAGGATGTCACGATCGCGAAGGCTCCAATCGACCTTAACATGCCTTTCCTCAGAAGTGCTGCTGCCTTTGCTGTAAAAATTTTATGATAGTCATAAAATTTTGGGCCATAGAAATTATTAATGTTAATAATGTCAGCTTCATAGGCATCTAATTCATCCCGACGGTCTGGGTAGGCACCACACATAATTCTTTTGAATTTTCCAAAAGCTTGAATAAACTCTTGGATTGATAGATGCCTGTTTAATCTTGGGTCTGCTTTATTTGCTAAATTGACATGCACCCGTCTGCAATTATGGAATGGTTTACGGGAGACTCAAAATTGGGAATAAGGAGAGCGCCTAAGTTTACATCCTTACCCTCAATAATGCTCCTTTGTAATGATGGAGCCACAATATCCACATTTGAGAATGCATCAGATCGGACTCCAGCTTTAGGACACACAGCTGTGGACAAGTATCCAAGAGATGGTGTTGTTGACAGTGGCAGTGTTGGGCGGTTCTGTACGGATCCGTGCACGGCTAGTGGTACGTCCTCCATATTTCTATTCTGGTACCACTGCGCTAGATCAAATTTCTTTGCAGGACCGCTTTCTGTACTTTTTTGGTTGGCGATAAGGCTGACTGTCTGTTGGAGACCTGACGCGCATTGTGCTACAGACTGCGACACTATACTGAATGATTGGATAATGGCAGCCATGTTGTTACCACCGACGCTGTCGAACTGCGCACTTCCGGTTGATTCGTTGACATCGCTCCGCAAACTACTTTCATCAGCTGTTGGATTACGCAATCCGTCGGTCACATTCGCAGTACTGCCTGGGGCTAAGGCTGAGGCACTCCCGGAGTGTTGTGCTATAGGATTCAGCACGACATGTTCTGGATCACTAACATGTTCCTCGTTCTGGGCGATATTACAGTTGCTATTTTGGCGATCTTTATTTTCTAAATAAAATTGTTTAAGAACGGTTTTAGCAACATTTTTGGGTACAACAATCCCCAACTGCTGCAGTTTTATCCTAAGTTGCTGTGACGTCCAATTGTCTGGATTATTTAAGTCCAAATGTCTATTTGAATACGGTTGATTTCTTGAATTTCGTCTGGAAGCCATAATTATTAAAAGTTCAATATCTTTGTAACAGTTACGAAAATGTTCTTTGAAATTGCTAAGTGAAAGTGAATGTTAAATATAGCAATTTTTTAAAACACAAAGTTTCTTGTAGTATGATAATCGCAAAAGTCCAATATCGAAATTTTCTTTTAGTTCGTACTCACATATATGAAGATTAACACAAATGTCCAAAAACTGAATATTGCAATAACATACGGATATTAACACCTAGTTAATATTATACTTGAAAAATATTTTGTAACTTTATGATAACTAATGTATGATTTTCCCTGTCAGCAGCAAAACTCAAACTGAACAACTACCTAGCATCCTGGGGAAATTTGAGAAGGGTATGTATCACTCCTTTGCCTTATAACCAAATAAGGAGTGATCATGCAGCCAGAGGCATGTCAGTACCATTCATGTGCTACACACATGCAAACTATGATGTGTCATCAATAAACAATGCTTATACATAATATAAGCTTCTATCAAAGTATTCTCAATGTAAATTCTTCATAATTTGAAATAAAAGGAAATTGGTTTGCAATCTGTGTATAATTAAACTAAATATAACAATAAATTATGTCTCATTGATTCCCTGCAAGTTCTGAATGGACTCAAATTTTATAAAAAAAAGCCTAAACCAATGGATAATTATGTAAATGGTTTATAATCATGAACTTGCGAATAAATAACAGCGAGAAAGATTCGATCTCATATTTTGCTTCTTCTATTTAAAAAAAAATAACTATGCATATTAAAAGTATTTCAGAGCAGTTTCTGAGTGCTAAGTCAATAATTATGTTTTAGATCACAAGTAAGTCACAATTTATGTAATTATGAAAATGCTTTGAATAAGAGTGATTAAAATGCAAGTCTGAAAGAGATTGTTTTAAGTTCAAAGGACAAGACTTTTATGTTTCCATTGTACATTTAATATTTGCATTTACTTTTGCAGAATTCCTTCATCACAAAAAAATAATATTAACAATGAATGATTTTTTCTAGTCATCTTAAATTCAAGGTTGTGCACATACAGTATACAATTTCCTTACCTTATTGTCAAAAATTTCACTTAAAGAGATTAATTAATCCAGTCAAATTCACAGCTGAACTCGCCATTGCTTTTTCAAACAAACACACTAAATGTGTGTACATTCTGTTCAGATGCTTGTTGACATCGATGTGTAAGAACAAAAAACTACAATGTCAAAAAATGTCTTTCTTTCGGAATTTAGTTCAAACGGGGTTCCCTAAGGGGTGACAGAACGTTAGACTTGAAATATTTTTTTTTAACTTTGAGATACGTATTATTTTTTTTATAGATTATGTATAATCTTTGTTTATCTGTGAAAAAGAAAAGAAAAAATAACAGACAAGTTCGCATAATTTTTAACGTCTTTGTTAAAAGACGGCCAATTTAGGTATTATTTTCTTTAATAATGAGACATATGCTTAAGAGATAGAAAGACAAGATCTATTTCTGACTCCAATGGCAAGTAAGAAACAGAAAATAGAAAATTTTCCAAATTGTCGCCAATTTATTTTTTCCGCGAAATTAACGCAATTTCAGAATGGCGGGCTTTAATATCAGTCCCATTGTTGTCTTAACCTTTTGAGCGCCGAGACGTTGTTTTTTTCACATTGTTACGTTGCCATACCTATTTGAATGACGTTACTATAAACGATACGTAACGTAACGTCAACACATTACCTACAAGCACATTGGTTAATCGATTGAATGGACATCTCATTCTGCACATTCGGGGAAATTCCCAACATCCTCGGGACTACCCTTTAAACTCGAGTACACGTAGCGAACTTTGCGTATGTTCAGTGATTTTTTTTATTTTCGGGTTAGAACAGTTGGAAAGCAAGCTCTTGGAAACGTCCGTTGTCGTCAAGCTCTATCAGCAACAATAGCAGGGGGAATTAATTAAGTGGCGCTACAGTCGTCGGTGACGTTAAAAATTCCGCGAAATCAATCGGCTAAAAGATCGACGTTTAAACTATTTTTTTTCAACTTGTCATGCTGTTATTATAAATGATTTTTAAAGTTTGTAGGTTTTGAAAGCAATATAGTTTCATTACGACATAGAAAAATTGTCCAAAACAACTTTTATTTGCTATTTCTTTACCCTGTCCGTTCTAATGATTATAAGCCATCTTTTTTGTTCGCCAAAAGCATCAAATTTAGATAACTTGACGTTTGCGTATCCAAATACGGAAAAGGACGGTTAAAATCTTAAATGAAATGTGGTAACCTATTTCAAATTTCGACACAATTATGAAGCCATCATTTTTTACTCTAATACGACAATTTTAGTGACCACCAGTCATGCCAATTTGTAGCTGGTTTTGGCTGCGTTTCTAGTTTAAACAGTGAATGTCCATCTTCTTTTCATTGTACCTGTTTCCAAAGTACTCTAAAATACTGATTTTATTAGAGATATGAATATAATTGTGATTAAAGGCTGTTGTTTTCTGATTTTATTAGAGATATGAATAAAATTGTGATTAAATAATTCCATACGATACCTCCATTTCAAAGTAACTAAAACCCTTCCAGTTGGAAAGCAAGTCCTTGGAAACGTCCGTTGTCGTCAAGCTCTATCCGCAACAATAGCAGGGGGAATTAATTAGGTGGCGCTACAGTCGTCCGTGACGTCGAAAAGTCCGCCAAATCAATCGGCTAAAAAATTGACGTTTAAAGTTATTTTTTCAACTTGTCATGCTTTTATTATAATTGATTTTTTAAATTTGTAGTTTTTTCGACCAATATAGTTTCAATACGACATATTACATTATCAAAAATAGCTTTTATTTGCTATTTCTTTATCCTGTCCGTTCTAAAAATTATCAGCCATCTTTTTTGTTCGCCAAAAACATCGAATTTTGATAACTTGACGTTTGCGTATCCAAATACGGAAAAGAACGGTAATAATCTAAAATGAAACCGGGTAACCTATTTTAAATTTCTACACAATTTTGAAGCCATCATTTTTTACTGTAATACATCAATTTTAGTGACCACCAGTCATGTCAATTTGTACCTGGTTTTGGCTGCGTTTCTACTTCAAAACAGTAAAGTTCAACTTCTTTTCATTCTACCTGTTTCCAAAGTACTCTAAAATACTGATTTTATTAAAGATATGAATGAAATTGTGATAAAAATTATTGTTTTTCACAATTCCATACGATACCTCCATTTCAAAGTAATTAAACCCCTTTTTGACCCCCTACACAAATTGACGGTGACATTGTTTTCTTTTTTCAACATACGTCATATAACGTTAACAAAATATGTGTCAGGGTCATGTATAGTCTATAGTGAAAATTTACACATTGGAAAAGTGAAACAACAAACAAAGATCTTCTTTATTGCGTTTGAAAGTATACGTCTTAGAAAATTTCATTCATACTAGAAACAAATCTGACAAATTAATGATAGCCTATGGATGGACGAAAGCACAAAAAATAACAATAGAAAATGCATTGTGAAGAAAATTTCTGGAGGAAAAAACATGAAAAAAGGAAATGAAGGTCAGTTAATATTATATTTATATTTTATAAGTTAAAAACCTTGTTTATTTAATTATCTCTTAATTGCTACATTAATAAGAGCAAAAACTAGCTTATCAAGTCAAACAAGAAGTTAATTCATAGAGATGTGTTCTTACAAAATTGAATTTATTCAAATGGCAAATTCTTGTCAAATTTAATTATCCATTGATCATTAAGTAAAATGCACAAGATTTGTCCCACCAACTTTCATTTGTGATATAATTATTCAGATAAAATATACAATACTTTGTTTATAAATATGTAAAGCAGCTGATACAGCAACCTGAAGAGAAGAAGCCCCATTTTTTCTCTCAAAAAGTTTACTTTCATAATCTATATAATACACTGAGAAATTAGACATGGGATACTACTAATCTATTAGTTGAATTTTACAATAATAATGATTTTAAAATTCAAAATTATGTTACATTCACTTAAAATTTTAAGCATTATTTTTTACAGAATTTCTGTCAATATTTTTGTTAAACCAGAGACATATATACACAGAGATATAAATATAAAGACAGACACCTGTCCATGGCTACAGTTTATAAACTTGTCCATCTTTAGAGAATAATTGTTCCCAGCACATGAATTACTTTCCTATGACATACTGGAATTGTGTATAACAGTTGTTTTTTTCCATATTTCCACCCACTTTGATGCAATTTACAATTCAAAATCACTATTCAAGCTGTCGGCCATGTTCATTCTCTTCAATATAAAGACAGACACCTGTCCATGGCTACAGTTTATAAACTTGTCCATCTTTAGAGAATAATTGTTCCCAGCACATGAATAACTTTCCTATGACATACTGGAATTGTGTATAAAAGTTGTTTTTTCCATATTTCCACCCACTTTGATGCAATTTACAATTTAAAATCACTATTCAAGCTGTCGGCCATGTTCATTCTCTTCAATATAAAGACAGACACCTGTCCATGGCTACAGTTTATAAAATTGTCCATCTTTAAAGAACAAATGTACCCATCACAGGTATTCCTTTCCCAAGACATACTGGTTTTGTGTATATAAATTGTTTTTTCATTATTTCCACCACTTTGATGACATTTACAATTTTATATATATTTACATTCAGTATCTGACAGCATTTTTTTTAACAGGATCCTGCATGTTATAAAAGAACAAAGATGTTGATCAAATTTACCTAACAGTGCAGCATACAAGAGATGTAATATCATACATGTGCTGAATTTAGGACTCCCAAGCCTTTCTGATTGAAAATAAGACTCCCTGGCAGACAGGAACAACTATTTGTTAGTGATGACTTTTTCAAATGTGACTGCACAGTCTTGTATTAGACCGATTACTACTATCAATGTGATACTTAAAATGGTTATGTAGGAGAGAAAATTACATGTGCTTATCCACCATATTATTGTAGTTCATATATTATAGTTCATATGCCAAACTTGATGTACATGTGTATGCGATTTTGTGCAAGTGATGGTGACATCATTGAACTAAGAACAAATACAAAACTGCATTCAATCTATTGAATTTGAAGCAGAAGTGACACAGTGGCAGTTGTGCAGAGACTATATGGAAAAAATGCAAATAAATATCTTGTTTTCAACTTCATTTGTCTTCTTTACATTTACAAAGTACACATGTACATAGTTTTACATACATGTATAACAATATGATGATGTAGTATGATTGCCAATGAGACAATGATTTACATGTATGACTATCATTGGAAGGCCATTCTATAATATCTTTGTACATCATGAGAATGGAAATGCTTCCTTTGTACCATAAAGGTAGCATAATGTAAAAAAAAGAGAAAATGTTCATTTATTCAACAACACTCCTGTGAATATATAACTTGACAGTACTAAAGGCAAAATATTTCGTTTCACAAATTCTTTCCTCTCCTCGAAAGTAACATATTTAATTGTTTACATGAAATGACAAATTGTGTAGAATAAGAAGCAAGAAATGTTCACTCTACTTGTACACTAGTCGCTCATATTGGTCATCATCTATGTTTGTTTCAGTTATTTAACAATGGTGCCTGTTTATATTTATCTGTTGTGTTGTGTTGTTTCAGTTTACATGTCCTCATTCTGTGATCACTATTTCACCTCTCCTGTTTTGAAAAATGTTTATGCAAATATTTTCTGCAATAAATTGAAAAGGCACAGATGCTATGACTAAACAGAAATGTGAGGTATATGTCAATGAGACAACAACCCAACGACAAAAATATTCTTTGCACATCTATGAATGTTTAAAATTCTTGTGGAGGTCAAAAGCACATAACGTGTACTTATATATCCGTGACCTGGTACATGTATGCACCAATTGATGCATTCCATCCTAAACATAAGTTGTGTGAAGAGACCAAGCAGTTTATATGCTTATAAAAAAGCTGATATTAAAATGACTTCCTGTATAACAAATGAGACACTATTTTATTTAAACCAGATGAGATATTAATGGTAAAGGTTTGAACAGAAGCAGGAGATGTCAAGGGGCAATACAAAAAGTACAAGGTCGTGTAACACAGGAAAAAATAACAAATGAAAAGAAAATAACAGCCCACATAGCACTGCACCGAAAATTACCTTGAACAACATAAACCCACAAAAGATCAGATAAAACTTGTGTACAATTTTAAATCTTTCTAATTTCAAACTCGAGTTTCACTACCCGATAGGAAAGAGTAAAGATAAGAATGTTGCAGTACTCGGTGGTCTATGAAACAGAACATTAAAATTCTACAGTTCAGCAGAGTATTTTACTGTACTTATGATACACATTGTTTTTAATCAGAGTCTGTGATATTAAGTCTTAAAAACTACAAATAATGACAGATTCATATTCAATATTTCATGGCAGCAAAAAGTGATTTCGACAACACTATAATGTACGCACTTCATTTAGGAAATTCATGCAAGGTTCCACAAATAATTTAATTTTAGGTCAATCAAAATTAAACATTATAATTAAATTAAAACAGATATAAAATCAGTTTCCCACGAGACAAAATTCTACTAGCTACATATTTTTTATATGAAAAGTTGCTTTATTTCTTTTCTTGACATGTTAAATGACTATTTTTTTCCTGATTGAATACTATAGTATAGCCCAGTGTTTCTGTTAAAATAAAGTTCTGGTCATGGTTAAAATAATATGTCAGAATTTGTTTAGTTGTAAAACAATTACCAAGTAATAATCCATTTAGAACTTCAACTCCGGCAAAATTCAGGTGATCGGAGGGCAATAAATTGCGTAATCGCACACCTGTGAATCCACAGTCACAACTCTAAGGAAATAATGACCGGAAAATCGGACACACATAATTTCACTGTGTAATTTAGAAGCAAACTTTAGCAAAGAAATGTTTCTTGTAATATCATGATCATTACCAGATTTTACTTTTTAAATTAAAAGAAATGCCGAAAAAAAGAAAAATATTTTCTCAATCAAATACATTAAAAAAATACAACTATTTCAAGTAGTTTTTTTAGAAAAAGAAATGATTTGATCTGAAATAAAGTTTCCTATTACTTTTCTTGATTAGTTATCGAGGTTATTCATCCCTGACTTGTTTACATGTTGTAGAATAATTATCGACGAGAATCTCATTCCGGGCCGCGTGTTTTAACGGGATTTCACGGAGTTGCCAATCTCTGTGTATATATGTCTCTGGTTAAACTTATTCTTTTTCTGTAGGATATTTTCTAGGCAGTACTGTAGATCTACTGTTCAACTAAGAAACATAGGCTCTTTTACTTTGCAGAAACTTATTGTGACTCTTGGTCCCACTTTATAGAATATAAAATATAAATGACCAGTACTTTTTATTATTTTCATTTTCAGAAAGATTATTCAAATTGTATAAAATATGTTTTATTGCACATTATTAGAAGTGTTTAAAAATTTTATAATACATGTAGGAGTGATCCCATAAGGCATATACCATTATTTATAAAATTTACAAAGTAAATTTCATCAGCCAGAGCTAATTTATATCAATATAGCTATATATATATATGTAACTATATAAATATATATATAATTAAGGTTTCTACATGACATTTCTTAATTTTTACTAATTTTTTGTCTTTTAATTTTTACAACTAATCCTTCTCTGAAAAGTAGGAAGTTTCTCTTCTCAATATCATAATAACATAGTTGTAAATCGAATATTTCGTTTATTTTCTTCCTGATTTTTGTAAAGTAAACTCCTTTTAATTTTTTTTTGCGGGGGTTTTATTTTTGACTGGCGATATCAAGGGGAGATAACCACTTGCACAAATCGGCAAAAAAAACACCGCTTCGTGTTGAAAATAACTTGACGTTTGCGTATCCAAAATTCTCTTACCTAGATATTCATATCGAGTGTTTGTTTTAATGAGATGTTTTATTAAATTTAAATTCAGCCCATCATTTTCAGTTTCCTCGAAAATATTTAGATTTTTCGATCAGGAGACTTGACAATTTTCACACAAACATCATGTTTGAAGATAAAATAAAGAATAAAGGACTTTGAGTTGGTGTGTAATTTTTGACGAGGTAAAACTATGAATATTCAGGATTATTTTCATCAATAAGTTGATATCATGACATTGGTATTTTAGAGAGTAAAAATGAGGTTTGTCTCATCAGTAGTTTTACTGAATTTTCACGGTCACGTGACCTCCATTGTTGCTGATAGACTTGGGGTCAAATCGTGACCTGCTTTCCAACTGCTTCTTGATCCCCTACACAAATTGACGGTGACATTGTTTTCTTTTTTTCAACATACGTCATATAACGTTAACAAAATATGTGTCAGGGTCATGTGCATTGTGAAAATTTACACATTGGAAAAGTGAAACTTGCGTTTGAAACTGTACGTCTTTGAATATTTCATTCATACTGGAAACAAATCTGACAAATTAATGATAGCCTTTGGATGGCCAAAAACACAAAAAAAATAGCAAGAGAAAATGACTTGCAATGAAAATTTCTGGAGGAAAAAACATATCATATGAAAAAGGAAATGAAGGTCAGTTAATTATATCTATAATTTCAATATAAGTTAAAAACCTTGGTTATATGGTTATCTCTTTACTAAATAAGCTACAGTAAAGTGCAAAAACTAGCTTATAAAGTCAAACAAGAAATTGAATTCATAAAGATTTTTTCTTACAAAATTGAACTTATTCAAATGGCACACTATTCCTGTCAAATTTAACAATCCATTGATCATTAAGTAAAAGGCACAATATTTTTCCCACCAACTTTCATTTGTCACAGTTTTGTGATATAAATATCAAATTTTTAAGATAAAATATATAATAGGGCCTACTTCTTTTATAAATATATATACCAGCTGATACAGCAATCTGAAGAGTAGAAGCCTCATTTTGCTTTTCAAAGTTTACTTTCATAATCTAGAAAATACCCTGAGAAATTTGGCAAGGGCTACTAGCTGTGCTACTTAATCTACATATAATAATTGAATTTTACAATAATAATGATTTTAAAATTCAAAATTATTTCACTATAAATAATTTTAAGTATTATTTTTTACAGAATTTTTGTCAATATTTTTGGTAAACTTATCCTTTTTCTGTAGGATATTTTCTAGGCAGTACATTACTGTTCAACAAAGAAACATAAGGTTGAGCTAAAATGCTTTCTTTCTTTGAAAAAACAATTTTGTCTCGTGGTACTACTGTTTTATAGAATATAAAATTTATAAATATCAGTATTATTTATTATTTTTATTTCAGAAAGATTATTTAAATTGTGTAAAGTATGTTTTGTTGCATTAAACATTGTTAGAAGTATTTAAAAAAAATCTACTTAGAGCGGTCCCATATCCCATTATAAAATTACAAAGTAAATTTCATCAGCCAGAGCTAATTTATATCAATTCAGCTAGGTTTCTGAATTTTTACCATTTTTTTGTCTTTTATTTTTTTACTCTAATCCTTCTCTGAAAGTAGGGAAGTATCTCTTCTCAATATTATAATAACATACTGGTAAATCGAATTTCATTTATTTTCTTCTTAATTTGTGTAAAGTTAACTTCTTTCTATTCATTTTGCTGAATTTTTATTTTTGACAAGTGATATCAAGTGGAGATAACCACTTGCACAAATCGGCAAAAAACACCGCTTCGTGTTGAAAATAACTTGACGTTTGCGTATCCAAAACCCTACTGCCTAGATATTCATATCGAATGTTTGTCTTATTGAGATGCTTCATCAAATTTAAATTCAGCCCATCATTTTTAGTTTCCTCGAAAATATTTAAATTTTTCGATCAGGAGAATTGACAATTGTCATACAAACTTCAAGTTTGAAGATAAAATGAAGAATGAAGGACTTGATGTGTAAATTTTGACGAGATAAAACTATGTATATTCAAGATTATTTTGATCAATAAGATTTTATCATGACAGTTGTACTTCAGTGAGTAAAAATGAGGTTTGTCTCATCCGTAGTTTTGCTGAATTTTCACGGTCACGGACGTCTATTGTTGCTGATAGATTTGGGGTCAAACCGTGACCTGCTTTCCAACTGAGAAATCGAAGTTATTTTATTTTATTTCGTTTCTATTTCTTTTTCTAGAATACTATAAAAAACGACAATATGGAAATAAATGAAGGTTTTATAACATGATAAATATTATAAACAATAAAGATATATTGAAGAAAATATAGTTCAATTACTGTATTTTGATATAAAGGATCATGCAAGATTTGGTATCATCGAGGGATTCAAAAGACGAGCAGTGTTCTCAATTTCTTCATAGTTGGTGCGTGTCTGGTATTTTCTAAAGAACCGTCGATGAAGAGTCCGACTTAACCCTTTGCACATCACCACAAAAATCGGGATATACTAGTATATAGCATTGTCATGATTTAACCATCAAAGTCTTAACTGATTGAGCAATAAATCGAATGAATATTCACAACAATAACTTATCTTTTTTCTGATAATCTATAATCTGAAATAAGTATACTTTAACATTACAATTGTGTGACTTATCCTTCATTTTGATTTGCCGATTTGGTTTTGAGGAATGTCACTTGTCTGAATAGACCAGTAGTAGTGAACTTTTAGCATCAATTTGCTTCTTTTTTATATAGCCTGAACTGATCTTTTTTTTTTTTTTTGTATTCAAGTCAATATTTTACATGTCAAAGGCATGCGAAGTTCCATTAATTTCGCTAAATCTTTATTTTTATGCAACATTTGATGTCTAAATTTTATGTTTATCTGTGGTTCAAACTGTCTTGACCCTTTTATGGAGTAAGCCGATTTTTACAGATAATATTTAAGTGTTATGAACTTTAGTCCAGTAAAAACACAATTATAGGTACAGGTTTAAGAAATCCTTTGCTGTGTTATGTACATGTCCGACTTAAATCAGTTTTGTTATTAAATGAGGCCTGTCGATAAAATTATTTTCTATTTCTTGTTGCGATCATTGACATCGAAAATATGATATAAATCCCTTTTTCATTGGTGTGATTTAGGCAGATGATGAGAAGAAACTATCCAATCGTAGAGACACACTCTTTTGGCAAGTGTTCATTAAGGAATTTCGGTAAAATCGATATGGCCCCAAATAACTATTTTACTTTCATTGCTTCCTACTTTATGATGCAGTATCTATTTTTCAAAACAAGTACATGGTTAGTTTGAAGTATGAAATTAAAGAGGTAATGGTACTAATACTTTACCCCAATCATAGTTATGGACGATGTACTTTCCTTTTGACTGTTTTATTCTTTAAGTTTTTGAATTTGATTTGATACATGCACAAACATAATCACAAACTGGTTACTTCAAAAACCCTTCTCCAATTTTAAAAAGAGATGCAGACTCGGTGTAAATAAGACTTTAACTCCAGGACACAAACAATTAACAAAGATATTTAGAGGTCAACTTACCCTCTTAAAAGATAGTCAGACATTATACGATATTTCAAAAACTAAAAGGCAAAAGTATACATAGGCTGTAAATAAATCATTAGAGACTACTATAGCAGTCGGATATAAACGAGCACAACCGCTTGGACAATAAAAAAAAACACTCAAATATTAACGAAAACAACGACTGGGACAATAAAACAACTCTGACATGAGTGAAAACAACCGCCGTTGACTGACACAGATAAATGGTGCAAGGTTGAGAAATAGTCACTCATATCCCATTCCTTGTATAACGATAAAGTTAGATAGAAGATTGCACTTGTGTGAAGAATATACGATTTTAGACGACCCTTTATTTTCCAGTTGAAAAATTTGAAATAAAACACTTTTTACAAGAATGGACATTTTAAAATCACATGAATAAATCAACCCTTTCTTGCATGTTCTTATAACTGAAAAAAGTGCTTTGTTATATGAAATATTCAGGTTCCACCATAAGGAAAGCTTTTCACATTAAATTTTAAAATAAACTATTGGACTAGATGATCACGATGAGGACGTGACGCAGTGAATGTTCGCTCCCCAGAGATCAGATTTGGATTTTTTAAGACATACAGAAACATTTCTTACAACACTGTGGTCTTGGAATTACAAGAAAGGTCCCATTATAATTTTTTATACTTGTATCTCTTTTTCTTAGCTCTATTTGATTATCTTGATCTTTTTCATATATAGTCATACGAAGTAGTTAAATTAGACCTAGTAACGGAAAAACAAAGAATTCAAGTGATGACAATAGTTTAATAGTTTTAATGGATCAGATGGACTGAAAAAATCTACATGCTGTTAATGACTTCTGTATATAAACAAGTTCGTATATCAATTTTTGTGTGTTGGATTTGAATTTTCAATACTAGTATTAGCTTGTATGTAACTTTTGCATAGAATCATGCACTGTCGTCCGTGTTTATTTATTGTTTTTTCTTTAGCTACCGTTAAACAATTTTGGTTGTTAAAATAAACAATTCAGAATTTTCTTTTGGCACCAGTATTATTTTGAAAGAGTCCGTTATGATATTAAAGTCATGCTATTTGGTATGGTTACAAATGAGACACCTATAGCCACCAAAGACATCACGACAAGGCTTTAAACTACGGATCATCGTACTGCCTTCAACAATAGTTTTGTATACATGATCTCCCCCAATTTTTGGTTGGGTTCGTATTGCTCAGCCTTTAGTGTTCTATGTTGTGTGTGTACTGTTAATTGTCTTTTGGTCAGTTTACGTGTTTTGCCATGGCATTGTCAGTTTGTTTTCGACTTGTGAGTTTGACTATCCCTTTTGTATCTTTCGCCTCTCTTTTTGTATGCAAGACTGACCTCCATAAAATTCAATGTGAAACAATTAAAGTGAGAAAGTTCACGATATGTTTAAGCTTTTAGCATTGAAGGATCGAAAAACAAACATGACAAACAAAGGGTATGTGATAACGACAACCACTTGGCCAAAGACTTCTTCCTGGCTTTGGAAAAGCTCAGTATATCTTTGTAGGCGATGATCACCTCTTCTAACCTAGAATTGTCGTGTACCAGTATAACATTAGAACAAATAGCAAAAAACATTTGAAAAGAATTTGACTTGTCAGAATGGGACCAAGCACAAAAACAAAACAAAAACTAACACAATGACAAAGGACAAAAAGTAAATCCAAAAATACGCAGTAAGTGATAAGTAAAACACGATCTTAACTAAAAAATAGAACATGTTTTCTAACATTGAATTGACAACAAAGTGTTACGCATGAACAATTAAGGCGGAGTATGAAAATTGTATGCCATGATCAAGTAATAGAATGATAAATAAAAAAATCAGGGTATGATTTGGCTTTTCGCAGAAATTATTTTACAAGACATTGTCAAAATTATTAATAACTTTAATAGTTTGGTATTTTTAATACTAATGAAGTCAACATATGTTTAAACCAACAGCAAATGGGTAAGTTTCTCAAGAAATATGTTGGGGAAAATGCATTCAAAAAGAGATATTCCCGAATTCGACCGACTTTATCTGCCGAGCTAGCCTTCTAAATTTTTTAACAGTTTTTATCGAATATATATACAGAAATCAAACTTTGATAGCAATTATCGAATGATTTGCAATCTGTAACACTTTACATTGTGAAAATCGGTAAAAATTCAATGGTTTTACTGCAAAACTTTATCAGTAATTTCAAGTACCTGCCACTTTTATACACATAAACGTCACAAACAGCACCAGTTTTGATGACGTCATTCGGATAAACGTTACAATTAAAAAATAAAATAAGAATTGTTTTTTTTTACAGTCAACCATGTGAAATAATTCCACTAAGTTAATTTGATAAATAAAGGCATAAAAAGTTTATAATTGGAGTACAGCTTGTGTAAATATTGCACGTTACCTCTAAAAAAATTGTTTTCAATCACAAAAATGCAATATATATTTGGGACTTTTAGGGTTATTCTGGAATAACAGAACAAAGTCAGTTATTTTTCTTCAAACCTATAATGGTTTCGGCAGTAAAATGATGTTCTTTATATACATTTTTAATGGTTTGTGGGTTCTGCTGAAAAGCGACAAAAACGTCGTTTTGGCGTGCTAGCAGTAAACGACAAAATGTCGTTTTGGCGCCGAAAGGGTTAAGAAAGTAGCATCAACGGTCGTTTCTAAGGGCTTGCTTTCCGACTGTACTGTTTAGTCTACTTTTTGTAATATACTTTTTGCGTGGCTCGGTATTGATACATCCCGTTATTGTGCTATGGTCATGTTTGGCATTCTTGTCTTTCATTTTTGCTTATGTACTTTGTCTATAGATCGTCTATATGCCATTTTGTTTTTCTTATTTGAAAAAGTTATTTGTTTTCATAGTGATTAAGATTATAGCACAATGTTTACTGCTGTACCCCAATTTTTGAAATTTTTACCTATTATGTCTGTTTGTTTTGCTCACACATTGTTGTCAATATAATGGAATTCTATGCGACTGTCATACAAGTGAGAGGTTTAGCTAGCTATAAAACCAGGTTCAATCCACCATTTTCTACATAAGGAAATGCCTGTACCAAATCAGGAATATGACAGTTGTTTTCCATTCGTTTGATGTATTTGAGCTTTTGATTTTGCCATTTGATAAAGGACTTTCCGTTTTGAATTTTCCTTGGAGTTCGGTATTTTTGCTATTTTACTTTTTGCATTATGAAACAGATTAACAAGACTTAGTATACGTTATCTCACCATCATTGTATCAAATCAAATGATATCTTTCGTGATGGTAGGACACTATACAGCAGGAAAGGTTTCGATACTGATATGTATAAATGGTCTCAAAACCTTAATTGGCTTTAAGGTACAGTTTGAATGTTTTCACCATGCGAGTAAGGTTTGCATTTCTTTATTATAGCTGCCATGTTTTAGAAAAAAATGACATTTCCATCTTTATCTTCACAATAGAGGCTTCGTTAGCAGGTTGAATATAATTTGTCCACTGGGATTATCTCTTAATGAACACTATTTGTTTGTATTCCTATAAAGTCATGTTATTTTGAAATTACAGAATCTTTGTGTCTAGACGATGTCCTTCTTTTGTACGAACACCAAGTGACTATATTTCTAAATCCCAGTTACCCTTGTGATTACCTTGGGTAAAGAAGTATGGATGTGTGGACACTTTTAGTCCGGCAATAAAAACTGTGTCAATGGAGTGTTCATTTAGCTGTGTGGGATGTATAAATATGCAGCCACGATTTATCAGAATTGCAACGAGAAATCTGTTGCTCCCTGTTATGAGAGTGCATCATATACGAGTAGGCAAAAGGGGTTATATCGGTAATAATTCATATTGTGTTAAAAATATACAAGTATTTCTACATGTTCAAACACTTTTCCCTGGAGAAGATTTCAAATCGTTTGTTAATCATTATTATCGAAAGAAAAACTATATTTAGGTAATTATAATACCATCTTTATGTGACAAGGATTATTTTTAATTTGTATTATTAATATAATAAGCATTTTTGTATATTTTAGGTGAAGGAAACACCTTATTTTGAAAAGTGAGGAAAGATAAAACCTCTGCTATCTACAAATTCGCAGCGAAGTGTTCACGTTAATAAGTTTAGATTCTGGCGTACAATGGAAAGTATTTGGATTCTGGTGTACAATGGAAAGTATTTCAAATACAATACATGCAAACATGAATGACTGAGACCGATTAAATGAATACAAAAAGTTAAGATTTTGTTTTTATTCCAAGGCAGTCATCAGCTACCATGTAAACATATCGGTACATAATTCTGAGATAACGTATACTAAGTCTTGTTAATTCTAATGCAGTTTTTACTTCAGCTTCTCGATATAAAGTGTCAAACCAGATGTGATAGTATTATAATATGTTATTAAATTTATGCATTAAATATTTGTTATCCTACACGTACACATCCAATAAGTCCTGAAGTTAGAGATGTGTCAATGTCGAACCTGGTCAGTGCTTTTTTTCTTAGTGGTTTTGTCTTTAAATTATTCGATAACTAAAATACAGACAGCCAAAATATATAAAATACTTGTGAGCACAAAACATAAAACGATTTAAACAGAACATCCAAAACACTTGAGAGCATAAAACAGATACACTTTCACGGTGCATACCTATATTTTTGCATTGCACAAGGTCATGTTTTTCTCTGACTGTTAATGAGGCATTAAATCCATGGGATGTTGGATGTGTACTGATTGATTATTTAGTCTTAGATACTTGATGTTTTTTGTCTCGCCTTGACGGAGCCAAAAGCGAGACATAGGTATGCTGTTTCCGGCGTCGGCGGCGGCGGAGGCGTCAACAATGTATTAGTTTGTGATTAGGTCTAGTTTATGGTGAACCGATAGTGGTAGGTCAATGATATTTGGTATGCAGTTGTATTAGCATTGGCACATCTCATTTCCAAGGAGATTATTTGGACCCGACCCTTCAGTTATGGTCTATTGACTTTGAAACTTTGCTTAGTTTACATGTATTAGTTTGTGATTAGGTCAGTTTATGGGGAACTACTAGTGGTAGGTCAGTGATATTTGGTATGCAGTTGTATAAGCATTGGCATATCTCATTTCCATGGAGATTATTTGGTTCGGCCCTCAGTCATGGTCTATTGACTTTGAAACTTTTGCTTAGTTTACATGTATTAGTTTGTGATTAGGTCAGTTCAAGGGGAACCATTAGTGGTAGGTCAATGTTAATTGGTATGCAGTTGTATAAGCATTAGTACATCTCATTTTCATGGAGAATATTTGGCCCAGCCCCTCAGTAATGGTCTATTGACTTTGAAACTTTTGCTTAGTTTACATATATTAGTTTGTGATTAGATCAGTTTAAGATGAACTGCTAATGTTAAGTCAATGATATTTGGTATGCAAATTTATTGGCATTTGCAAGTCTCGTTTTCATTGAGATTATATAGCCCACCCCCTCATCATGGTTCATTGACTTTGAAACTTTTACATAGTTTACAAGTTAATGTTTATGTTTAGGTTTGTTTAAAGGGAACGACTTATGATAAGGCAATGAATGGTATTTGGTATGCAGTTGTATTAGCATTGGCACATTTCATTTCCATGGAGATTGTTTAGCCATGTACCTTCATTGTATGGTTCGTTGACTTTGAGTATTTGCATAACTAACATGTTAAAATTTTGCTATTTTAATTTCAACATTTGCATTATCAAAATTACAAAAAGGAGAGACATATCTCTGTGATAACAGTTTATATTAGTTGTTATTGACTGTCAGTACTCTCAGTTCTGTACTTCGTGTCTTTTTTGTTGTTTTGTTGTATAAATACCCTGCCACGTCCGGTCTGTGTTTTTGTCACTTGTTTTTCTGCTTTGTATCGATCTGATGATTTAAGCTCTTTTCAACTGATTTTTATAGTTTGCTCTAACACCACTGTCCCGGTTTAGGGGTAGGGTTCAGTGCTCACAAACATGCTTAACCCCGCCAAATTCTTTATGTGCCTGTCCCAAGTCAGGAATCTGTAGTTGAGTGTTTGTCTTTGGTTCATATCTGTTATATTTGTATTTAATAAATTGCTTTGTTATAAATTAGGCCATTAGTTTTCTCAATTGAATTGTTTCATATTTTTCATGTCGGGCCCTTTTATAGCCGACCATACGGTATGGTTTTTTCTCATTTTGAAGGCCGCACGGTTGCCCATAATTGATTATATCCACTTCATTTGAACTGCAATGGATAGTTGTCTCATTCAACATCTCCTTATATTTATATAAAACGATTTAAACAGAACAGCCAAAAACCGTCTTCGGACAACTTTACCGGAAGGAGTTGCATAAGAGAGGCGGAAGTTACGAACTGATAATGCCATGGAAAAACAGACAAACATGAAGTTAGAGATGCGTCAATATCAATAGAAATAAGATGTGGTATGAGTGACAATGAGACAACTCTCCATCCAAGTCACAATGTGTAAAAAGTTCACAATTATAGGTCAAAGATCGGTCTTCAACACAGAGACTTGGATCACACCAAACAGCAAGCTATAAAGGGCCCCAAAATGGCGTTTAAACAATTCAAACAGGAAAAACAACGGTCTAATCTATATGAAAAAACGAGAAACGAGAAACACTTATGAACCACATCAACAAACAAAACCACAGAACAACAGGCTCCTGACTTAGTCAAACCTGGTCAGTGCTTGTCTTTATGGTTTTTTCTTGGTGGTTTTGTCCTTAGATTGGTCGATACCTAAAATACAGACAGCACAAATCATAACACGATTTAAACAGAACAGAACAAACTGTCTTAGGACAACATTACTGGAAGGAGTTGCAAAAGAGAGGCGGATGTTATCAATATGATATTCAAACTCATATTCAAATTCGAACTGACAATGCCATGGAAAAACAGACAGACATGAAGTTAGAGAAGTGTCAATGTCAAACCTGGTAAGTGCTTGTCTTTATGTTTTTTTTTCTTGGTGGTTTTGTCTTAAAATTGGTCGATACCTTAAATACAGAAGCCAAAATATATAAAACACTTGTGAGCACAAAACATAAAACGATTTAAACAGAACATCCAAAATCGTCTGAGGACAACATTACCGAGGAGTTGCAAAGAGAGGCAGATGTTACCAAAGGGATATTCAAACTCACTAGTCGAAAACGAACTGACAATTCCATGGAAAAAAAAACGAAAAACGACCAAAAGACAAACAACAGTCTACTCTCAGATCTGTACTTAGTGTCTTTTTGTTGTTTGGATGTACAAGTACCCGGCCACGTCCACTTTGTGTTTTTGTTTATTTGTATTTCTATTTGTATCCATCTGATGAGTTAAGCCTTTTTCAACTGATTTTTATAGTTCGTTCTTATGTTGGGTTGGGATCCCGCTAACATGTTTAACCCCGCCACATTTTGTATGTGCCTGTCCCAAGTCAGGAGCCTGTAATTCAGTGGTTGTCGTTTGTTGATGTGTTACATATATGTTTTTTGTTCATTTGTTTGTACATAAATTAGGCTGTTAGTTTTCTCGTTTGAATTTTTTTACATTTGTCATTTCGGGGCCTTTTATAGCTGACTATGCGGTATGGGCTTTGCTCATTGTTGAAGGCCGTACGGTGACCTATAGTTGTTAATTTCTGTGTCATTTGGTCTCTTGTGAAGAGGTGTCTCATTGGCAATCATACCACATCTTCTTTTTTATAAAACACAACAAAGAAACTTAAGACTGAGCAACACTTACCCCACCTTTACATTCAAAACTTGATAGACTCGAGACGATTTAAAGCTACAGATGGGCACTTGTCTATTATTGAAACCTGTCTGTGGACCTCAAGAAGAGGAGGTAAAATAAATAAACAAAAGAAAATATCATTTAACTTCGATTCACTACGAGGGGACAAGAAACCTGAAAGATCTACGAATACCTGGATATATTATATATAAAAATAAGAAGATGTGGTATGGTTGCCAATGAGACAACTCTCCACCAGAGACCAAATGACATAGAAGTCAACAACTATAGGTCACCGTAAGGCTTTCAACAATGAACAAAACCCATGCCGCATAGTCATCTTTTAAAGGCCCTGAAGTAACAAATGTAAAACAATTCAAACGAGAAAACAAACGGTAATAGACGCAATTTGAAAACACCAAATCTGGTGGTAATAAAAAAATATTTCGTTAAAAAGATTAGGTAATTCTTCTTAAACCACAAGGGCAAAGTTGTTCTATTAGTTAGAGCGTTTAATTAATTTCTGCATTTTGTATTCCAAATAACTTGTGCATTGGCTTTAAAACTTTCGACCATGGACATACTTGAAGATCAGGTATTGTGACTTCGCATGTGGGTTGAAATATCATATGTGAAAGCTCTACAGCTTGTACATGCATCATACAGAGTTTCAGTTTGGTGTATTATGCCCTATATATATTTAAGATGGCAAATTTATACATCTACCCGATTATTTCTCGTGTGTGAATATTAGCACTATAAAAAGCAAACTTTTGACATGGTCCATCTTAACGTATATTTGAAATGTATTTATACAGGAGAATAACATTCAATTTGTTTCCAAGAGAGTCGCAAATTGACAGACAGAGATCTCTAATTAATGTATATTGTTATGATATTGTAACTATCATATTTATTTAGTTGGCCTTATTTGTTTTGTGTGGCCTATTATACATGTTTACATTGTGTACAAAATAAAACACATTGTGTTACAACTATGCAGTTTAGAAATCACTGGAACAATCATTGATACTCATGGAATGATTAGAACTTTCTATTTCACTTACATAACGTTTCCAGAATGATCATAACAAAAGATGCGTAATTTAAATTTCTAGCGTTATCTAGAAGTTTCCATTTGAGTATATATATAAGTATGCAGACCATATAGATAGAGATAGACTTAGACATCGTTAGACATCAACATTCTCAGCAGTTGGATTGACACTTTTATTTACAAACTACACCATACTAGATTGTGATCTATTGGATATAATATTCTGTGGATTCCGAGAAGATTTCCGGATAAAGAAAAGATAAAAGATTGGAATCATATTTTGACAGTTAAGTTGACATTTCTCTTAGTGTAATACTTCTTGTAAACTAGTGTATAGCAAATCTTGTTAAATTTTATTATTGATTTTTGTCTTTTGTTGGCTACAATTAAAAGGCGATTTTCTGGCGTAACAATATGTATATGACTGTTAAAGAGGAACTTTTAAAATAAATTGTTGAATGCAACTGAAACCTGTAATACATGCAAATTAATGAGTGCAGTAATTCTCAAGAAATGTTTTTAAGTGCAATAATTTATCAGTTACATAATATAACCAACTCCCGACTTCATATATTAATTTTTAAGGGTCTTTGATAATCTTATGATCAAATTTATACATATGCATTAAAAGACGTCTTATAATGATATACTATATTGAAGTTCTTTTGGAAGGGGTATTTACTGGATTTGGAAGAGGTATTTACTGGATTTACACGAGAGAATAGTATCATAATAGATAGAAATAACTTATATGTATATATGTATAAACAGTTGTTTACATCCACGTCATTTAGTTTCCGCTGGATAATTGTCTAATTGGCAATCATACTTCATTTCCTAATTTAAACTTATCGATTTTTTATTTATATCGAAGGCTTACGCCGATAAGCTAGAGAACATTTTGTATTTTTGTATTTTGATATTAACTTGAATGTTTGATTTATAAGGGACACTAAAAAGAGACACACATGTGATATTTGTCCTACCATATCATAACAAAAACAGCTGATTAGTAACGGAAGGGAACTCGTATGTTTCTTTGTATGTGTTAAATACAATTATAGTACAATTTCATTATGGTGGGCTTGAAACAGAAAGCAAGGGGTACAACTCCCATCATACATCTATAGAACACACGCAGGTTATTATTTTAAACACAATTGAATGATTACCAACAGAAACGATCTGTCGATAAAGACACCCAACCGGCCTTCGTAATCCAGAGAGAACTTTTATCAATTAAATTAACTCCATGGTTTAATTGACAGGAAGTAACGATAAAAGGGTAATTGTTTTTTTGTCAATTGTAAAAAGACTAATTCATAAAAAATATAAACTATTTTATTCATAAATCATATTTTCAAATTTCTATATAAAGCGCAACTGTATAACTATTCGGTAACATATAACATTCCAAACATCACTAATCATTGAACCTGATTCAAATCTCTGCTATCCTGTTGGTTCATACGAAAAGAATTCTTTCTATTTCGTTTGAATGACGTCAACGAGGAAGATATCACCTTTTGATAATGAAACATTGAACAATTCGTTTCTTATCCTCAAATATACTTTTGGACTTAAAATATCAGTATGATGTCATTTTACTTTGAAAAGTTACATAACTACACAAGGATTATTTCCTATGATTAACTTCTTTTTTTGTACTTCTATGAATACATGCAGGTAGTTTAAAAATTGCAATATGAGTATCGATTAAACCACTTTTGTAACAAATCGGATGGGTTTTTTTAAAAGACAATATATTTGTAACAGTTGTATAAATAAAAAAAGTATTTCCTACATTTTCAACAACCTTTTGAAGGAAACCAAAAGTTTTTTGTTCAACAAACTGAGCAATTAACGAACAAAACAAAAAACTAACATTATATCAACAATAAATTAAATTTATAAAAAAACATAACATAAAAACTGCCATTTATAGATGTAAAAGCTGCCATTGAAGAAGGCTTGATTATTTACAAATTGTGGCTCTTTTCACAAAAGCTCTTACGACAAAAATTGATCGTAAAGTTATCCTGAAATGTTAATGACTTACGAATATATTTTCTCTTAAGATCTTTTGTGAAATCAGTCGCTGATACATCTGTGATTGGACAACAATGTACAAAATATTTTATGGTCCTTCTATCAAAAATACAAATGTCCTTGTTTTTGTAACGATTGTTCCTATAAAATGCAATACAGGAAGACTAGTTCATTCCAATTGAGCCAAACAAAAAAAATTATTATGACAAATAAAATAATAAATGTACAATCTTTAATATTGTTTAGCATATATGTTCTCTTGGTATATCTACTGACTTAAGTACACTCAAAGTTAACATATATGCCTTAAGACTAGAAATTAAGCAAACAATGCATTTTGAAAAGCACATTTTAAAAAACGATGAAATAAAATGCATGCCCTTTTCACTTAATAAGCAAATATAGACTCAAATATATGTTCTCAGGCAATTTTATGCATTAAATGCAATAACAAAGACAACTATATCCATATGATTTTTAAAAGTGCAATTGCCTATTTTGTACTGTTTTCATTTGATTTCAATTACTGTTACCATATTACAAGTGGGACATTTATAGACCAAATTAGGTTTGGACACCAATATGCTTATTTCATCACCTTTCTTCAATTTAAAAGTTTCAACTATTCGAACGGTTTGAAGAGTTTGAATTCCATTACAAATTGGTAATGTTTTGGACAAAATGTTAACAGTGTCAATTTCTAGCCTGTCTTTCTTCATTAATTTCACGTCGACATTGTCTTGAATCGTGTGATTCCACCTTGATTCTCGTTTGAACAGCAACTGGACGGATATAAAGTATGTGTTTGTTTTTCGGATAATTATTTTGTTGTCGTGAAATGACAAAACCTCATTTCCTGTTACAAGACGGTGTGCTGATTTTGTACTTTTCATCAATGCGCTTGGATTAATGTCCTTTTCATTATCGCCTGTAATAAAAACCATAATGGAAAAGTTAATTCAAAATCCGAATTACCTATTTACTTAAACAGACATAACATATAAATGTATCTGGTTTATACTGTCTGCGCTCATATCAAAAGTTACTGTTATTATTTTAAATGTCTTTCTCTGAGTGCTTTTTGAACTTTAAATATGCCTCCTTAATTTCTTTTAAATTCCGATACTGAAGGTTATACGCGGTATTAAAATTACAGGCATTTTGGAACACAAATGATAGGCAATAGAATTTTAACATAATTTCGTAATAGTATTAATTTAAATGGTGTGCTTATTTTAAAAGTCATGTGGCACTTGAAAAACTGCCTTAACAAATGAATACATGTAATATTTTGAAAATTGCCAAATTATAAATACATAGTATAAAACCGCTTAAAGTGCATGGATGCCACGAAAAGAATAAGTTTACAATATAATTGTGTGCTTGAAATTTGGAAATACGGCGTTGAGCAAAGTACATTACAGACCAATTTTAATAAGACTTTGTTAGAAATGTTTTGTCCGAACAGACCAACTACATACCTATCATAAAGAACCGTTCATACTTTTTTTAACGTGCATCGAGTGGCATTCTTTCCTAAGACATTTCGCTTGATTGTGTGTCCATTCCGATCGTACATACAATGTTTTTATTAATTCCGCATAACCCTGAGAGGCCCAAGCCTCGGTACAGTCCCATTGGTGGACAAAAGAATTATGGTAAATTTTACGTAGCACACTAAGGGTAACACATATTTCGCAATCAAATAATAATAAATAATAAAAAATACAATAAATATTATGGCGATGTCATGATATGATAGATCTTCTAACATCTTTTGTTTTTGTCTTTTTTTTTTTTTTTTGCTTTACTTTGAACAAGTTTTTCCCCACTATTCTTAAGCTAAAATCTTAAAATCCCTTCGTGTATTTTGATGTCATTTTCCTTCTGAATACGTTACATAACTAGCTCCTTTTTTTAACACGGTATCAGATTAAAAATATGTATTCAATTAAGTAAAATCTCAAATGAATATCTACGTTAATAGTTAGATTAAGAACATGAAAAATGGGACATATAGAAACTAACAAACATATCCGCGAAAAATATTTACTTACCTTTATTACTATGGAAAGAAATGTAGGTTTGTGCAGCTCCTAAAGGTAGACTTTGATTGTCTTTAATTTGCATCTGAAAATGAAATTAGCATGCGTAAAATCAGAGGATTCGAATTAAATATAAATATAAAAGAGAGACAAGAAAATAATTGTTAGATACATTGAAAAATATCAGTTAATAAATTTGGTGCACCCTAAACGCTTTTCTGATATACCTTCACCAGTAACGATCAAACTCAAACATATGAAAGCCATGGATGTATAAATACGTAGACACATAAGGAGTTATATTTTAAAGGAATAGCCAAATTTATCGAAGGTCAACTTTGCCAAATTGAAGGTTTCTTTTTAGCTCACGCTACTGTTGAGTACAGTTTAGTAACTTGTTGAAATATAGGCAAACCTACCGTGTTTATGAATAAAAAATGTGTGGGGTATGCATCAATGAGACAGCAAGCCAACTACAAAAATAACCAAAACAAAACATCTATAGAGCAGCATATAGTACTCAACAACAGACAGGTGTCTATACAAAATTTCATACTCTAATTTGTCTCAAATCTATAAAAAGTTATGAATAAATTAAACAGAAAAAAATCTGCCATCAACTCCCATTTTTCCAAACACCACTTATTGACGAGGTTTCTGACTTGGGGACAGGCACATGCTCATCGAATGCGGCGGGGTTTAACTCGTGTTTTTCAGATCTCAACCCTACCCCTATTTGTAATTTAATAACCTGGCCTTGCCATGTATACAGTATTTTTAATACTATAAACATATTAATCTTATAGAAAGATACTTACGACGTGAACTAAATACTGAAGATGATGTGCTGAAAAATTTGAACAAAATGGGGTTTGGTGACTTTCCAGAACACATAAGGATGACTGCGATGATTTTTCTGTATTGTCTGTTCTACGAGGTAAACTGAAGACAATAATAATGATGGATACGATAAACAAAACGTTAAAAGCTATAGACAGGAATATACTCGATCTCAAACATGTATTTTGAGTTGATGGTGAATGTTTGATATTGTTATCAGTATCATTAGTCTGTCTTAACAACGTTTCCTGAGTCGTAAGTATTTGATTTTGATTTTGATCTTCATCTTCATCAAGCGTTAAATTTATTGCACTATCGACAATGGATATCCTGCTTCCACTTTCTAAACTTTTTCCGCTATGATCTTTGTGATTATAAGGAAGGGAATCTTGTGTTTCTTGTTGCTCGTCTAGAGTTAAATTCGAGTTGTATCCGCTTGAAATCTCTCCTTCTTCTTGTTTCATGTCATTTTCGTTATTTCTGCTTCTAGTTAGGCAAATATCCACTTTAGAATCGATTTCGATTTTTTCATTGCGAAGTTCAGTTGTACAGAGTCGGGGTGTTGAGTTGATATCCATTTGTTTCAATTTTACTATACAAGGCCCAAGGTTTATGGTTTTCAGTTTACGCTAAACGCTGCAATTTCTTGACAATTGGGTAGTACGACATGGTATAAGAAGATCCATCGTTTTAAATTAATCATAAAAGCAATTTCAAATAAGTCTGAAACCAAAACAATAAGAGACACATTATGATAAGTTATCAATGCGAAAAAGTATGCATTAACATTTCCATATTTCTATATAAAAAGAAGTTTTTGTATGAAGTATACATATGACTTCCATTCTATATATTGTTCATCTTATTTGAATCTATATTACATAATGGTATTTGGCGAAATGCTTTCGGTCAATGTAATCGCTGTGATTTTCCCTTCTAAACTTTAAAAAAAACATATGCGTAGGAAAGAATTGCAACGATCGTATAGCTTAATCACGAAAAGATAAGTATTCTTACATACACAAAGTTAAATAACCAATTTCTTGGTAAATTCATGCTTATCAATAACATTCCTTGCTTACTTAATATGAAGGAATATTGATAGAAATGACTTGACATTTTCAAAATATTCGCAGTCATGTAGTGCCGGGTATTTCAGTTATAGCATTAACATTGCCATTTTTTGTAAATAACATATTCAGCGAAAGCTTTGAAGTTCATTCAATTTCTCATACTGTCTAATTCGAAAATCAAAATAAAATTGAAAAAACTGTATTTTGAATTCTCTCTTGCAATAATTTTTAATCAACCAGACACGAAATTTTATTTCAAAGTCACTATTACCATGAATGATTTATATGATTCAATTTAGATCAGCTACGTATGCACAATACTCTGATGTAGCGTACACGTCTCGAGTGTGAGGGATCGTGGGTTTGATCCCCGGCTGCGTCAAACCAAAGACTTGAAAATGGGTATTTGTTAAGTGCGCAGCACTAAGAGCAAAGACTGTTAGCTTGGAGACAGAATAATGTGACTGGGAAGGGTGACACGTCTTCCTACGTACTGTTTACCTTGTGAACTAGCACACTAAAAATCTGCTTCGACGTGTCGATCTAGTACACAGCAGGGTCCATATTTCTATCCCATTTACATATTCTCGTCATATTCACTCATACATGCAATATTTGCCACTGGAGCACCTATCAATCATCCCCATCATTATTTTCGAGCTTCAAATATAGAATCGACGAAATAAAACTTCTATTGAAACATACTTTCAAAAGTTGCACGAAAAAGAATACTTCACCAGATATAAGTGTAGATAAAACTGAACTTCCTTCAGATGATTTAAATTAAAAAAAAAAGATAAAAAATTACGTTAGTGTTGTAAGACAAGAGTAGCCCTGTATCTTGTGAAAAAAAATTATTGAAACTCGTAAATTTATACAAAGCATATGTAATTATAGTTCCTCAAGAATTTCCCGAAGTTGTTGACTTAATTCTAAAAATATATAAGACTGTAATCCCTTTACACGTAAATCAAATGTTACACTTAAATATATACTAACTTAGAAGCAAACACTTGAAATTCCAAAAACAAAAAAATAAAATAAAATTTTACGTAGAATATAACGGGAGTAATTAATTCTTATGTACTTAACATTCATTTAACACATTTGTTAAAATACCCGAAATAAAGTTGCAGGTAATGTAATTGAACAAGTATTGGTTTCCGGACATAGTTCAGAGCTTTTACTTTCACTGATGGTCCTCAAGCTCTGACAAATGTCAGTGGCGGATCCAGAAAAGGGGGGGGGCACCCTGCCCCCCCTAAATCCGCCTCTGAATGTTTTAAACCACACATACTAGGTAAACAAACAAATAAGAAGCGGTTTTTTTTTATTTCAATCTCAAAATAAAACGTATAATAAAATTAAAGAATTTTTAGAAATTAAGACAGTTGCTTAACTGTTTCGGTCATTACATAACTTTCCCCAAAATTGATGATACAATACAACTTACCAATGAAAGTTCGTCTTACAGTAATTAGAGGTAGAATAACGATCATTTGACATTTGGGGATTTATTTCATTTCTTTTTCTGCTAATGATAGGACAATTTCAGAGGGTATTTTTACCTGGGAATTTTTACCTGGAGAATCCTATTGATAGTCGATTTAAATACTATTTATATCAAGGGCATGTTTAGATATCATCATTTTTGATAATAAATATACCGCCAATATAAAAACACCTGTCTTCGATTTTGGCTAAGGTAATAATAAACCAAACAAAACACTTAAAACAAATCTTTCATTAAAAAGATATAGGCCTGAAAAGATATCTTTCAGTGGCGTAGCTGGACTGAAATAAAGTGCAATCATAACTAACGCCGAGCGGAGCGAGGCTAATTTGGCCGAGCGAAGGGAGGCGAAAAATTTTTTTGGACCATTTTATGCAGAAAATGATTTTTTTTTTCGGGCATTTCCCAATATGCCATGCTTATGAAATTCACATCACTCCTTCATGCCAAAACTCCTATTTTGTAAATACTTGTGGACTTTATTGTGATTCAGCAAGGGAGACGGGGGCTATGGACCGCTCAAAGTCCCCAGCTGGTCCAGGGTAGCACTCTAGTCGGGGATCCAGGGCAGCACCCTAGACGGAGGTCCAGGGAAGCGAATCCCCCGGAAGCTCCGGGCATATGAGTAATTACAGTGACTGCTTTGAACATGAAAAATACCTTATCTGTTTCTTACTATACCAGATTTTTATGAAACGATAATAAAATTCTAGTGAGTTCCGTAATTTGCTAAATTATATAAAACGGGAAGATCAGGAAGAGTCAACAACCGTCCGAAGCGTTAATCAATAGAAGGGCAATCAATGGACACATGACAAACCCGGGAACAGATAAGACACAAAAGGACAAACAAAAACATTCAACATTGAAAACTAAATACAGATGAAAAACACGGACCCCGAAAAAAATGTGGCGACATCCAGTGCTCCGGAAGGGTAAGCAGGTCCTGCTTCTTGTAAGACACCCGTAGTGTTTCTCACGAAGGTAATTTTCAAATCAAAGGAGAGGTTTCTACAACAACGGTAGAAGGTAACTTGAGACACAGATACCCCAGGTGAATTAATAATCTTTTGAACGAACGGACAATGGGAATACAAAATCGAACGGCCACTTTTAAGTCTTGATTTATAGGTAGAGAATATAAATCTATGATGTTTTCAAGGTGATTGTATTGAGCCTATAATATCAAATGTTAATACTGCATGTAAGACTTAAAGTACAGTTAATATCCAAAGTTCATATATCTATTTTTTTGCCAAGGCAAATGATCGCAGAACTCGATATCCATTTCTCTGTGAACATGTATGATAGTCTGTCCTATACCATGGTTGAACGGAGATAAGTTTTCAGTCGCCGTAATGCACTAAATGATCGTTCAGTAGTTGAACAGGCATTATAACTAGGATTGAGAAGATTGCAGATATTGAAGGATATACATGTAGTTCCTTATTAGTCACTGCTAGAGACGACATCAGAGATTTGTTGCAAGTACAAACATCGCCCGACACGATAATCCGTAAAGACTAAAGACTATCCGTAATTCAATTTCAGAATTATTTTTTTTTATGTGAAAAATATGTGCAAGCAAATGATTTTTTGCGTAAAGGCAGCTACGCGCCTGTCTTTGTGAAATTACAAATCTTTCTACACTGCTAGATAAAATTTATAAATATCTTGATGATATAATTCAAATATACGGAATTACTTACATCTATAGCATCCAGTCAAATATGCACGTTTAATTCTTATCTGTTTTCGATGATGCTAATATTGAAAAGTTTGAATCTGTTAACACTACTGTAGCATTGTTGCATGTTTATTTTCATATACCCAATACTTAGATTTCTGTAAATTTTCAATACTTGTTAATTCTTTTATAAAAAGAAACAATCATCTTCCTGGATAAAATGATACGTCATTGATAAAGGAAAATGAAAGTAGACACAAGTAATAGTAGATAGTTCATTTGTTGTTGAGGCAAACTGCATATACCTTAAAGTGTGATGCCGAAAAAGTCCAGTACCACCAACAAACGTCTTTTTCGTTCACAGGAAGGCCTTACTATATTTCCTAAAATTTCTTTGTTACTAGTATTATGATATGTACAAAAAATGATATTGTCAAATGGATAACTTTGTTGGTTTACAGAACTAATAACGAATTATCTTGTTATGTAATGAACTGAAAATAGGGGCGGGGGATACTAAGGCAGCAATAAAAATCCATAATAATCAAAGCTTTCCCCAAATGTGAAATTGTTTAGGGGGAAATGGGAGGTACAAGATTTCACACTCCTCCTTAATTAAAAGAATTATAAAAAGTTTTTTTTAATAGTAAATTTTACCAAGTTATGTTTTACTGCCCCGCCCCAGTCATCACCTTTAGCTAAACATTTTCGGTGGGCGTATAATAAGCATGACGTGTGACTTTTGAAATGACCTCGAGGTCAAATGTCATGGATGATCGCGTAAAGGGGCATTCTTTTGACAGCATAAGAAGATAAATTCGCACTCATCCGGTCGAAATCTGAACCTGAAATCCGATTTTAATGGTTTCTTTGAACAGTGAAAGCTGTACAGTTTAAGGAACAGATGCAAAACTCTTTATGTGAAAGCAATACTGTAGCGGGTTGTTATCATGCGGGCGCACATTTTAAAAAATTAGCACGAGATTTGTTCGTATACTAGTGTAATATCATCTTGCAAGTTTTTTTCTTTGCATGGTTAAACAATCTCTATCTAGATGTAAAGCATCCGGTCATCTATCTTTTACTATGTTTCGCTGTACTTACTAATCAACATTTGACCTCAAGATCAAAGGTCATATTTAACTTTAAACCTTTTTCTAGCTTTTAATTAAAATTCGTAAGACATTCCAAAAAGGAAAATTCAAATAAAATAATTTTAAAAAATATGATTTGGATATGTTTGCTACAATTTTCATTTTCTCCGATAACCTCCACCTAACACAGAGGTTAATTAGAAATCAATGAAGTCTTCGCCAAATAACACCATTAAATGTGATATCCAGAATGACTTCAAAAGTAAGTTGTCAATATTGAAAAATTAAAGTTAATAATATACATTTTTTTCATTGGAAAAAGGTACCAAGCAACGGCATATTTTCCGAGTCGGGTAAGCAGGTGCCAGTGTCTTAATTTTCATAATTAATAGGTCACTTTTGTTTTACTAGTTATACCTCCTAGTTGGAAACATACATCAATTATATTTTTATTAACACAAGTACAAATTTCAATTTTGTTATTTAAAGATTTACAAGTTTACACCAACCAATGATAAACAAAAACTAGACATTTAGTTCAATAATATAAGGTATACAAAATCAGTACAGAAAAACCACTTAAAATATATAATTTTAAAACTATATAATTCCGGTAAAAAAGATAAGCAAACACAAAAAGGGAAAGCATAACAATAAAACAATATATTATACAATGTCAACGAACGCTTGCAGTTACTGCAAGCAGTTTCGAAGAACTAAACCTGCTGATATAAAACCTTGCCGCCCTACACTAATATCGGTGGCTGTAATCATGAGTATATGTATCTATCATAAAAGCGAGAGAAACATGAACCTGTGCACTGTCCAGGATAAAACTTCACAGAATTTCATTGCATATAAAACAAACAAAAAAAGAGCTAAAATATAATTCAATTCAAACGTTTTATATCATGAAATCCAAGGTACAATGAGTTCATATGACATGTTGTATATTAATTTACTACCCTTGTGTATTTTTGTACGAAGTCACACTTACATTTTTATCAGTTGTATTTCCAGTAAGTGTAATGCTATTTTTAAACCTTCTTAGGAAGTATTGAAGTGGTATATTAAGAAAGTCATAAACCTAAGTTACCTGGTAAAGTTAGGGATGGATTTAAAGGAAGTAAAATTATTACAATAATCAGCGTGCACCCAATTATATTGGCACTGATATAGAAATGTTAGATTTTGTCTGAAAGATTTATTTACTAAAAGTACGATTAATTTAAACATTAAAAACACACACTACTCCGAGATTCAGCTGTATTTTCGTACTAGAGTCACGCTTTAGCGCCTCAAAATATGAAAGTTTTCAACTTTATCAAGAATAAAAAAATTATAATAATTTAAAAATAGATCTGCATGCTATAAAAAGCATGTAACTTAGATGCAAACTTAAAATAACATAAGAAAACTTGACTTGCTTGAAGAACTATAAGTGTAAATAAAATTACTTAAGTGTACGTCGTGACATGAATTGTAAGTATGTATGTAGTACTTTGTCCATGTTATCAAAATTAGATATTAACCATATAAATGTATTATATTAAAAAAAAATCAACGATTAGATCAAATACTTTTTTATGGATTCCCTATAAAAAGGACATTTGCTTTTACTTTCCTTAACTATAACACTACCAGGCATACATGTACACAAAAGGCATTTATTATAGGCGATGGAACATTTATAAATAAATATAACACCGTGACTTAATAAATTTCGTGCATCCGAAGAGTTTTTTTTAGATTTACCTCCATCATAAACGATCAAACCGAAACATTAAAGTCAAAGATGTATAAAAACGTATAAACGTTAGCTTTTCTTTTACCAAAAAGGATCTCAAAAGAATAGCTAAATTTGTCAAAATAGATATAAGAAGATGTGGTATGAGTGCCAATGAGACATCTCTCCATCCAAGTCACAATAGATATAAGAAGATGTGGTGCCAATGAGTGCCAATAGATATAAGAAGATGATGACATCTCTCCATCCAAGTCACAATAGATATAAGAAGATGTGGTATGAGTGCCAATGGTATGAGTGCCTATGAGACATCTCTCCATCCAAGTCACAATAGATATAAGAAGATGATGATGAGTGCCTATGAGACAACTCTCCATCCAAGTCACAATAGATATAAGAAGATGTGGTATGAGTGCCTATGAGACAACTCTCCATCCAAGTCACAATAGATATAAAAAGATGTGGTATGAGTGCCTATGAGACATCTCTCCATCCAAGTCACAATAGATATAAGAAGATGTGGTATGAGTGCCTATGAGACAACTCTCCATCCAAGTCACAATAGATATAAGAAGATGTGATATGAGTGCCTATGAGACATCTCTCCATCCAAAAGTCAACTTTGCCTGAGAGAGTTGGAACCTTTTTAACATTCAAATTATTTCTTAATAGAACGAATAGTCGTACAAGTTTAAATGAGATGATAAGATTGAAAAAAAAAGAAGAAACAAGCGTTAAAGTACACTTTTCTTCAAACAAAGTCAAGTCATGCATGTGTACATACAACACAGTGCATTCTAAATAGCACGAAAACCCATAATACTAGGATATATTGACACAGTAGGTATAAGCTGCAATTTGGTTCATTTTTATTCGAAATGAGAGACACCTTCCACATTGGAGAAACACAACCGGTGTATCCTTTTATTATGTAAACATCGGAACATTTACAGTTCAAACTGTTCGATCCCTCCCATACCGTATAGTCGGCTTGTAGTATGACCGCGACATGGAAAAGCTGAAACAATTCAAACCAGAAAACTAACGGCTTAATTTATAATAACAGAATTTAAGTCCTGTACATAACTTCAGTTATCACGGGCCGCTGTGCCATTATGTTTAGTTTGGTTATAAGTGAGTTTAAAGAGACCTCATCCCTTGTCAAGATTCATGTTTACACTGATTCAAAAATGGCTACCAGAATTCAACACGTTTTGATGCAATATTTACTTTGTAATGGGCATAAAGTAAAGATTATTTTTGACATTTCTGAACTGTCCAAGTTTGAACAATGACTTAAGCAAAATTTGTTTTTTCTAAATCGTTTCCGATTTCGTGTAAACATTGTGAAAATTTGATCCTTCATCAAAAAAGTTTAAAATGGCATCTAGATGCTATAGAAAACGCAGATTAGATGAGAAATACAGCAGTGGCATACACAAGTTTTTGTACAAATTCACATCATCTGAACGAACTATGTTGACTCTAACTAGAACCTACAAACACCCATTTTACGAAAAGAAAACAACCCTCCATTTATTTAAACTGCCGGAAAAAACGTGCATATCATGACCGTGAAGGTTTGAATAAAACTGTACATAACGTTGAATCAACAGTTTATAGACTTATCAATTTGACTTGTCTTCAAGAACATCACAATTAGATAGCCAATCATAAAGTTTTTTGTAAATTTGCTATAGATGGAGAGCCAGTTGAGATACTGTCACAGGTTGCAAACTAGGGCTTAGCTGTTAAAACTCTCTGGTAGTTGCAAAGGATGCAAAAACAAATTCTGTTTTTAAACCTATCCAACGCTAAAAAATACAACTAATCGACACTATGACGTGAATGTAAGAGCAGCATTGGGTGCAATTGTGACTGGAAATGGACTTGCACATACCAATAATTTTTTGCCTGGTATGACACAGCGAACATTTGCAAAAAAACAAGATTGGTGGTTAGGAAATATGGAAAGTGAAATGATTGCTGCAATTCATGAAGAAAAAAAAACATAGCTCAAAAAACAATAAATTTCATAAAAGTGCGTTTACTAACTATATTTAATAAACACTATGTATGAAAACATAACAGGAAATAATATATACAGGGGAGGGTTGAGATTTCACTGAACATGTTTAACCCCGCCGCATTTTTGCGCCTGTCCCAAGTCAGGAGCCTCTGGCCTTTGTTAGTTTTGTATGATTTTTAATTTTAGTTCATTTATTTGTTTTGGAGTTTAGTATGACGTCCATTTTCCCTGAACTAGTACACATTTTTGTTTAGGGGCCAGCTGAAGCCCGCCACCGGGTGCGGAATTTTCTTGCTGTGTTGAAGAATAATTGTTGGCCTTCGGTTGTTTTCTGCTCTTTGGTCGGGTTGTTGTCTCTTTGACACATTCCCCATTTCCATTCTCAATTTTATGTACATGTTCTCATAACTAAACCTCTGCCAGTTTAACAAAAATACTTTTAATAGTATGTTCAATACACATTTAGGTACATAAATGCTTGCAATATCTACAAGAGAGATACATGCATACATGTATCATATCACAAACTACATCTAGTATCATAATTATACTCTTGTAAAAATTACACCTCATAATTTTCTCTGTATCAATATGGCCTACACTAAACTGGCAACCCTATCCAATGAAGACTCGAACTCGGGAGCTTAGTGTTGACTGGCAAGTGATTACAGTAGTGTAACTTCATAGAACATTATGCCACCAAGGACCTCATACTTTAGGCATTTAGAACTTGGTTTATTATATTGAAACATGATTGATTGGTTGTTGTTTGCTAAATGTCCAGTAACAAATATTTCATGCATTTTCTGGAGAAAATTATGTTAACAATTGGTACACAAGGTATTTCCTTTAATTCAGATTGACATGGATAAAAGATGTTAAATTTGAATTGCAACTGCTGGAAAACAATGATTTGATATATAAGGACACAAATTTTACATTGCAATAGTCTAGTGCGGCTAACAACAGGCCCCCGTCCCCAGAATAGTTGTTCCAAATTTCTGAACAATGAAGAGTGTGTGTGTGTGTCAGTCCCTCAATACTAGGCACATCACCATTCTGACAGGACATGTTTGCAAATTAATATCAACAGAAAGCACGAACCAGAAATTGAAGACAGCAAAGAAATGTCACAAATGAAAACACAAACAAGTAATTTTTACCGAATCACACATTTATATGAAAAAAAAGGATACTTATAATTATCTTGTGTATAGGAAATAATTTATGTTTTAAAAAAAATATATAACATATCGGTAACAGAAACAAATATTGTTATATTTGCAATAGAACAGCTACATTGAACCGTCACACCACATATGTTTTAGGATTGGAAAGAGTCGTATCAGGCTATGGAAACCGATATAATTGTTGAAAAATTCCTTAAAGCTAATGATCATGGCGTCAGATACATGGAGATAATTGGTGATGGAGATTCCTCTGTAATGGCTAAGATAACGGAAAATGTTCTTGTCTTGGGTCGCCACGTAAAAAAAATAAATGCTCTAACCACGCCTGCTGATGCTTAAGATCTAACCTTGAAAAACTTGTCGTTGATAATCCAGCTTACACGGGGAAAGAGAGACTTAATTTTGCAAGAATACTATAAGAAGAAATACTTGTGATGTTCGCTGCACGATAAGAATGAGATAACAAGAACCAGACAGAAAAGAGTCTAGCAAGAAATTGGACCATGATATACGAAATTTCGTTAAACCATACATATGGAAATCATTCCAACTGCTCCGATTTTTGTTAGGCAAAAACACCCTTCAATGAAAATATACCGTCTTTGAAAATCTTTAAAAACTGATATGTGGACAGAGGAGTCAAACGTTGAAGAATAGGAATAAACAAGACTGTCGTTACATTAATTACCATCATATGAAGATACAGAATTGCACCAAGACATAGCCATCTTGCTGAACAATATTGCCAAAAAGTCATCCAACCTTATTTGATATTTCACCAGCAACTCTGCCAAATCTTGGATGCACATGCGGACAAAATTTGATAAGGGTAAAATGTAGAACCTCTGTAACAGAGGTTCAAGGCACACAAGATCATATGGTGCAACTCTTTGGAATAATGTAGGTCATTTATGGTCACCAATGGTCATGGTAATCTAGTATTCAGTCCACCAGTGGTCATTATTTTAAGAATAAGAGCGAAATGTAAATGTCAACAATACCTCCAAATTCAAACAAGAAATAAAAAAAAAAATAGATGGAAGCGAAAAATGAAAGCTTCAACATCACGTTAAGCAAAAAAAAAAAAAAAAAAAAAAAACAGTATGGAAAATAATATATACAAACAGAGAATAACATGCTAACCTCAATAATTATGAACCATTAAGCAGCAATATCATAAAATAGAAATAGAAATTAATCATTTGAAATAAAGAAAATTGAAATTGACACAACACCTCAAAGTATCTCCGGAAAGCCGACAGAACAGCGTAAAAATGTTCAACTCTTCATATTTTGGCCGCATTGTTAAATGAAATCAGAATTTACATGTCACTAAACTCATTTCTTCTCTTCTTTATTGTACATTTGCTGGGAATAAACAACAAGTTTTGGACTGAGTTGAAGAAAGAGTTTTAGAATACATGCATTACATGTTAAAAAAAACAAACATAATGTATCTATCATGTTGAACAGTGTGGACTTGTCATACATCCTTATCGCAAAATTTTAGCTGCAAGTCCTGATGGCATAGTTTTAGAAAACAACAATAAAATCGATTTAATTAAAATATAGAATGAACAAAATCCGTTTCCAATTTCTGTTTATCACTGAATCAAAACAAACAACTTCAACAGAAAAAAATCATAACTCCTACTTCCAAGACTAAGGATTATTGAAAATCAACAATTTACCATGGTTAGATTTTATAGTACAATGAATCCGTAAGCAATTATGAAGGACTCATCGTTTTGGGAATCGATCATGCTTATTAAGCTGAATTGTTTTTTGTATGATTGAAATTCTTCCAGACTTAGCGTCGAATGACTGTAAATACGGTATTCATTTTAGGTTTATATTTTTAGGTTTTAATATTTTCATTGTTAAATATTGTACATATTTGTCACAAAATATTAATGTATATGTATCACGGAATATACCACTGCGAAATATACCGACATTTAACAATACTTATGTATTTATAAAGGTTACTCGGGTACACGTGTATTAATTTGTTTACTTTAAGCACGTGTGTTCAAATCAAAACATTTTTATGTTTAATTGGATTGGACAAATAGTAAGTTATTACCTGTTTAGGTAATATTAATCATATATATATCAATTATAGTATTATAGTCTAGAATTGTCATTCGAGGTTCGCCTTTCCGACAGTCCAGTATCGTTTCGTGAATTTGTCAACTAGTAAAATGTCTGAATCGTCTCAACGTCTAGATTTGAACGAAGACCTACTACTTTCAGGAGATATACGGCAACCTAAGATTTCTACAGCAGCTGATAAGTCGTCTGCTTCGGTTGATATCGTAGAGCTCTTCCAGACCATCTTGGACATCAAATTAGGAGAATTGAAGTCAGAACTCATCCAAGAGCAAGACAGCCTTAATAGAAAGATTAAGGAAGACGTCTCTTTAAAGTTCAAGGGTGATGGTAACAGAATCCAATACACTTTTAACGAAGATTTATTAGAAACTGAAAACAAACTGTCTAAATTCATCCCATCCTCAAATACGCAAGCCTATAGATAGGTTCTTGATCTTACAGACAAGCTTAAAGACCGTAACAAGAAAATTCGTATTGCTGATTCTTCCCCTGCTGGGTAGGGAACCGTTAAGGAATACGAAGCCAATGCCGTAGCATCAGATACTGAAGACGAGAAAAAGATACGCCAAGCTGAAACCAGAGCTATCCGTACCACTAAGGAGAAGTCAAAATCTCGCCAGCAACCTTACCCTAACTATCCGCCTCGTCAACAACCTGCAGAATCTTATGGTAACCCTGCTTATCCTCAGCATTACCAACGTACTCAGCAGCCGCTCTTTCGTGGGAGCTTCGCAAGGCATGAGCCTTGCACACTCGGCATGTGCCACTACTGCAAGCAGCAAGGCCACTGGTAAAAGAACTGTCCTCTTCGCGCCAGCTTCAGGTCATTCAACAGCAGCGCCGCAACCTACCAGAAGTCGTAAAGTAGAGTCTGCACTTCACTCTTCAGCCGTTGTGAATGGTAAGTATTTAGATAATGACGAATTTTCAGTATGTTTACATGATAACGATCGTATAGAATCTTTTCTAGAACAAGTTCATTTTTTTGAAATTTGTCAGTCATACGGCAATTTTAAAGGGGTGAAAGGTAGATTAGCTAGTCATGTAAAGTATTGGGAAAATATAGGCGCTTGTCCTTTTGTGCTTGATACAATCAATAATGGTTATGTTATCCCATTTATAGATACACCTTTTAATATGTATCACAAAAAAAAAAAAAAATCAGCACGGCAGAATTCTGAGTTTGTCACAAAGTCAATTGAAGATTTAGTTCAAATAGGTTGTGTAATAAAAGTGCCTTTCCAACCATATGTATTAAATCCATTTAGTGTTGCTACTCAAAAGTCCGGTAAGAAACGACTTATTTTGATATGAGTCAATTAAATAAACACATAAAGCGCGGAAAAATTAAATTCGAGGATTGGAAGATAGCTATACAATATTTTGACAAAAATATGTATCTGTTTAAATTTGACCTTAAGTCTGGTTATTTTCACATCGATATCTGTCCACAGCAACAGACTTTCTGAGGTTTTCAGTAAAAAGGTCAATTTTATTGTTATACCGTTTTATCCTTCGAAATAACTACTAGTCCATACATTTTTATCAAATGTTTAAGGCCACTAGTAAAATTTTGGCTTGAAAACGGACAACTCCACAGTAGTGGCTTATCTTCACAATCAAGGGAAATCACTCCTTTTCTCTGTATCGTCTGAGCAAGGAAATTCTTCTTCTGTGTCACAGTCTCGATATAATTCTTTCAGTGAGACACGTTCCAGGCAGTCAAAATCTTCTGGCAGATGCTCTTTCCCGTTCGCGTGTTCCAGTGAACACAGAATTGGAACTTCGTCCATCAGTGTTTCAGGAGATTATTCTTCGTTTGGATCGTTCTCATATAGATCTTTTTCCACCCGTCTGAATCACAAGTTGGAGACTTACGTTTCCCCAATTCCAAACGAAAAAGCTTGGGCAGACGATGCGATGACCCTATCTGGAAAGGAAATGTTAAGTTACATGTCCCCCCTTTCGTCTTCTTCCCAAGATCTTGCCCAAAATTCAGAGGGAATATTCATCTGCACCTTTGGTTACTGTCAGGAATTCCCTCAGAAAGGGAGACTTTTCTGAAGGAACAACCAAGCGTATCGCAGGGTCAGTCAGGCAATCTACAGGAGCCGTTTATGATTCCAAATGGTTAATTTTCTGTTCTTGGTGTCAGTCGAAACAGATGGATCTTCTCTCAGTTATTGTGCAACAGTTGGCGGATTTTTTTTCTTTATCTGTTTGAAGATGAAGGTTACACTGCGTCTACTATAAAGGGGTATAGATCTGACATAGCCAGATTAAAAACTTTTGCCTTAATAGACGCCGTCAAAGGCGTTTGGTTCCTTCTAGGGACTTAGGTTTAGTCTTAAAGGTTCTTCAGTTTCCGCCTTTTGAACCTTTGCCTTCAGCCTCCTTCAAATATTTATCTTATAAAAGTTGTTTTCTCATAGCTTTGACTACTGGCCTTGCTTTTGTACCTAGCTTCTTCAGCAAAATTAAGACCTGCTGGTTCTTCTTGGATGTTTATTCCTATTAAAAAAGGAATTTCTGACATTTCTGCTAAAACCATTTCTACTTGGATTTGCAATACTGTCATCTTGGCCTATAAGTCTGCGTTATCTGAAGTTTTAGCTAAACATCAAGTTAAAGCTCATGAAGTAAGAGCCTTAGCATCTTCTCGGATCATTTGTAATTCCTCCTCTATGTCAGAAATCATGTCAGCTGGTTTTTGGAGGTAAGATAGTGCTTTTTATAACCACTATTTACGCTCTATGCCTCTTCATTGTGACAACCTCTATTCTTTAGGACCTTTAGTTGCTGCTCAACAGGTTGTTTTTCCTCCTCCTAGTGAGGGGGATTCAGCGCTTCGTTAAATTCTATTTATCTAAATTTATGAAGGTGAGGTATTCAAAGTAATAAAAATTTAATTTTCAAAATTTAAAATTTAGTTTTGTAAATTAAATACTCACCTTCATACGTCAGAGGTCCTGCTCCCCTGCCCTTCATCCCCCTTGGTGTCTGATAATTCATGCGTCAGGTTGGAGAGGTTGTTACGGGGGTATGTTTTTTTTGCTAGTTTCCGGTTGAACAATGCAGCAAGTGGACTGATATCTAAATTTATGAAGGTGAGTATTTAATTTACAAAACTAAATTTTAATTCTAAAAATTTGATAATAGTCTAGAATTGTCATTCGAAGTTCGCCTTTCCGACATTACAGTATCGCTTCCCACCCTCCCACCCTTAACTTCAGAGTAAAGTACATATGGTATGTAGTAAATAGTAAAGATGATATGTATTACTGTTAAGATTTTGTTCTTCAACTTATAGATTTTAATTTGATTGAGGACAATTAAAATTTTGTACATACTTATGCTACTGAATTAAATTGTATACATAATTAAGAATGGTTTGTACTTTGTTGAACAAAACAAATATGGATAGGTAGTATTTGATATATTCAGTTCTTTAATTTTGCATTTGACAGTTATTTGTAACATGACTTTATTTTATGTATACTTGGCTCTTGCAACCAACAATCTATCATACTATGTATATCTTTTATAATGTTCGTTAATTTTAGTGACATGAAAGCAATATGATATTGTAGTATTTAAGTATTAAGAAAATGATATCAATTATTATTGTGTTCCTATATTCTGCGGTTTTTTTTTCAGGAGTCATGTCTGCTCAGCTTAGACGGTCGGCGAGAAAGAGGAAGAATACATTAACAGTAGTTGCAGCTTCTGAGAGAATGAAGGTTAATCAAAGGATACTAACTGTTATATCAGTACTTGTACTACAGATATCAACTACATTTCCATCAAATCATATCGACACAGTTATTATACCAAATACCACTTTAGACATGATCAACTCAATATATACAGAGCCAGGGTTATATACGAGTGCAAAGACTTTTCCAGCAACTTCGGTGAGCATAACAGTCAAGATTCTCAAGAACATTCATTTGGGTAATGGTACCTCAGACTTTACAATGCCATTGAATACATTTAGTCAACCTATTCGAATAACTAGCATGCACAATGGTATAGCTTCTAATATTTCTCAAAGTATCAGAGCTAAAGTTATAAAGAGTGAACAAATACAATTTACAAAAACAACGTATATGACAGACAAGAAAGAACGACAACCACTGAATTACGGGCTCCCGACTTCGGACAGGCACATACAGAATGAGGAGAGCTTAAATATGTTTGTGAACGCTCAATACCTCCCCAAACCTGGGACAATCAACCCAATATATATAGAGGTAAAACCGTAACAGTGTGGACAGACAGTTATACGTATGTTAGCGAATCTTTTACCTTTAACTTGTTTGTCATCGTCTGTCGATAACCCAGTCTGTCAGAGGCCTTCCAGTAGCGATTTTTCAAATTTTCATATATATAATAAAACGTTCTTTCAACAAAATCTAAAAGGTATTTGTTTTAAATATTTTTTTTTTATCATCACAACCTGTAGTTTCACTTGAAAGAATAAGAAATGTGCAGAACTAATATCATTGATTTATAGAAAAATTTATAAACACATTTTCATTATAAGAAAACTCCAAGTTTATGGGGTTATTTTACAAAATACCTTACCGATGAAAATTGCTTCCACGTTGTGAAATTTCCTATTCTATGGATAAGATTTCTTTGTGCAAAAAGCTCAGAAAAATTAGAGAAAACCTAACATTTTCTTCCTTTTACTGGATATTTTTCGCATTGCAGATTATTTGAATCTTGCAGTCATAAAGAAGATTTGTAGAAGAAAATGTATATGGCAGACACAAAAGAACGTCATCCACTGCATTACAGGCTCCTGACTTAGGACAGGCAAATACAGAATGAGGAGGGGTTTAATATGTTTGGAACGCTCAATAGCTTCCTAACCCGGGACAATGGTGTTAAAGCACAACACAAATACAAACTGTAAAATCAGTTGCAGATTGCATAACTCAGTTTACTAAAATAACATCAAATTTCAAGGGCATCATTTGTTTTACCGATGACTCAATCCGTTAAGCTATGTTGTATGAAGTTGATAGAGTGGGCTGCTGGTTCATTGAGTGCCATTTTGTAGAATTTTGTCATTTTCTCGTATTCAAATTTGATTAGTTTAATATTGTTTTTGTAACAATTTAACAGTAGGATTGGTCACAAGTTATCCCAACTTATACTAACTCCTCTCCTTACATTAACAATGCCCATATACAATAACAACTAAACATACACAATACACTTTGGTTTATGTAGTGATCAAAGGAAAGCGTCACAGATTGGCGCTAGAGAAAGAGTTATTTTTTTTTATATAAAATATGTTACAAATATACAAAAAGTAATATAATCGACATTCTATAATGTAGTGAATGACATATTCAATAGGAGAACCGCAGGATCATTTAGGATTGTTCACTATATGTCTATAATGTATGTTAACATTTTGTTCAGTACTTCTCTCTGTATTAATGCTAAATCTGTAATATTATCCATATGAGTATCCAGTTTCCATCTGATGAGACTGTAACACCTAATGTATTTGTGATTATCAACGATTTCAATTCAGTCACCATTAATTTAATACTCATTTCTGTCGGAGTTCATTTGTGTTGTTTTCTTTAGGTTTAAATCTACAAGCCCTCTTATGGCCAATTCATGTAAACTAAAAAGGGCATTATTAATATAATTTTCAATTGTTTCAAAGTTACTACCAGAGTTTAAAGAGAGGTGTCATCTGCAAACAGACGTGCATGGTTATTAAAATTATCTAATGTGTCGTTAATATATAATGCAAAATAGATAAGCACCCAAAACAGAGCCCTGCAGAACTCTTGTCTTGATTTCGCCTGGATTTGAACTTTCATTGTTTATAAAAACAACGTGTTGTCTGTTGCTGATTTAGTCCTTAACCCAGTCCTATACTAATTAGATATTCCATATGAAATCAGTTTTGTGTAAGGCCTTTATGCCACTATATCAAAGGCTTTTATATCACATACATTGTTATAGAAGAGAATCTTCAACTATGTTTTTATAATTCGTATGATAGCTTTCAAAGAGTTGGTTAATAGTGGAATGCCCTTTTAAAAGCAAAAACTTGTTATGCAAATAATTTCAATTCAATAATTTATTGGAAAGAGCACAATAGAGGCGAGATCCAAATACAGACAATAATATATTCAACAATAACATCTACTATAAATGAAATAAAGATCAATGTAACAACAAGTCATAAGTCAATTATAGATATGGTCTATGGATACCATAACATTCAAAATTCTTAATGATACCATACACATATACAGCATGATTATTCTAAGTTTTCACAATTTTACTTAAAAAACACAATTACTTATATAAGATATATGTGTATATGCACAAGCGGCTATAAAGGATTATTATCCGATGAAACAGTATGGTGGTCTCTCAAATCAAGAGCTTCTTCAATATACAAACAAATTGATTTTTGTTCTTTTTCAGAATTGGGATTTAAAATTTTGATAAAATTTTCATTCAAATTATTTGAATTTATTTCATTGATTTTATATTTAGATCTAATTTTGCTATATTGAGGACATTCAAAATCTCTCATTAGAGGGTATTATTGGTCTTGCATACCTACCAGTTTCTATTGCTAATGAGTGTGCACTTATTCTTAATTTGGTGAGTTTTTTTCTGAGATATATAGGAACATTAAAGTTTAAATATTCTTGTTTAAATTTAGTATAAATTTTACTAAAAAATAAAAGTTTACCACAGTTTCCATCTTTTATTTTAGATAGTTCAAATATAATTTTGTTTTTGTAGAAATCTTCTATTGTCTGTTTGAAATTAATATTACAATGCTTGTTTAAGGATATTCCAATATATTTTGATTATTCATATAATTTATTAGACCATGAATTTTCTCTACTTGTTAGACTTTTGTCCACTTCAAAAGCAGCCTTGCGAATTTCATGTGGACCACCAGACCGTTCACCAATATCACTGAGACGCACATAGTAGTTATACATAAGTTGATAACATTTAATGCTAAAAGGTAATGTACCCAATTCGCACCGCACTGCTAGATTGGAAGACTTTCCATAAACCCCAAGTATGTTTTTAAATATGGAGTTTTGTGTTTTTTCAAATTTACTTTTGTCTAATGCTTCAAAATTTGGTTTGAATTCTGATATCCATACTTCTGATCCATAAGTTAAAATAGGAATTATCATTGAGTTAAAAAGCTGGAGCCAAGTTTTAACTTACAAGTTTTCCCTGTATGGGAGTTTAGACTTCAACGCAAAATATGCTTTTTTAGCTTTATCTGAAAGGCTTGACACTGCCTGTATAAATTTTCCAGAGCTATAATAATCAACGATTTCGATTGCATTAGAACTGTTATAAAGGTAGAAATTTTCTTTATTCACTTTGTTTTTAGAGAAAATTATATTTTTTGTTTTTTTGAGGTTCACATCCAGTTTCCATTCAGCACTATATTTTTGCAAAAAATGCAAGAAATGTGCTCTAACATATATCTACAAATATTTTTATTTTAACTGCCCTTTTCATAACCTTCCTTTAACCTCTATTTTTGAAGGAAGCCATCACTTTAGCAAGTTACAACTGTGTTGGAAACTTGAAAGCTTGTAAGGACTTTTAAATTAAATTAGTAGAGGTGTTCAAACAGTATTCGCGGTGTCTTCAAATAATAAGTTCATTTTTTTATATCTTGTTTTCCTATTGCCAGATCAGACAGGATCAAACTAGTTCTGGGGTTTACATATGGTGCATCAAGATTTGAATTGTGAGCAAATGAAATTGAACAAAAATTTTGGTTTAAGATACCAAGTTACAATCAAGAGAGGTTGTATACCATAATTATTCGTTCCATGATAAGTTTTTTTCACCAATAAGCCTTTGAAACAGATTTTGATATAGAGCTGACAGGTATAAAATTGAGAATGGAAATGGGGAATGTGTCAAAGAGAAAACAACCCGACCAAAGAGCAGAAAACAGCCGAAGGCCACCAATTGGTCTTCAACAAAGCGATACAATACCGCACCCGGAGGCGGGCCTCAGCTGGCCCCTAAGGGAGCAACCATTTAACTTCAAAGGGGGGGGGGGGGGGTCTGAGTCAGAAATTTTTTTTTTCGAACATTTTCATTTAGTTTTTCGACGCTATCAATCAAATCATTTTTTTTTTCAAAATTTAACACTATAAGGTATGGGGAAAATCTGGATTCAGAATATTTTTTTTTTGTCATCTGCTTGACCAGAATATTTTTTTTATCAAATTTGGGATCAGAATATTTTTTAGGAAAAACCATACCCCTCCCCTTTCCCTTTGAAGTTAAATGGGCGTTCCCTAAACAAAAATGTGTACTAGTTCAGTGAAAATGGACGCCATACTGAACTCCGAAACATATAAATGAACTAAAATTAAAAAAAAAACATTCAAGACTAACAAAGGCCAGATGCTCCTGACTTTGGACAGGTGCAAAAATGCGGCGGGGTTAAACATGTTTTGTGAGATCTCAACCCTTCCCCTATACAGCTAGGCAATGTAGAATAAACAAACACACAGCAATACGCACAGTAAAACTCAGTTTAAAAGAAGTCCGAAGAAGTATGTTGGCATTAAAAAAAATATGCTCGAGAGGGTATTTATCTCATCTGTATGAAATAAGGATATGTGGTATGATTGCAAATGAGATTGATTGATTGTTGATTATGGGTTGCTTAAAGTCCAGTGGCATACAGCTCATGCATGTTCAGGACGAGAACAAATTAATTATAAATACACTAGGTAGATCCTGTAATAGAGGCCGTCTGGGATGAAGGTCGGATAAATTTGGACTACCACTATAAAATAAGGTTATATTAGATAAGGATAAAAATTTAGCCTTGCAATAGGGCACCTACGGACCCCTTAAATAGTTGTATCAAGGGTTCTTAACGTGCAGAGAGCGTGACACGTTCTTTACATGAGGTTTCGGATTTAACGCCCAATTCTGACCAGACGTGACTGCGTACTTGTACATCCCGCACAGCCAAAAGAACGCCCGACTTTGGCAAGGGATCGTTTTACTGCCGTTGGAAGATGATGAAAGTTACCATATGGCTATTGGGAAATTGCAAACGAGACACTATCTACCAGGTACTTGTTGAGATCATCGACGTTTAGTTAAACGATTCCGGGTTCTAATTTTATTTCTGATTAGTGAATGAAAGCAAGATGATCACTTACCTGTTGAATAGGATGAATACATATATCAATACTTAAGATCAAAAGTGGATCTTGAAGTGCCCCCTTTTTGGTTGGTTATTTAAAATTATTGATCATATTATAGAATTGATTAATTTCTTTAAGTCTATTGTTGCTTTCAGTAAGTTTATCAACGTTAGATTCGCCAGTTATTACGACTTTGCACTTAAAATTTAAGACTTGTTCTATCGAATAATCAAAACAGTCCAAGAGGTCGGTTCCAATTTCAGGCGATCTGGAGAAATAAATATTTTATAATTTCGAATCAGAATTATCTAAATGACTAACCCAGTTTTCATCTGATCAGAGCGTAACACCTTTGTTTATGTGATTACCAACAATATCAATTTGTTGCATTTGTGATAACCAATGCATTTTGTTTTCTCTCAGTTATAATCTACAAGCCTTACATAGCCCATTCATTTAAACTAGCAAGGTCATTATTTATATCATTATCTATTGGTTCAAAGTTACTACCAGTGTATAAAAGAGAGATGTCATTTAAAACAGACGTGCATGGTTATTGAAATTATTTGATACGACATTTATTTATATCAGAAAATAGAAAAGGGGTTAAGGACTACGTCAGCAACAAACATCACGCTGTTTTTGCAAACAAGGAAACTTCAAATCCAGACAAAATCAAGACAGGAGTTCAACAGGGCTATGTTTTGGGTCGAGTTCGATAGTTTACTAATTATTCCATACGAAATCATTTTTTGTGTAAGGCCTATATGCCGGACACTTCCAAAGGATTTTAATATATCGCAAACATTGTAGTACTGGAAAATCTCTTATCTCTGTTTTCGTTAGGTTATAATCTACAAACCATTTTATATCCCATTCGTTTAAACTAAAAAGGTCATTATCTATATCATTTTCTATTGTTTTAAAATTACTACCAGATTATAAAAGAGATGTGTCATCTGCAAACAGACGTGCATGGCTATTGAGATTATCTGATATGTCATTTATATATAATAAAAATAGAAATGGACCAAAAACAGAGCCCTACTGAACTCTTGCTTTGATTTCATTGGGCTTGAAGTTTCTTCGTTTGTTAAAACAACGGCTGCTGCTGATGTAGTCCAATAACCCAGTCCAATAGTTTATCAGGTATTCAATACATAATCAGTTTTTGTATACGATCTTTAATGCCAGACTCTATCAAAGGCTTTTATATCGCAAACATTGTAATAGTAGAAAATCTTTTATCTATGTTTTTTATAATTCTTATGATAATTTTCAGAGTTGGAAAACAGTGGAATGCCGTTTTAAAAACCCAAACCGGTATGCAAATAATATAGAGTGTTTTAATATAGAATTATTAATATGTTTATTAACTACCCTTTTCATAACCTTCCAATGACCTCTATTTTTGAAGGAAGCCATCACTTTAGCAATTACAACTGTGTATGAAACTTGTAACCTTTTAAGGACTTTTTAAATAAAATTATTTGAGGTTTTTAAACAGTATTCGCGGTGCTTTAAGTGTAAAGTTCATCTTTTTATATCTTGTTCTCTTATTGTCAGGTCAGACAGGATCAAACTAGTTCTGGGGTTTACATATGGTATATCAAGATTTGAATTGTGAGCAAATAAGGGAGCTACCATTTGATTTTTATGGGGGGGGGGGGCTAGGATGAAATTTGAAACAAATAGGCAGGACAGGAATTTTGAGTAAAAAAAAGGCCAGGATGAGACACTTGCAAAAAAAAAAAAGTCAGGATGACAATTTAGGTAAAAACAAGTCAGGATAAACTTAAAAAAAAAAGGCAGGACCGAATAGAGTGCAAATTAAAAAGACAGGACAGAGATTACAACTAAAAAAACATGCAGGACAAAATTTTTCATCCTAGCCCCCCCATAAAAATCAAATGGTAGCTCCCTAAAGGGAAACAAAATTTTGGTTTAAAAGATGTCATAGGGTCTTTGCATCGGAAATAAACACATTTATTCTAAAACCAGTTGTTGGCATGATACGGGTTATGTTCTTCTCATATTTTTTATGATGGTATGATACTAAACCCATAACGGGAGGGATTGTGCTTGATTTTCATATGATGAAGACATAATCTTTCAATCAGTTGAATTGAATTGAGGTCTAGAGCTGGCATGTCAGTAACTGCTAGCAGTCCTTTGTTAATTTATGTATCATTGTCATTTTGCTTAGTTTCTTTTGTTACCTTTTCTGACATCGGACTCGGACTTCTTTTAACCTGACTTTTACTGTGCGTATTGCTGTGTGTTTGTTTTTTCTACATCGGCTAGATGTATAGGGGGAGGGTTGAGATCTCACTAAACATGTTTAACCCTGCTGCATTTTTGCGCCTGTCCCTAGTCAGGAGCCTCTGGCCATTGTGAGTCTTGCATGATTTTTAATTTTAATTCATTTATATGTTTTGCATGGAGTTTAGTATGACGTCCATTTTCCCTGAACTAGTACACATTTTTGTTTAGGGGCCAGCGGATGCCCGCCTCCGGCTGCGGGATTTTCTCGCTGTGTTGAAGACCCATTGGTGGCCTTCGGCTGTTTTCTGCCTTTTGGTCGGGTTGTTGTCTCTTTGATACATTCCCCATTTCCATTCTCAATTTTATCTTTTTTATAATATGTTTATGCTAAGTTCTTAATACCAAGTTCCAATCAAGAGAATTGGTATTATAGTTTATATTATTCGTTTTCCTGATATATTTTTTTAACCAATTAGCCTTTGAATCGGGTTAAATCAGTTTTTGAAATCGAGCTGACATGTATGTTGGCACTTTAGAAAAAGGGTACTTATCTTATCTGAGATTGATTGATTGTCGATGTTTAGTTAATAACGTTTATTGGCAAATAGTTCATACATGTTAAAGATGAAAAACTATTAAATTAATACAACAGGTAGGTCCTGTTGTTGAGGCCGTCCGGGATGAAGGTCGGAGAAATTTAGACTGCCATTGGAAAAGGATAGTAATTGGATAAGGACATAAATTTTGCCTTGCAACAGCCCCCCTACGGACTCCTCAAAAAATTGTTGCAAGGGCTCATTTACGTGCAAAGATCGTGGAAATCGGACTTAACGCCCCCGTTCTGACCGGACGTGGCTGCGTACATCCTGCACAACCTAACGGACGCCCCACTTTGGCGAGGGTTGGTTTCACTGCCGGTCGGAATTAGCTACTTGTTTAGATAGTTGGGTTTTGTTTTCCTCGACGTTGAGTGAATAAGATTCTGGATTCTGATTTCTTTTTTGATCAGTGAATGTAACCAAGATTTGGACAAGAAACGTCATGGGTTGCGTAGGTTTCCGTATCATCTCAAGATATTTGTTTGTAAATTTTGCAGACATGTCATCTACTTCTGTAGCGGAAGACATTTCCAGTCGTACTTATTATTTTGTTCGTTTAAGAATATGAAATCTGCATTTTTTATATAACACATTTTCATTGTAGTTCTTTCTATCAAGAAAAGTCATTTTAATTTTAACACGTGTTGCATTGTGATCAGTGACCTGTTGAATAGGATGCTTTCTGCATTAATATATACATGTATATATCAATATTTAAGATCAAAATTGGATCTAGAAGTGCCCTCTTTCTGGTTGGTTCTTTTTTAAAATTAGTATTCTTAAAGAATTGAGTAATTTCGTTAAGTTTATTTCTGCGGGAAAATTCGGGTAAATTGGATAAGGACAGAAATTTAGCCGTGCAACAGGTCACCTACGGACAACTCAACGAGTTGTTGCAAAGGATCTTAACATGCAGAGAGCGTGGCACTCTCTTTATACGAGGCATCGGATTTAACGTCCCCATTCTGACCGAACGTGACTGCGTACTTGTACTTCCTGCACTACCAAACGAACGACTCTCTTTGACGGGGTTGGTTTTACTTCTGGTCGGAAGATTTAAGTTACCATATTTCAATAGGGGGATCTTAAATGAGACAACTATCCACGAGGTACTTCTTAAGATCATAGTTCGTTTTGTTTTTCATCGACGTTAAGTATATAAACTTATCATAGATACCAGGATTGAAATTCGATGATGATTCCGGAAACTGATTTCATTTCTAATAGTGAATGAAATCAAAATTTGGTCAAGAACCGTCTTTGATGGCGTATGTTTCCGTACCATCTCAAGATATTTTTGTGTAAAATTTGCATACATGTCATCTACTGCAGTTTAATTCATAAGTGATTTCCAATCGCAATTATTTTGTGCTCGTTTAATGATGTGAGATCTGCATTTTTATATAACCGTACATTTCTAGTGTAGGTCTGTTTATCAATAAAAAATATATTAAGATGTAAACATGTTGCATCGTGATCTCTTACCAGTTTAATAGGATGATTTCTTCATTAATACGTATAAACCAATATTTCAAATCAAAAGTGGATATACTGTGGTTTGTTCTTTATTGAAATTGGTCTTGATATAGAATTAAGTCATTTCGTAACGTCTTTTGTTGCTTTCACTAAGTAAATCAACGATAGGTTCCCTAGTTATAACGACATTACTCGTATAAATGAAGGTTTGTTCTATTGACTAATCAAAATTGTCCCAGAAGTCGTTTCCAATTCTAGGCGTCTATCCACAGCACATATAAATACTTTATAATTTGAAATCAGGACTTCAAACCAAAACATCTTAACTCTAGTTTTTTTCTACGTTTTACAACAGCATCTTGAAAAGCATAGAAGAACTCCACCCCAAAACTGCTGTCCTTCTTAAAGATTTCACTAACTAAACCGTCAATAACAATATCCGAATTTGAAAAATTATTATATAAAAGACTTGAGTTTTACAAATGATAAATGATTCAGTGCTGTTTCTTAGATATACGAGATCTTATTTCGAACACTTATAACATTCACATGAAAAATAAATAGTTCATATTCACGAAAACCAAGATTTGGATGATCATAGTTGTCAAGGGTCAACTTTAGAATAAACGTATCAGAAATTTGTGAAGTGGAAGATGCATCTTATACTTTTGCACTCATTTACCATGAATTATCACTGATATGTGTGTGTTCATAATTATAAATTAACTGTTTACAAAACTTTGAATTTTTCGAAATGCTTAGGACATTTTTCCCCAGGAATAGATTACCTTATCTGTATATGGCAAAACCTTTCGGAATTTTGGTCCTCAATGTTCTTCAATGTTCTTCAACTTCGTACTTTATTTGACTTTTTTACCTCTTTTGATACGAGCGTCACTTATGAGTCTTTTGCGAACGAAACTCGCGTCTGGCGTATACACTTTTAATCCTGATATCGATGAGATGAGTTAATTAACATATTTTCAAAAAAGGCAAAATATTTGTTTATGTTTTTAATACGAATATGAAAGTATTTAGTACACTTTCTGAATATTGATGAGTAAATATTTGGGTACATTATATCTGTTCGCCTTACATGATTACCCATATGAAAGTCAAACGGAATACGACTTGCAAGAATAGTTAGTAGATAGGTTTCCTTAAATGGTATAATATTCAAGTCAGCAGTCAGCACTGTCTGCAACATGGAGTACAAAATGGAAAGCTGAAAAAAAAAAATAATATTGTGTATCAAGTATAATTGTTGAGCTTTACAATGAAAAAAAACAACAATTAAATTCAAGACTCAAATGTGTGTGTGATCACTCATTTAAACTGAAAGGCAAATGTACTTCATAAAGCCGAAATTGTTTTTCGATTTTGATTAATTTCTTGATTTTATTTACAAACTCTTTGTCATCTAATAAATTGTTGAAAGACATCTTAATATCCGTGACCATTCTCAATTACAATAAAATCTATATAAATAGCTCTTTCTTAACTGAGTTGATGAATAACAATTGACAATGTTTTCCATTTATTTTATTTATGCTTTTGAATACACATGTCCCGTCAAAAAAGATATATATTGTATATATTTTATTTCGTTTTCAATCTTTTATTTATCAGATAGGCAACCCCTTTTCCCTGCATTTCAGCTCACGAATAAACTATTTTACAATTCCATTACTTTGAAAAAACGAGACATTATATCATCTGACTATTATGTTTTCTGAATGACAACAATATGATTTAGGTTTTCAGACTGATCTCTCAAACTATTGGCGTTAATAGACAATTGATACAAGAAGTGAGAAAGTGAATTACTTAAGTTTTGTGAATTTTAATTCAATACGTGTGTCTTTCTATTTTTTAATATCATCTGCAATAAATTGTTAAGATTTTAACCTTGCGATTCCTTCTAATCTTAGTCGTATTCGCAGCCAATTCCTCGTCAGTCATTTCAAACTCAACCTCCATAGATTTATCAACAACTTCTGTATCCTCACGAACCGAATTAATCAAATTGACACACGAGGACCGGCTGTGACTCTGATATCGATGTGTTTGACCCTTGGGCATCCATTGAATTATCTACATTTTATGTTTCTTGTTTATTGAATGCACATCCCAGTCATTAAATCTAGTTCGCCATTGTGATTTTTAAAGGGGCATTAGTTACGAGAAATAAAAAAAATCCAATGTGATTTTTTTTTGTTCAATCATTTATGAAAATGAAATTGTGAAATAATAATTCGCTTTGTACAGTCACATTGAAAGTGAAACAATGGTAAACCTTTTGATTGACTGATTCGATCCACAAAAAATCATTCTTATATAGGTAAAAACGACGATTAACATATATTTTTAACCTATAATATGAAATTAAAGAGACTTAGAAAAAATCAATTGCACGTGTTCACTATCTATTTTTATCTATATTTATGTTTATATCGGGTTATATGACCGTCGGCAGTCTTCGGAGGTCACCTCGATGGTTAATTAGATGACGTCTAGACTTAAATACACACGAAATGCTGATAAATATTACCGAGTACATGCATCGTAAATTGTTTATTTAAGACTCTTTATAATTTGGATATACGTTTTAGCATGTTATTAATCAAATATGAGAATTTGAGTCAAATCGGTGCAGATGAATTTGACAGCTAATGCCCCTTTAAACGCCCAACTTTTGTTCTTCGCTTCATTTGGCACCAGAAACATTAGTTGTAACGTCAGTGTACTCATAAACATCTTCTCTGTTATTCATTTCATCATCTACCTTGAAGTCAATATTTTTTTAATTTTCAATCCCTTCCTTTTCACCCCTATACAGACAGGTTCGCACAGTACGATAAATGTGGGGGAGTTTGGCAAGATCTAGCTTAATGTCCGTAACTTTTACATCGATAGAACATGCTATCTGGAAAATTCTTATAAAGAGATATAAAAAGATGTGGTATGAGTGCCAATGAGACAACTCTATAAACATGATTTGTTTGTAAGAAATGAGAACAGGCAATGAACTACTTTTACATATTCAAAAGTGTTCACTTCAGTTGACAATTTCAAGGTAGCGATAAACACTGAAAAAAAAAACTGACAACTTTTTCACTAAAACCCTACTTTCAGTTTCAGTTTCATTTTCTGTTTCATTTTCACTTATCGTTGTCATATATATTTTCTTACGATATTTTCTACTTGAGCGTTATAATATTATTTTTTTACATTAAAACTAACTCTATTTTCGAAGTCATCTTCGTTCTTTTTCGAATAATTTAAGACTACAGTATTCAACACGTCACGTTTAATAGCCTGCAATCTTTTGGGTTAATGTATTGCGCTCAGCATATATAACACTGATAAGTTTGTGTTGTGTGACTAGCCATCCGTTCGTGGTTAGTCGATATTCTTTCATATATTGTTCAAGCAGAACTATTTGTAGCCATATTTTGTGCATTTTTGACACTTAAACATACATAAACCTTCCGACAAACCCTTATATTTTAGTAACACAATTTATGTTTTTTTTTTCACTGACCAGAAAAGCAACCCCTTGTCTCTCTAAACCAGAAGAAAATGAAATGATTATACCATTCCAATGCTTTTTATAATCTTCAATTAAATCGGGACTCCAAAATGTTTCTTGAATAGCAATAACAGCATATCTTCTTTCGGAACAAATAGAACAAAGCTTAATGAATTTATTCACAACTCTAAGACTATTTGTATTGATAGATACACACAGTACCATCATGAATAAAATAAGTACTCTCTGAATGTAGCCTATGAAAGCGAAGGTTATAAGTTTTGTTTGTTTTGAGTACCAATATGAACAACAGATTGCCTCCTGTCATAAGAAATATTAGGTCAAACATTTATACGACTTCGCCTCATATATGGTTTACCACTAGTTTTTACCATTGCTTTTTCTGGTTCTTTATCATTCATACCATCGTCACTATTTTGTGATGAAAACATGACATCAGAAGTTACAACATCAGGCAATGTGGTACATTTTGTTTGACAAACAACTTCTGATTCATTACATTTGTTTTCATCGGTGCCCTCTTTTACTGACTTAGATTCATCGGGGCTATGACATTTTAAAACAAATATATTCTGCGTCTTCGTCGTCGACTTTCATATGATCATCATCAACGTTTTCGTTTTAATCGTCAACTTGTACATCATCTTGATCATCGCTCATTTTAACTTCATTTTCGGACTCGCACAATTCAATATCGTTTTGGTTGAATCGGTAAAATCGTTTAGGGGTAAATGGAAGTCATTGTTATTATTAAATTTATCATTTGCTGTCGCTTAAACATCGACATTTGTAACATCTTCTGCGTTTTTCGACGGTTTGGCACCATTAATAAACCTATCCGATTCTACTCGTATTTTCTACGCCTGAGAATGTTCATCTTCGCTATTCAATTCCTTAACGAAGCTAAGGTTTTTAATTCAGTCTTTCATCGTGTGTTCTCTCTACGAAATCTGTTGTTTAAAACTTTCAAAATAGGTCACAGAACATCAACATTTTTTTTTTGGATACTTGTTACACTTTTCACATTGCTTACTAATGCAATTTTACTAAGGTCACATATTCATCGCACCGGTAACATTTATTGTCCGGGCAATCTGCATAAAGGTGGTCTGCTGACATACATTTTAGACTGGTAGTCATGTTTAACTCTGATATATTTGGGTTCAATGTCAATTACGATAATTCATTGAAAATGGAAGGCTTGAAACATTGGGCAGAAATTTAACAACAACAAACCTCGTGCCATAAGCTACATCTGTTCTGACTTTAACTAGGCGACATACTCTAACAGCTTCTTGCGAACTTCATCGGCTGGTACAAAAGCTGGCAAAAGAATAAAGCTTACCGTAGGCTCCGTAGAATACACCACTTTACAGTTGAAACGATGTCCGCCTAATACAAATTAAACGGCATCTTTGCTTGCCACGGTAATTTTGTATATATTGCGACTCCTTGGAACGGCGGTCTAAACGTATCCATCGCCACACATGCTCTAAGGCTCTTAAATTACACTTGATGATCCAACTTTCTTATTGTCTATAGCATCCAAAATTATGGTTAATTCCTTGTTTATCTGGTTTACTCTTACACCAGGTATGGTGAAGGGGAAACGGTAAAATTCATCAAAAAGTAGATAAAAAACTTTCAAAAGATCAGAAAATACTTGACTTGTATAATGATCTTGATAGACGACAGGCCACCAACAATGGATTGCCTGTAAAAAACTTTAAATCTTTTGGATTGCTCTCCTCGACAAAACTCGTCTTTTCAACATGAAAGCCGGACTGGAAACTAGGTTTACAAGACAAACGTCCTAACCACTGAGCTATTAAGGATCTTGTTTTCAAATTTGTGAAGTATTAATTCATAATACTGGGCCCTTTTTGCTCCAAGTGAAAAAAGAAGATTCTATAGAATAAATTGCGTTACACAAATCTTTGTGTTATTCTGTAAGTGATTTTGTTTAGAAAATTGACATGTGCGATATACTTAAGGCAAAGCTGATTTTTTTATCGATGAAAAGAACGTTTTCAGGAATAGAATCCATCGAAAGCTACATTGTTGAATTGATGAATAGACAGTAAAGTAAATTTTGAATAGAAGGTACTAATATACGGTGCTTATTATAATGAAGTAAATATAGGATTTGTATGCTTGATATTGGTTGTGAGATGAAAGAATGCTGCAGAATGGTACTACATAGATTCTATGTTTTCTGTGATAATATGTAAAATTTGTTGTAAATAATATTGGGTTTAATAAATATCAAGATAACTTTTTTTTAAAAGCATTCGACTGTGGATCGAGAGGTCTCCGGTTTGAACCCGGGTGACCCCTTTTTTATTACTTGGTAATAATTTTTCGGATGTACTGGAGGAAGAAAAGCGAAATACCTCTTATTTTTAAACAATCGTATTTCAATGTGAAAGTGCACATCCATATGCTAAGGAACCAATTAGAAACGGACAACTCTTTATGTCATCCGAAACTAAAATCTTAGGGAAAATGTACGAAAAACCTATACAACGTTAACAAAAGCCAAGGATGAGTATCACTAATCTCTTAGCAAAGCAAGAGTGAGGATCGAACTTACGACCCCTGATTTACAAGACCAGTGCTCTTTTTCTATGGCCCCGCAACAAAGTTGTCGGGGACATATAGTTTTACCCTTGTCCGTCATTCTGTCATTCTGTCATTCCGTCATTCCGTCATTCCGCAACAAACCATTATACGGACTTTTGGGCTGATTTTTGGAATGTGAGTTAACCATGATAAGTTACAGATCAAGTTTAAGTTTCTTTCCGCTCCGCTAATTTTTGCCGAAATTACGGGCTTTGGACTTTGATAAATTGTTGAAAATCACAGTTATACGGACTTTTTTCTAAACGCCTTCAGATATTGGGCTGATTTTTGGTATTTGAGTTAACCGTGATGAGTTACAGATCAGGTTTAAGTTTCGTTCCGCTCCGCTGATTTTTGCCGAAATTAAGGGCTTTGGACTTTGATAAATAGTTGAAAATCACAGTTATACAGACTTTTTTCTAAACGCCTTTAGATATTGGGCTGATTTTTTGTATGTGAGGTAACCATGATGAGTTACAGATCAAGTTAAAGTTAAATTCCGTTCTGCTGATTTTTGCCGAAATTAAGGGTTTAAGACTTTGAAAATCACAGTTATACGCACTTTTTTTCTATACGCCTTCAGATTTTGCGCTGATTTTTGATATGTGAGACTACCATGATGAGTTACAGATCAAGTTTATGTTTCGTTCCGCTATGCTGATTTTCATGTCGTTTCAACACATCTTGTTAGATCTGCAGTACATCCACTTCCTGTTTGCTGATAGTTTGAAATTGATCAAGGAAATTTTTCGTCAAACATAGTATTGGTCTTGAGAGCTTGATACTATCCATGCATGTTTGTGTCCACATGTGTTGTTGAAATTGCAGATTTTTCAACTTTTTGAGACGGGGACATTCGTGTCGTTCCGACATATCTAGTTTAATCTTTATTCAATAAAACATATTAAATTATAATTCACAATTCTAAAAACACAATAAAATATCACAGTATTTTTAAGGTGTCATTAAAAGTAAAATATCAAAATACCATCCATTTCATTCACTTTACAATTATTCTTTAGAAAGTTCCATTAAAAATGTTCATCTTTTTGTAATATTGTAGTCCACATGATAATATGAAATATTATGTTTAGTGTATACTTCAGAAATCTAATAAGATTTATATTCGTAACCTAATTTTTTTATCATATTTCTCCTTTTGAAAATACAGTCTTAGCACAGAAAATACAAAATTGACAAAATATGTATTAACATCTGTATAATTGCTTGTAATACCTAGAAAAATTATCTGTTTATATCCATGATTAACCAAGACATCAATTTTACCTTTTTCTAGAAGTTAACATGAAAACTCAAACACATATTTATAAAAAAAAAAAAAAACATCTAGATTTAAGAGTGTTTAGAAATAAGTCAATCAAATCTTCGACTACCGAATTACAACTATCACAAATATCTGCGTTAGGAATAAAAGTCTTATTGTTTTCAGTTTCAAATTAGTAAATACATTATTGTGAACAATTTTAAAATCTAATTGTACACATTCTGGAGATTTCCAACACTTGTCCATAAGAACTTAAAAGGAAGATTCTGAACATTCAAACTTTCTTGTCGATATAGATGATTATCATGTTCAACACATTATTTATCTATCAAAATACCATAAAAATCTTTTATTCTACAACATACAAAATCTTTTGTTTTGTTATTATTATTACAATAAACAATGGAACGTCATTGTAATTTACTGGCTTTGTTTCATTTTGTATCACCTTTTCCCATTCATTTGGTATACACTCTAGAAAAACATCATATTGCTTTCTAACTTTATTACAATCTACATTTTAATGAACATTTTCAATCATTTCTTTAATAGCATTAAAAGGTAAAAACCTTAAAACTCGTATGCTACATATTACAATTGGCTAATACCAGCTGATACAAAGTGTTTCCAAAATATATATTTGCCATTTATTTCAATGGATTCATTCAAAAGAATAGGTTAATTGAAAATATGAACCGATCGTAAATCAACATAGATTTTGAAATATTGCCATGCATCAACCATTTATCGATAATACATAGGAATGTTAGTACAATCCTTTTTGTAACAATAAAAACAAACAATGTACACCAAGATTTGTGTTGTGTATCTTGTTAAAAACATTTCATAGTGTATTTCCATATAGCAAGAAAAACTTTATCTAAAAATCTTGGCAAAAATGTCATGTAAATGCTCATAGCTTTCTGGGATACTAATACCTTCAATATTTAAATTATTACGAATACCACACTCCAATGGTTCAGCAGAAAGCACATAAGCACATGCTCCTTTACATTGTTGTTATTCATAAACTGACCAATTTAATTTTCAAATTTTCATATTGAGCTATATCAACAACTTCACCTTGAGCAATTCTTTCTGATATCCTTTTTGACTTATTTTGCAAGAGAAAATGTTCTGCATCTTTTCCTTTTGAAACCTTTTTTCCAAATACCTGAAATTTTTTTATCTTATATTTCAAATTATCCCACAAAATAAGAAACTCTGAATTTAAAAGAGTGTTTTGTTTTTCTTCCTCAATAATGTTTTTTTAACTTTTGTAGCATATTCCTCATTATACAAAAATGTACTGCTTAATATCCAAAAGCTCTTTCATTTTTTTTTAAATCCGTTTTCATTTAAACAAAACAGTGATCAGTAATTGTAGTATCATAATTATGTACACCCTGTACAAAAATGTGAAATTTCTATTCAGTAAAAAGTAATCTATTCTTGATTGTTTCAGTTCACCATTGTAAACCATTTTCTTGAGTACAAAGAAAAGGTAGGAATTGTATATGTTTCCTGATTGTGAGTATGACTGTAAATCATGTAATATTTTAGTGAGGAATTATCCTTTTCTTTATTTACAGTTTAAATCAATAAATACATTTGAGTTACAACTAATTTTATTTCACAGCCAATATTTTGGTCCAGCTTTTAAATCAAATACTATTTCATTATGTCTGGGGAATGTTCAATAAAATGACTTTAAAAGTTTTAAATATATTCATAACTTAAATCAAATTCCTGTTTTATTTTATTTATCGGAATATTGGAAATAACTATTCTTCCCAACATATGGTCCAGTAATCAGAGTTTTGGAAAGCTAAAGATCTAGGTTATTTTTGATTTTAAAACTTTTTTTTTTTTTTCCATTGCTTTGATATTGTTTAATTTTTTTAGTAATTTGAAGTGATTTATATTTTCATAATAATATTAAAGGTACCAATTTTAATGCACAAGTAATTTTCCACTTATTTTAATTTTTTTTATTTGTTTCACAATTCCGCTTTTTGTCAGTTTCAATCACTGTTTGATAAATCCTTTCAATCTGATAGATGTGCTTCGGGGCAGTTGTAACTCATTCATAGAAACTCTTTGTTTTGAACTGTAAGTAGGCCTAAACAATAGGATAATCCCTTACTAAGAACATGATTTACATTCATTCTTCACAATTAAGAAACACAAAATCCTACAATTTCATTGGTCGAGAGCACTTTGCTATATTCTAAAACACATGTTTATCTGGATTTTTAAATCTCCATATTTAAACCATTGTTGTGACGTCATTTATTCATGAAACAGCAGATTATTTTTTAAGAATACACTGAAGTTCTGTTGTGACTAATTTGTAATGTAACACTACTCACCACGGTTCAGTGAATTAAAGAGATGAGTGAGTAGATTACATTAAAAGCGAAAAAATGACTTATGTTTACTAATCAACAAATGTTGTTGACAATACAGAACACAGAGGAATTGTTAACAAATGCATCCAGAAACCATAATTGCTAAAACAAATTTCAACTGTTGTGGGGGGAACCTTAAGAGTTGTTTGGTTGTGAACTCATTAAATGAAATGCGTGTGTGTAGTATAAAGTTGTGATTGATAATATTTTAACGGTTAACGAGTAACATCCATTAAAGACATAAGACACATTATGAAAAAAACTAGATAATTGTTCTTTAGGATGTATTCTTTCATCCTTAAATTTTTTCACATGAAAATTTGTCCACGATTGATTTGTGTCTTAAACAGCTCTGTAATAAAAATCCTTCACTCAGTAATTGGAATTCCCAAAGTTTACTTGCAGCGTTATATTGATGATACCTCTATCTACTTAAAAGGTAGACGGTGCAGTGCTTGTTTGTAGTTCTGAACGATTTTTCTTTGGTATTGATGGCTTACTGTTGATCGTCTGGTTTGCCTTGCGTTTCATTTTGCTGTTCGTTTGTTTGTATTCACGAACAGTTTTACTTTTGTGGCCTGTTATTTCAGATATCAGTTGCTCATCCTGACCATCCTCATACAACCGAGTGGCAGCCGTAGCGCGAAGCGAGTGGTTCGCCCTGAGGCCCTGTAGTCCAGCTTCTTTGCATAATATTGCGCTTACTGCAGTCAGCATACTGTAAACAGGGAAATTTTCGCGGCAGTTTAATTTTCGCTATTTTCGCGGTAAGACTTCAAACGCGAAAATAAAACGACAGCGAAAATTTCAAGGAAACACTAGTCATAAAATGATTACCATACATGTATACGTATATGATTAGGATATGTAGAGGACCACTGTATAACACGGATTTTACAGACGACAGATAGATACCTCGAATCATAACTGTATTTCTAAATGAAAAACAATGTTAGAAATCATGACTTTAACTCAAGTTAATCTCATTAGCATTGAAAACATCTCTAGCAAGCGGACATGAGTCATTGACGGATATTGTTATGAAAACAACACTTGGTACAAATATGTTAATGACGTCTGTCAATCAGTTATAAAAGTTTTACCTGGTTGATTCTGCTACACAGATTAATCAGTTCAAAAGATCGAATAATTAACTTTAATACTGACAGCATTTAATTAATTCTTAATTAGGTCTTATCCCTTATGAAAAAATATATATAGGCCACAGGGAAATCGCGAATTCAAAACGGCGCGAATTTAGATTGTGGTCATAAAACGCGAAATAAAGACGGCGCGAAAATTTCCCGGTTTACAGTATGTATGCCAACGGGCATAACAGAAAACCAAACCTTTTCGATTGATTTTAGTATGGGTTTCAAATAAAAGGCATTTTTGGTCTTTTTTCTGGGCTGAAAAATAAAAAACACTTACTTTTAGTAATAATATCTTTCAAGTATAATCCAAGGACTTACTTATTTTCAACTTTATTGGTTTTTTATTTACTTTTATGTGCCTATTCCAGGAGCCTGTAGTTCAGTCGTTGTTGTTAGTTCCTTTCTGTGATATATGTTTCTAGCAAATTATTTTGTTATTAATTAGGCGTTTAGTTTTCTTAATTGAATAGCGGACTATACGGTATAAGACTTTCTCGTTGTTAAATGCCATACGAATGTTTTTAATTGCATACATCCACTTTATTTGTTCTTTGGTGGATAGTGGTCTCATTGGCTATCATTCCACATCTGCTTATTCTTATTGTATTTTAAAGCTACAAGTTGTGCAAGATTTATTTATGAAAAAATACTTTTTTTGTGAATAGAAAGAAATCTAACAGCTAAGATTTTAAGGTTAATTTTCGACAATGAAAATAAGTACACTGGCAATTTGCTCTTTGTCGCAAATGGAAAACGTACCAATGAGATTTGTAGTCTCTATAAAATTTTACAATACATCTGTCAGGATTGTCTGTGTTTTCATAGGCAAAACTACTTTTTGCTTGCACTTCCGAGATTTCAGTCCGCCTTGGTTTGACTTGGAAACATCCTCTCTGTATACAAAGAAGGAGTCACCATTTGTATGCGTGTACTCTGTTAATTGTCTGTTTTCCAATCTAATATCTCGATGTTCCTTTCCAGCACGAAGAGCGAAATTTAAACCAAGTTAATACATAGTAGTATCAAGGAGTTTTTGCTGAATAGCATTTCCAAGAATTCCGTTCTCCCATAGCATGTTTTCTTTGTTGTAAGTAATTTCCCTTGCTTTTTTCTTGTTAGTTCCTAAACCAGATCTCGCTCGTTCTTTCATAATGTGATCGTGTGTATTCTTTATTTGGATATAACAATCTTCATTCAGAATTTGAAATACTTTCCCTCTGCCTCTAAATATAACTGTATGTTTATTAAAATTTCACAATGGGTTTAACCTGGATATTCCTCTCCATTTTCTTTTTTAATCTCACAGACGAACCTAGAAAGAGCATAACACAGTTAATGCTTATATTAAGACTGAAATCAGCCACGGATATGGCATTTCTTTGTGTTTTCCATGTGTTGAAAAAGTTATATGCCCATTTAATTTTCTTTTAAGTACTCTCAGCTAAACTGAAAAAAAATCATTTTGAAGGTGATAAAGCTTTTCATAATTACTATACTCTATAATAAAATATTAATTTTCGCGAACCATTTAGGTCACAGAAATTCCAAAAATGGCATCAGTA